>OX123209.2:4341172-4941172 GCA_944739405.2 Euclidia mi
TCCATTAGTATATACCTTACATTATATTGTTTTGAGTTCGATCCCCAAACGATATCCTAATATTCGTGTACACCCTGCTACTCGTCAAGCTTATACACTTTGTCCTTTGCACCGTTCTTATGGCGTAAAGAATAAGTATCAAAATCGTACAGCAACTGTTTAGCTTGACTTGGCGCCGTGTGTACATACATACTTATGGCGTAGGGAATAAGTATCAAAATCGTACAGCAACTGTTTAGCTTAACTTGGCGCCGTGTGTACATACATACTTATGGCGTAAGGAATAAGTATCAAGATCGTACAGCAACTGTTTAGCTTGACTTGGTGCCGTGTGTACATACATACTTATGGCGTAGGGAATAAGTATCAAAATCGTACAGCAACTGTTTAGCTTGACTTGGCGCCGTGTGTACATACATATTTATGGCGTAGGAATAAGTATCAAAATCGTACAGCAACTGTTTAGCTTGACTTGGTGCCGTGTGTACATACATACTTATGGCGTAGGGAATAAGTATCAAAATCGTACAGCAACTGTTTAGCTTGACTTGGCGCCGTGTGTACATACATACTTATGGCGTAGGGAATAAGTATCAAAATCGTACAGCAACTGTTTAGCTTGACTTGGTGCCGTGTGTACATACATACTATTTATTTCTCAACTAATCGACGCCAGCGGCTTCGCACGCACATATTTTCTTATTTCTCGTTTTGCCCGATCCCGTGGGAATTTCGAGAAATCCCGTCTTGGTGCACCCCTACGGTTCCCAAGAAACATACATGCTAAATTTCAGCTTCATGCGCCGAGTAGTTTCGGCTGTAGCTTGTCTGTCAGTCAGTCAGTAACGCAAGGATTTTATATATACAGATTTACGAAGTAGTTAAAACTTAATTCGGTACCTACATTTAAGAAATGTATTTATAAAAGCATTAATTAAATCCATGGTAAATTCTTCAAAACCGCAAATGAATATAAGAATATTACATAACTATATGCAAAATACTGGGAGATTATTCATAATCTGGCAACCTTTCACACACATAGACGCGCGTGTCCGTGCAGTACCAGTCGCCAAAGGTCACGCACACATAGCTGTCAACGTGCCACGCTTAGTTGGACGAATGCGCTCTATCTGATACTAATTCTCATATCTGTGGATTTGACTAGTTGGAAACAAGAAACAACCGTATTGTATTGAGAGCATGTCAAGCCGTCGGTCCCGGCTGTCATGAAGATCTTTGACCTCTGCGAACGTTGCTTAACCTTGTCGATCTATTACGAATGCATGTTTAGCTATAACTGTGCGTAAATTATAAAATATAGTAACATTTCCATAAATATGTGAGTAAATATGCCTAAATGTAGTATTTACGCAATTTGGCATAAAAACGTATGCTGATATTTATGTAAAAATATTCAAGTTTATCTAATTAATCTATACTAATATAATACAGCCGCCGATTGTACATACATACATAAATAATAATTGCAGATTTACGTTACTTTAGAAATGTACTTTATTTTGATGTACAATCTTATACTAATATATAAAGCTGAAGACTTTGTTTGTTTGTTTGGTTGAACGCGCTAATCTCAGGAACTACTCGTCCGATTTGAAAAATTCTTTCAGTGTTAGATAGTCCATTTATCGAGGAAGGCTATAGGCTAATACATCACGCTATGAGCGACGGGAGCAGAGCAGTAGCCTTAAATAACGCGGGTGTAACCACGGGCACCTCTAGTAAAGAATATTATCTATCTATTTAAAGCTGAAGAGTTTGTTTGTCTGGTAGAACGCGCTAATCTCAGGAACGACTGCTCCGATTTGGACAATAATTTATGTGTTAGATAGCGCTATTTATCGAGGAAGGCTATATATAGACTATATAACATCACGCTATGAGTCTCAAGTCCGGAGCAGTACCCTCTAAATAAAGCTGGTGTAACCGCCGGCTCAGCTATTCAAATATATAGCCTTAGTCATGAAGTACGCATCTCAAGGGGCACTGTAAAGCTCAGCCTGCTCAGCACACAATAATTTATTAAACACGTTTTTAGGGTTCCGTACCTTTTTTTTATAGACTCTCGCCTGTATCCCCGAAGGGGTAGGCAGGGGTATAATATTACACCCGCATTTCGCCATGCATTTTTAGGTCCCACGTAATAGGGGGTGAGCCTATTGCCGTACCGGGCACATCACCAGACTCCGTGCTGCTACTGAGAATTTCCTAACGGCAAAACCCAATAACACTTTGCCCGACCCGGGAATCGAACCCGAGACCTCCCAATCTCATGCGCACATTTATGCCGCGAGACCAACGAGGCAGTCCAGTCTTTACCTTTTAGGTTCCGTAACTAAAAGCATAATAATTTAATAATCATATTATCTGGGCTAAAAGGTAAAAACGGGAGCCTCTTTCTAAGCCTCCGCTGTCTGTCTGTCATCACTGTCATCAGGCTGTATCTCATAAACCGTGATAGTTAAAAAGCTGTAATTTTTACAAATTATGTATTACCGTTGCCAAGTACGAAAATACTAGATGAGCCCGCGGTTACACCCGCGTCATTTAAGATTGCTGCTTCGCTCCCGTCGCTCATAGCGCGATGTTATATAGCCTATAGCCTTCCTCGATAAATGGGCTATCTTACACAATGATACTAGCGGCGATAGCCCCGTGGTGTGCGTAACTGACTCCCGAGACGATAGTCTCAGGTTCGATCCCCAGTAACCCCGGGCACACACCTCTGACTTTTCGAAGTTATGTATGTATTAAAAATGTTAATTATAGCTCGCTTAACAATGTGCCCGGTAGATGGCAATAGGCACGCCCCCTATTACATTGGGACCGAAACATAACTGGCACTGGCAAAGTATGGGTGTGTAATACACCTCTGCCTAACCATTCGGGGAAAAAAGGGGGTGAAGTTATGTTATGATGATGATGAAGATTCACGCAAAGAAAAATACCATATATTCCGTAACTGTATAACATACTGGGTGCAGCGATGCGTAGGTATACTACATTCACATTCCACATCTGTCACAATCATTTCTCAACGGTTACACAACTGGGTGACAAAGTAGCTCTTTTATAAGTATTACGCTATCGCCAATCGCCATGGAGAAACAATTTTATTGACATAAACTATCAACTTAAAGTTACACTAGAGTTGACTAGGGCAGTGGCTCTCAAACTTTTTTTTACAAGATGGATTTTACTTTACAAGATGGAATATTGGATAACCAAATATTTGGTGGAGCCCCAAAATAAAATAAAACTTAGTCCTATGTCAAAAATTTGCTGTAGTTTGCTATCTAGTGATTTAGTTGAATTTAGTAATTTGATATGAGCAATAGTTTCGTGGAGCCCCTAGAGATGCTTCGTGGAGCCCTGGGGCGCCGTGGAGCACACTTTGAGAATGGCTGGACTAGAGGATGCCCGCAGCTACGTCCGCGCGATTCTTTTTCTATTATTTATATTATTTATTATTTTAGTCTGAAAACTCCGGCACCAGAGTTGGTCACACACTCACACGAAAAACAAACAAACAAGTTAATTTATAATGCACATATAACTTCGAAAAGTCAGAGGTGTTCTGAACAAAATTATAAGAACGACATATTCATCAATCTCTCTGTGAATATATACATATACTATGTGGAAACTTTATAGGCGTGCCACCGACTATTTGTAGGATTAGGCCTTTCAGTTAAACTTTTATAATAAGTAAAGGTCGCCGCACACTTATACAGACCAATCAATATATCTGAGAGACAGCCGAGCCAACAGTCAAGCCGTAGACAAAGGCACGGACGGACTTAGTATCATATATACAATAATGTATTAGTATCACTTTAAAGTTACTTTAAACTGTATATATAAAATTCTTGCGTTACCTAATGAAAGGAAAGAGGAACCCACCACGCGCCCTCGGATTGACCACCCCACCTATTGCAATAGAAAAAGGTTGACAATACCGAACTGCTCTATAAGGATAAGGGATATATGAATAGTATAGGTTCCAGGAAGATACCTGACTTGCAGTATCCCGCTGTATGCGCTGACTATTCTTCGACACGTGTTTCGTATAAGGGATATAGGGTAGGTATGGGTTCCAGGAAGATACCTGACTTGCAGTATCCCGCTGTATGCGCCGACTATTCTTCGACACGTGTTTCGTATAAGGGATATAGGGTAGGTATGGGTTCCAGGAAGATACCTGACTTGCAGTATCCCGCTGTATGCGCCGACTATTCTTCGACACGTGTTTCGTATAAGGGATATAGGGTAGGTATGGGTTCCAGGAAGATACCTGACTTGCAGTATCCCGCTGTATGCGCCGACTATTCTTCGACACGCGTTTCGTATAAGGGATATAGGGTAGGTATGGGTTCCAGGAAGATACCTGACTTGCAGTATCCCGCTGTATGCGCCGACTATTCTTCGACACGTGTTTCGCCGCACGAGGCATTCTCAGGAGCGATGACTGCGCTCAGTCGTTGCCCATCGCTCCTGACTGTATTGTCAACCTTTTTCTATTGCAATAGTTGGGGTGTTCAATCCGAGGGAGCGTGGTGGATTCCTCTTTCCTTCCATTAGGTTACAATGGAATTCCGCCAAGTAACGCCTGATTCAATCAACTAATTCTTACGTTACTGACGGACTGACAGACAACACAAGGTCAATACAATTGGAAGCAAGAAAGTGAACTTTGGAATGTATGTATCCTTGGGAACCATAGGGATGCACTAAGGAGGGATTTTCCGAAATAAAATAAAATGACCGGCGCAGCTGCGAGCATTTTCATACATGTTGTCAAAAGATCCATCACCAAGCCTAAGTCTACTCGTTCTGCACATCATGCCAAGACAAAAATAGTACCTGGGAAACGATATTTTTTTCAGTAGATACATTTTATAGCCTAATGAACTAGCGGGACTATAGGCCTCTTCTTTGAAAGGAGGAATTGGCCTACTATACCACGCTGGCCAAACGGGTTGGTATAGGGTTTGTATCAAGTTTTCCTTCTTTTACAGTGCTGTTCTCTGCATAATATGCTCCCTCTGTCGGCTCTTACGACACCCATGGGATGATATGGGGTGGTGACATTCCGTATTCTTAATCTGTCACCACACGGACAACCCGCATACCTAAATAAAATTCTTCCGTTAGTGCCTGACAACGCACAGCTGAAATTTGCTATGTATGTTCCTTGGGCGGTGTAGGAGAGCACTAAGAGAGGCGTTTTGGAAGTTTCGCCGCTAAGGAGGTATAAAAAAGGTTATACGCGAGCGGTGCTGCGGAAGAAGTCTAAAAATCTTAGCCCATTTAAACGACTCGCCTCACACGCCTTGGTTGGGCCAAAAGAATATCATTCAAATAATGAGGTTTAAGTATTGCTCTTTAGGTATTCTTTGCATTGGCACATAACTTAGGAGACAGCGCGCTGTGTGCTGAATGTTGCAATTTAAAAAATACCCAAAGAGCAATACTTAAAGCCCATATTTAAATGATAGTCTTTTGCTTGCGTGTGAGGCGAGTCGTTTATGTGGGCTGGGGCCTTAATAAGCATTGTGTTTGACCAGTGTACGTCGGTCTTTATACATTGAATATGAGATGCGAGGCCGGTATCTGTTAATTAAAGCTTATAAATTATTTCAATATTCGCTTGTGTAATATTTATAACGCTTAAAGGTCGTGCTTTTACGCGAACCTATACGTATTATAATAATGTCCGTGTGGTGACGGATTAAGAATACGGAATGTCACCACCCCATATCATCCCGTGGGTGTCGTAAGAGCCGACAGAGGGAGCATATTATGCAGAGAACAGCACTGTAAGAGAAGGAAAACTTGATACAAACCCTATATCAACCCGTTTGGCCCAGCGTGGTATAGTAGGCCAATTCCTCCTTGCAAAGGGGAGGCCCAGTCCAGCAGTGGACTGTTAAAGGCTGATGATGATACATATTATAAAATGAATCTATGATGCCACGCCGCGTCTTGTCTATCTGTACGAGCGCAATAAACTCAAAAACTGCCGAACGGATTTTTGTATGGTTTTTACCAATATATAGTCGGATTCCTGAGGAAGGATTAGGTGTAGAGTTTACACGGGCGGCGCCGTGGCCGACTCATTTTCAAATATATTTTTTTCTACATATATACATACATGCATACATACATACATACATAGTCTCACGCCTATATCCCCGAAGAGGTAGGCAGAGGTATATTGCTACACCCCTTTTTCGCCAGGTTTATTTTAGTCCCACGTAATAGGGGGCGAGCCTATTGCCGTACCGGGCACATTACCAGACTCCAAGCTGCTACTGAGAATTTCCTAACGGAAAAATCTAATAACACTGCACGACCCGGGAATCGAACCCGGCCGAGACCTACCAATCCAACGCGCATATTTATGCCGCGAGACCAACGAGGCAGTCATTATTTTTTCTTTCAAATGAATAACAACTGACTTTTAATTGAAATCCTCAACCGGCAGCACCTTTATTATCAGAGGTCTGAGATAAAAAGCGTAAACTAATAATAGGTGTAACTACGGCTAGGTATATATGTTACATACAGGGTACAAAAATACCCTTAACGAAAACTGAAATTCCACGTTGTACCAATCACTACGAACATTTTTTACTTCAGCACCATACCTGGGAAATTACTGGTTCAGGATATATTGAGGCTCAAAGTTAGTATGGATTTTTTCTAATTAAGTTCCTAATCGATGCATTTACCCCGCCAATATGTTCTTTAGATGCCCTATAACCCCATAGATAAGTAGGCATTTCGAGGATTGCACGCGCGCGCTTTTAATAACTAAAAAAAAATCTCGTTTCCCAGGTATTATTTTTGGTTAGTATGACTTGGCATGATGTCCACAACGAGTAGACTTGCTCGGTGATGGGTCTTGTGACACCCTGTATAGGTTTAATTTCTTTTTATAAAAAGACAACACCCCAAACTACGATTAAATCCTGTGTCGCGGAGGACATTACAAACATAAAACTAACGGACACAATGAACACCCAGACTCGAAACAACAATTTATGTAGGTATCACTCCATCGTTACATACAATGTCTCGTGTGGGGATCGAACCCACAACACTCGGCGCAGTGTCAAACGCCAAGGCGGCCACCAAACAACAACAAACATAGTATTTTTGCTGGTTTTATAGATAATGGTACGGAACCCTTCGTGCGCGGTTCTGGTTCGCACTTGACGGTTTTATAGATTGTGGTCGAATAGGTATACATTACATCAGAATATTGAAAGTATTTTAAATTAATATTTGTTATTGTTAATTGGAAAGGTTACGGATATACGACTAATCAATTAAATTTGCTGATCATTAATCTTTATAAGACTAGTGTTCCCCGCGGTTATACCCGCATTATTTTATGTACATACATACATAGATTCACTCCTGTTCCCTGAAGGGGCAGGCAGAGACTGCGGAACGCCATTTGCAACGAACCTGACATACCTCACTTGCTTCAATCACTCCCATCAAATTTCTCATACATGCTCTTCTGTTCAGGGTACTTCTAACCTGTCCTATTTTTAGGATGTCTCCAATCTGGTCAGAGAACTCTAGGTCTTCTTCCCCTTCCTCCTGTCCCATTCACACTAGTCTTATATATCTTCTTGGTCAGTCTTTCGTCATCCATCCTCACCACGTGCCCAAATCATCTCAACATACCTTTCGATGCTTGTCACTACATCTTTTTTTACATGCGAAAATTTGTTTTTATAGCTAAGCGATAAATGGTAATTTTCAGAGGTGTCCATGGAAAAAAACATATTTCGCCCAAATGTCCGGATTTTTTGCCGTGTTTATCCGGTGTCGGTAATTTAGGTGATGGCAACCCTAGTCAGAGGCACAATGTGTCAGACAGAGGTGTGTGCCGAGTGTGCCGCGTACCTGAGAATCAAACCCGTGACCATCGTCTTGGCAGGCAGTCTGTTACGTACACCACTTACACCGTTACATCTATATAATATAAATCTATGGTTACATCTATATCAAAGAGATTGGATAGTTATTCTTCTGTGATCTATATCTTCTCGTGACATATTGACTGACAGACGTCAAGCTTGCCGCCAAAACGCCGCGAATGACGTTGACAGCACAATGGCGCACGACACTCGTGAATGACATCCGTTGACATTTCGCGTCGACTAAGTTATGTGCCGCGCGTTTAAAGGGCAAATATTTTGATAATCATTATAATTTGCGTTAGATGTAATGACATTTTAAACTCACTACTATAATATAATATTATAGGACAATTCTGACTGTGGTCCTGCGGTAGTGTTAGTGACTGCGGATCATGAGATCTCGGGTTCGATTCCCAGGTCGAACAACAAGTAATATTGGGTTTTTCTGTTATGAATTATCCAATAGGAGTCCGGAGTCAAGGAGTTGGCGGTGTCACACCCCGTGTTCCGGAAAGCACGTTATGCCGTTGGTCCTGCGCCCAATTCCTCTCCGGTCGTGTCGCTCGTAGCGTCCCATCAGACTATGAGCGTGCGGGAATAGAGAGTTCAATCGTGTTTGCGCACACACTGGTGCACTATAAGGGTCGGCGCAAACGGGCCACCGACCACAGCCACTGGTGGCCAGCGACAGCCACTTAACACACTTTTTCATATATTTTACTTCTGTAGCGTGTGGCCGCCACCGGTCACACGTGTGCAGCGCGTCTATACGAAATATATGAAAAAAGTGTGTTAAGTGGCTGTCGCTAGCCACCACCAGTGGCTGTGGTCAGTGGCCCGTTTGCGCCGACCCTAATATGTCCCGCGCAGTTTTCAAGTCTGATATATAGACAAGCCTCCGTGGCCGGAATCTGTCGGGAGGACATAATTACTATAGCTCAATTCATACGCTATCGCTGAGGGTCTGGTTTTTATTTTTTTACGAGATGGAAAATACCTTCGGATCTCTAGCTTTTGGAGAAATGAGACATATTTATTTCTGCATTTTGGTTGTTTACAACACTAATACAAGTCAAAACTCTATACTAGATTATGCCGGCTTTTCCTAGCTAAATGACTTCTTGAGAAGAAAGGCCGAAACAAACTCAGAGTCATTGCTTTTGTTATTGTCATTTCATGATATTTCATCTCTTCGCTATATTCTTTTGAAGTCCAGACATATTAGGTTAAGATGCGTATGTAGGATATCATCTACGCTTATAACTGAGTCAGCCCGCTGATGGCCAATATTCAACAACCTATTAGGCACAACCTCGATTGAGGGAGCCAGCACAACCTGAATCATTATGCCTCCACGCCTGAGAGCCGGACGGTCGGAGTATGTGGTGTTACCGCAAAAACCACCTCGACTGCCAACCAAAGACGCCCTACGGTAAGAAGACTGGGTACAGGAGCTGCCAGGAGTTTGCAATCGGTGTTTTTTTTTTAAATACAACTCCCGCACTAGGACTAAATCCTGTGTCGCGGAGGACTTTACAAACATAGAACTAATGGACACAATGAACACCAAGACTCGAAACAACAATTTATGGTACACAAGTGTTGTCTCGTGTGGGGATCGAACCCACAACACTCGGAGTGTCAAGCGGCGAGGCGACCGCTTAAAACACTACGCCAACCGTGCAGAATATATAGTGGTTAGCCGACGGGAACAATTTCCATACACTTGTTACCATTTCCAAACTCGGAATAAACCCCCAGATTACTAACTTCAGTTTATATGATTAGAACGAACGAACGAACATAATTATTATGAAACGAAGTTCCGCCGCGTCCTGGCTGTTTGTATGAACGCCATCAAATCAAACGTGCCCTTCAAAGCACGGTAGAGCAGAGCACTGATCCTCGTTCTCCTAGCGTTATCCCAGTTTCAACGTAGGGTCCGCTTACTAGTCTAACCGGATTTGGCTGAATATTAGCTTTTCCACAGAGCGACTGCCTGTCTGACCTCCGCAACCCGAAGGGATAGCTATATTCCATTGTTTAGACTAGTGTCAGTTTATTTAGAAGGTACTGACTGTCAAAGATCTTCATGACAACCGGGACCGACGGCTTAACGTGCTCTCCGAGGTACGGGACAAGCGATAATTGATATGTCAATACGCACATAACTCCGAAAAGTCATTGTTGCGCGCCGGGGATTCGACCCCGATACCCTCTGCAGTGCAGTCTGTTGGTATCTCCACTAGGCTATCGCTGCCCTCGGTAAAGCACTGATGTATGTATGCTATAACTAGCGATCTCCCATCCCATTGACGACCGGTTGGCGCAACGGGAGTGTAAGCGAGCCGAAGGTCGCGGGTTCAAGGTCGGGAGAAACATTTGTGTGCATGAACATGGATGTTTGTCGGCTACAACTGGTCGGTACATATTATAAAACTTAAAAGCTTGGTTTTATTTCGATACTGTTTAAGTCAAAGGCCGTAGTAATGTCGAAATAGTTATTGGTTGAGTAATTTAGTTAGTTTGATGCTTGGGTTTGATGATATAAGTAACAGATGTTAAAGACAGATTGACAGAATGACAACTATATAATAATTATAGTATGATAATATTTTACCACATACCTACACACATCACCATCTAGTCCCAAACTAAGCAGAACTTGTGCTATGGGTACTAGATAATGGATAAACATACATAATTATATTATACTTTTTTGACAATGGATAAGCATCACACTTTATTTTTGTAAATACATACATATTACATACAGAAACACCCAGACCAAGACAAAAATCCATGTTCATGCACACAAATGTTTGACTTGAGCGGGAATCGAACCCGCGACATTCGGCGTAGCAGCGTAAAAATAATGATTTGTCAAATCTGTATAATTAAACTTCTTGCGTTACTGACTGACTGACAGACAAGACAGCCAAAACTATAAGAAGCTGGAAGCTGAAGTTTGGCATAGGTTCCTTGGGGATCGTAGGGAATGAAGAAGGGATTTACCCAAATGTTATTCTTGTTTAGAATAAGACACGTTATCTCCCTATAGACGTTTGTTTTTACCCGACTGCGCGACGCAAAGGAGGGTTATGTGTTTATCAGTCTATGTATGTATGTATGTATGTATGTTTGTTTCTATGTGGCGTTCTAGAGGCCAAATGCGTAGGCCGATTTTGATGATTTTTACGTCAATCGATTCGTCTCAACCTTGCGAGTGTCACTAAAGACATGACAGTAATCAAAATTCACCACAGCGACAAGCAGACGCCATATTGTCAAAATTAAAAAAAAAAAGTCTATGAACTATGTCAAGTGGGGTATCGTTGAATAGGTATTTCAAAATCATCTTTAGGTTTGTTTAACCATTTTTCATTTTAAATAATAGTTTAGGATATATAACGATTTAAAGTTGTTTAACAAAACAATCATTCTCGCTATTTTTCTTACTTATTGATTTAAGTTTTTATTTCAAGTATAAACGATATACAAACAAAAAAAAACAGTGAAAATTATGAAGAACAAATATTTTCGGTAATGAATCGTAACTAAAAAGTATAAAATAAAAAAAATAATTTAAAGAAAAACAAAAAACCCGACTGCGTAAAAACTAATTTAAAAAAATACGTAAAAAAATTAACTTATATAAAAACTAAAAAGAATGAAACAAGCCCAGTACTTTAGAATTAGAACTGAAACAGAACGACTCACAGTCGGGGCCAATTGGGAAGATTTGATTGGTAAAATTTGAATGGGCCCCGACTGTGAGTCGTTCAGTTTCAGTTCTAATTCTAAAGTACTGGGCTTGTTTCATTCCTTTTAGTTTTTATATAAGTTAATTTTTTTACGTATTTTTTTAAATTAGTTTTTACGCAGTCGGGTTTTTTGTTTTTCTTTAAATTTTTTTTTTTTTTCTGTATTATTTGTTTTATTTGTGTATTTTGTTATTCATTTTGCTTTTATTGTGAACCATACTATTTTGTGTACCTGTGTATGAAAATAATTTTATTTTCCCATTTAAATGGGAAAATAAAATTATTTTCTTTCTTTCTTTCAAATTCCAATGGGATCGAGAAGGGACGATTAAACTCTAATAAAATGTGCGGGCATAAATAAGCTGTCATAAATCTTTGTTTACTGTAGTCGAGGATACCACCATCTAGTGCTTCCACTTGACACTAATCTTTCCTATGAATACATGGACTACCTATACCTTTGAAAATTTCGTGAAATTTTAAAAGATTATAGAGGACGCCAGCAGCTACGCCTGCATTTTTTTTAAATTTACCCTTTTTGGCCGATCCCGTGGGAATTTCGGGAAATCCCTTCTTAGAGCACCCCTGCGGTCCCCAAGGAACATACATGCCAAATTTCAGCTGCCTGCACCTAATAGTTTCGGCTGTAGCGTGTCTGTCAGTCAGTCAGTAACGCAAGGATTTTATATATTAAGATATAAAGCTGAAGAGTTTGTTTGTTTCAACTACTGGTCCGATTTGAGAAAATTTTTTCAGTGTTAGATAGCCCATTTATCGAGGAAGGCTATAGGCTATACACAGATTTGAATTATCACAATTCTGTGAGGCTATATAACATCGCGCTTTGAGCGACGGGAGCGGAGCAGTAGCCTTAAATAACGCGGGTGTAACCGCGGGCATCTTCTAGTCGTGAATAAAGAAATATCAATAAGTATACAAAGAATTCGCGTGAAATAGTATTTTCAATGCAAACAATTAAAAACAGAATTTGCGGAAAGCAATTGGTAGGTTTAATTGTTATGTTACCAAATTGGTAGAATGCAGAGGTGTAGGCGAATTTAAGTCGGACGTGGGAACCAATTATAGATAACTTATTCAAGACAACTAGTTTAACAGGCTCTGAGACTGCCTCCGTGGTCCAGTGGATAGTGTATGCGGCTGCTGATCGGAGGTCCCGGGTTCGATTCTGTTGGTCGGGCAAAACTGTTACTGGGTTTTTCCGAATTCTCAGTAGCAGCACACTCTGGTAATGTGCCCGGTAACGGCAATATGTTAGCCCCCTATTACGTGGGACCTAAAAATTAATGGCGAAATTTGGGTGTTATATTGCACCTCTGCCTACCCCTTACAGGCGTGAGTCTATAAAAAAAATTAAATTAGTTGAATGGAATGTTACAGCGAGGTCTACTGTTGTCATTTTAGCCGCTTGTAATACCGCAGAGTTAAGCGACGCTTGCACAGGCTGCCACTCAGATGGGTGACTATTGTGGCATTTAAATCTGAGCGCTAATGTGTTTCAGAGGACTTAAGCCCCCGGTTCTTGTCTCAGGAAAAGAATCGTTAGATCATGTCGGAGGTCTTCCGGACAACTCCGTCACCAGAATTGGCTACATCCACAAACGAGAAATAAATAAGAAATACTAGTGTAGTTTAGTTAAAGGGTACTGACTCCAAATAACGACAGTCAAAGATTCTGATGCTTGTTCATCATCATTCATCATCAGCCCTATATACGGTCCCACTGCTGGGCACGGGCCTCTTCCCGTTATGAGAAGGGTAGGGCCATAGTCCACCACTCTGGCCAAGTGCGGGTTGGCAGACTTTACATGTCTTTCGAGAACATTATGGAGAACTCTCAGACATGCAGGTTTCCTCACGATGTTTTCCTTTACCGTTTAGCAAGCGATAATTAACAATTTAATACGCACATAACTCCGAAAAGTCATCGGTGCGCGCGGTGGATTCGAACCCGATACCCTCTGCGTAGCAGCCTGTCGGTCTCTCTACTAGGCTATCGCTGCTTTTTATGATACTTGGGCGTCGCCAAATTAAAAAACTGAGTGTAGTTATACTTTTCGCAAAAAAAAACTAATTTTCCATATAAACTTGATAAGCAATCGGCTGGTAATGCCCTTGAGTAACCTGGTTAGCGTAGTGGTTTAATGTTATATTATATAGTACTAGTTGATCCCGCGGTTGCACCCGCGTTATTTAAGCCTACTGCTCCGCTCCCGTGGCTCTTAGCGTGATCTTATAGCGTATAGCCTTCCTCGATATATGAGTTATCTAACAGTAAAGATATTTTTTCAAATCATATATCATATCAGATAATTAACACTTTTCTACATAACCGTACTTTGTGTAACACTTCTTCACACTTAAGTACCACTGGCACACTTACGAAATTAGTATAAAATGGTTACTTCAATAGATTTGTGCACACTTTAAAATAATACAAGTGCGCTTACTGTAGTTTTGACCTTCGATTTGATGATTGAAGTTATTTTCGTCATTTAAGATAAATAACTTTTTTATAATTTATAGATGTTTGTCTTGGGCTGGGTGTTTCTATGTATAATACGTAAGTATGTATTTACAAAAAAATAGTATATACAGGGTGTCACAAGACCCATCACCAAGCCGAAGTCTACTCAATGTGGACATCATGCCAAGTCATACTAACCAAAAATAATACCTGGGAACGATTTTTTTTGAGTTTCCACATTTTTCAAACCGCAATTAAAAGCGCGCGCGTGCAATGCTCGAAATACCTACTTATCCATGGGGTTATAGGGCATCTAAAGAAAATATTGGCGGTGTAAATGAATCGATTTTGTACCTAATTATAAAAAATCCATACTAACTTTGATCCTCAATATATCCTGAAGCAGTAATTTCCCAGGTATGGTGCCGAAATAAAAATATTCGTACTGATTGTGGTACAACTTGGGATTTCAGCTTTCTTTAAGGGTCTTTTTACACTCTATATGTATGTTTATCCATTATCTAGTACCCATAGTAGGTACAAGCTCTGCTTAGTTTGGGACTAGATGGTGTTGTGTGTATGTGGAAAAAATATATAATATAGGTACATACTTTAATCAGCTGCCAAATTAAAGTGGAACTGGGCGGGCCACGTTTGTCGCATGTCTGAAGAATTGTGGGCGAAAATAACCACTCAGTGGATCCCAAATAATAGGAAGCGACAAAGGGGACGGCCCAGGAGAAGATGGCGCGATGAGTTAGACGCTTATACAAAAGATTGGCAAATAATGGCAGCGGATCGTGAGAAATGGAAGTCGGAAGGAGAGGCCTTTGCCCAGCAGTGGGACACCAATTCAGGCTTGTAAAAAAAAAAAATAGGTAGATACAGGCTGTAAGTGCTGTAACAGAAAGCGAGTCGGTCTCATCCATCGAGGGCTCTTAACATATTACCCGTTTCTCGCCGGTCTCGTAAGAAATTCAGGAAATCCCTACTCAGTGCACCTCTATATGGGTCCAAGTTTCATGTCAAATTTAGCTACACTACTAAGCTACTGCCAGTAGCTGCCAGTAGCTTTAGCTGTGCGTTGTCTGTTGGTCATGAGTTTGATATATAGGGTGTCACAAGACCCATCACCAAACCGAAGTCTACTCGCTTAGGACATCATGCCAATAAGACAATAAGGCAAAAATAATACCTGGGAAACGAACTCTGTTTATAAGTTAACACATTTTTTGAGCCGCAATTAAAAGTGCACGCTTGCAATGCTCGAGACACCTACTTATATAGGTGCATAGGACATCTATAGAACATATAGGCAGAGTAAATTCATCGATTTTATACCTAATTAGAAAAATTTTACAGTGACTTTGAGCCTCAATATCTCCTGAACCAGTAACTTCCCAGCTATGGTGCCGAAGTAAAAAATGTTCATAATGATTGGTACAACATGGGATTTCAGTTTTCGTAAACGGCCTGCCCCCTTAGCCAAATGGCATTCGATTAACGATATCGCTAATCGCTAAATGCAAAAATGTATGAGTTGACATAGGCTTGCGATGTGTCACGTGGTCAACGAAGAAGAAATTCCTTATGTTGCCATGGCAACCAAACGTTAGCGAAAGTAGATATCAGAGCGAATGCCGTTTGGGTAGGCCCTCTGGTCACGAGATCGGTCTAAAGGCCTTGCCACACGGCACAATTTTACGTCCAACTTGACTAAATCACTTGATGAAATCGTGATGTGTAGACGCCAGTCGTCCAACTCAAGTTCATCGGGTGGGCGGTACCACCAGATTTTAACCAATCGGGTGGACGGAATGAAAATCAGTGATTTGATTGTGTCGTGTAGACGGGCAAGGCCAATTCAATTGAAAATTTGATCAGTGGTAAAATTGTGCCGTGTGGCAAGGCCTTAAGCGACGCGGCAGGGGCGAGCGAATTCGATGTACATGGCGCGCTTTTGTAGGTACCCCGCCGCTGCGACTGATGTCGCCTCAGAGTAAACGCGCCACAGACCACCTAGGTGGTCTGTGAAACGCGCCCTTGCCGTGCCGCTTACCGCTTAGACCGATCTCGTGACCAGGCCGTAATTATGGGTCTTTTTAACACCCTGTATATGACCTTTCCATTATTAAATAAACAGTCGGATCTACCAGTATATCTGTATAATCTATGGTCCGATCACTTGAACATGTCTCGACGGCAATAACATAAAGTGTGACCGCCGCTCACCGCAGCATTTGAAGTTTAACATAGATTTATTTTATTTAAATAGGACGCCCGTAAGAACATTCTCTTTGTAGTCTTTCGAAAATTACGGCTGGATACAGGCCTCTTCTAATTAGCAACGATTTATGAGTCAATTCTTCAATATTAAATTTACTTATTTATTTCATAACAATGTACATATGTGTAAGTAATTACGTGTTTGAGCCGTTTGGGGTGGAAAGTGGAAACGCTAGGCTCATGGTCATGGGGTCCGAGCGCTCGTTCTCTATTTCGGGAAATTTCTAAACGGTTAATCGACGTCTCACGTGACCAGAAAGCTGGTTTATTCTTTGCACAAAGAATCAGCATTGCGATCCAGCGTGGCAATGCTGCCAGCCTTCTGGGCACGTTACCCGATGACATTGATGCGGAGGCATTTTACGACGCCTAAACCTTGTACCTAAATATTTTCACTTTTTGATTTGTTTTATGTTTTTTGTATTAGATTAGGTTAGATTAGATTAAGCTTCAGTTACAAAATTATGTAATGTACAATAAAAATGTGCTTTGTTCATACAACCATACAACTTAACAATCTTAAACGACGACAGCGCCGCCAACGGCGCCAAACTACGAACTAAACTGGAGACAGTCCCCACTTGGAATCGGCACACGAAATCCTTAAGAACTGCCCTTTTATGTAAATCTGTATTCATTGGTACTAGTTAGACTAGTATGCGGACCTCGGGCTCCAAGGTGTAAGTGTTGGATGCATCCCGGATAAAGCCAGGAGGATGATGATGATGAGAAGTGAAAGATCACTCATAGATCATACCCGGTGACATTATTAACAAACATTTTATGTACTAATTAGCCTTGAAAATTAATGAAATTAATTTTATCATTATTTTACATAAATTCTCTACGCATTATAATACTTATACTTAATTAATTCAACATTATCTTTTGTTGGTATACGGTATTATTTTTATGTTCTTTTAATGTATTTTATGTTCTAGGTATTTTGTTATTTCGCGTTATGTAATTAAATATAGTAGTTTATGAGAAATTGTACAATGGGTTATTTTTAGTAGATGGTGCAATATAATGGCGGTATATGGTGACCTGGCCGCGATGCGCATACTACATAATTATACATATATTAAAGCCATAGTGATTAAAATGTCAATATAAATTACGACCAAATCGCCTAGTCATCATCATCAGCCTTTAACAGTCCACTGTTGGACTAGGCCTCCCCTTTGAAAGGAGGAATTGGCCTACTATACCACGCTGGCCAAACGGGTTGGCATAGGGTTTGTATCAAGTTTTCCTTCTCTTACAGTGCTGTTCTCTGCATAATATGCTCCCTCTGTCGGCTCTTACGACACCCATGGGATGATATGGGGTGGTATTCGTCTATCGCCTAGACAATTTGATAAATTAATCGCTTCATCTAGATGTTAATGCCGTGTGGTTGACGGCATAGAATACAAGTGTCACCACCCCCTATCTTCCCGTGGGTGTCGTAAGAGGCGACTAAGGGATAACACGATGCAAATACCATTTTGCGTAGAGACGGAAAACTCGACATCAAACCCTATACGACTGCCTCGTTGGTCTCGCGGCATAAATGTGCGCGTGGGATCGCGAGTCGCGAGGTCCCGGGTTCGATTCCTGGGTCAGGCAGTGTTATTGGGTTTTTCTGTCACGAAATTCTCAGTAGCAGCACGGAGTCTGGAAATGTGCCCGGTACGGCAATAGGTTTGCCCCTTATTACGTGGGACTAAAGTATATCTGGCGAAAAGTGGGTGTAGAAATACACCTCTGCCTACCCCTTCGGGGATAAAAGGCGTGACGTTATGTATGTATCTAGATATTATTCATGATAGCAGATCAAAGTTGGTCAAAGTATTAATACGATACGAATGTCTTCCCCTCCCACTCCTTACTCCGTGTAAAGAGTGGGAGGGAGGCTTAATGTAGGTAAATGTGGTGTCAGGGATTAAGGACCCCGGGACCTTCCGATCAGCAAAAGCATACGCTATCCACTGCATCTGGTCCCGGGTCGGGCAAAAGTGTTACTGAGTTGTCCCGAATTCTCAGCAGCAGCACGGAGTCTGGTGATGTGCCCGGTAACGGCAGTAATAGGCTCGCCCCCTACTACGTGGGACCTAAAATTCATACAGCTACAACACACACAAGCGAGGCAACCTCTGCCTACCCAACCAGAGATACAAGCGTGCCCTTTTAAAAAAATAACAAAGGCACCAAACAAAAAGAAATCTTACAATTTTCCATCACCACAAAAGCAAAATTTTATAATAATTATAATTTTATTACAAAGCCTTCGTTAATGCTAAAATTTTGTCACAAAAATGAATATTATAATTTAGTATTACAAAAAACTTATTTTAAAAAGAATACTTAATTGGCCGCTGTGTATGTCACATTAAAAACACATAAAAAATTAAGGAGTATTTATAATCTTTGATTATCTGTGTAGTTTCGGCGGGAAAACTGGTTTTTTGGCAGGTTGTAGTTTTCTTTTAGTTTTTATGAAGTAAATTCTGATTTTGAAGGTCAAATGTCATCTGATGGCACTGATTATCATCTGTATTATATATAAAATCCTTGACTGTCAAAGATCTTCATGATAATCAGGACCGACGGCTTAACGTGCTCTCCGAGGCACGGGACAAGCGATAATTGATATGTCAATACGCACATAACTCCGAAAAGTCATTGGTGCGCGCCGTGGATTCAAACCCGATACCCTCTGCATTGCAGTCTGTTGGTATCTCCACTAGGCTATAGCTGCCTAGTGCCAAAATAAAGTACCTACCTAATAATAAAAATAAACAAAGCTTCATTGACGTACATATTTCGCCGCCATACTAAATATTTAGTCTTAATTTTTTAACAGCCGCCTGTATCCCCGAAAGGGTAGGCAGAGATGTATCACACCCACAATGCGCCATGTTATAATTAGATCCTCTGATTCCGACATCCGATTTTTAGGGTACCGTACCTAAAAGGTAAAAACTGACCCTATGACTAAGCCTCCGCTGTCTGTCTGTCACCAGGCTGTATCTCATAAACCGTGATAGCTAGAATGGTGAAATTTTCACAAATTATGTATTTCCATTGCCGCTATAGCGACAAATAGGTACTAAAAATAAAAAGAATGAAAATATTAAGGGGGTCCCACACAATAAACGTGTTTTTTTCGTATTTTTGGCTCAATATTACTAACAGTAACGGGTAGACGCTTAAAATCTTCACAGAATATGTAGTTGTATATTACCTTTCAAAATAAATAATTAAATCAAAATAAAGTTAATATTAAAGGGGGGCTCCCATCCATCCAATCTTTTCCTCGTTCTTAATAAACAAATAGTAACTAAAAATATTTAAATATACATACAACAAACGTGATTTTCTTTTATAGATGATGGTACGGAACCCTTCGTGCGCGAGACCGACTCGCACTTGGCCAATTTTATTATTTTATAAGCCAATTAAGTTACGGTGAAAAAAAACTGACACTTCTGATTGACTGCTTCATTTGCTAATTGGTGTGATATCTATATTGATTTACTACTTTAGCAAAACCGGATGGTAAAATCATAAACTAGTGACATTATTTATGGCATTATAACATAACATAACTTCACGCCTTTATCCCCGAAGGGGTAGGCAGAGGTGTATTACTCATCCACACTTCGCCAGTTATATTTCGGTCCCAATGTAATAGGGGGCGAGCCTATTGCCATCTACCGGGCATATCATTAAGCGAGCGATAATTAACATTTCTAGTACACACAGAACTTCGCAAAGTCAGAGGCTCAGAGGTGTGTGCCCGGGGTACCTGGGGATCGAACCCGAGACCATCGTCTCGGCAGTCCGTTACGTACACCATTGGGCTATTGCCGCTGAATTTTAAATTTGTATACTTGTGCCGGTATCCTCGTGGCGACAGCAACAGACTGCTACTCAGAAGGTACTTAAGTCAATCTAAGGCGGTGAATTTTCGTAGTTATGTGCGAATTAAATCGTTAATTATCGCTTGCTAAACGGTGAAGGAAAACATCGTGAGGCAACCGGCATGTGTGAAAGTTGGATAAAATGTTTTCGAAATACAAGAACCTAAAGTGTACCATGCGCCTTGGACAGTGTGGTAGGCTATGGTATTACCCTTCTTATATTAAGAAGAGGTCCGTGCCCAGCAGTGGGAGATATTAGTATAGATATGGCCCACTGCTGGGCGCCACGCTTTTGACTGATTGACAGATAACGCACAGCCATAACTACTGGACTTAAGAGGAAACACGACGGCAGTTTTTCCATACAAACGTAGTCTCCTGTTTTCTCCCTGGATAATGCCAGTAGAGCAATTTTTTTCAAAAGATGTATGACCCCGATTAGCATGTCTCTATGTTTTCCTTTTTCTCATAAATTAAATATTAAAAAAGATGTGAACCTTCAAATACCTCAAAAATTGGCCAGATTTTCCGCTGTGTTCAAACATCCAAAAAACAAATTTGGCTAGATTATTTAAAAACAGGAACACGGCCAAAGCCTTTCTTTAATTTAATATGAAAAACTAGTTAAATCGATGAAGTTTTGGAGAAGGAATCAAGGGAATACGAAACGTTGATTTTGTGTACATTTACTTGGTATTTTTGGTCCAGCAGTAGCGTTGTCTCTATCGCGCTCTGCGGGGGGAGGCTTGAGGCTGCGCGACAGCAATAGATTTTACAAACACCTATTTTTCAATTATCTCGCCCGTCGTGTCTCCTCTTAAGAAGCTGAAATTGGCATGTAGGAATGTTCCTTGGGGACCGTAGTGTGATTTCCAGAAGTTGCCACGGAATCGGGTAAAAACGGTTTAATTAAAATAATATGTGCGTAGCTACTGGCATCCTCTAGTACTAATGAAATATTTGGGCGAATAATACGGAAATATACTTACTTATAAAAAACTAATAGCTATTTCATATGATTTGTCTGCTTAAAATAATATTTAAGTCCGTATGTTTAGGCAATAGGTACATTCATGTTTGAATACTTAGCAGAATCAAATGAAAAACATGCATTAATTAAGTAGATACGTACATATTTTCTTAAATCAAGTAATTTATAAAAATAGATAAAACATAATCCGTTGCTATTATAGAAGTAAAACTAGTTTATGGTATTGTACAACCAAGCTGAGCTCGCAGTTCCAGCCGCGTGATTTCGGGCTACTGCCTCGCACCTGTGGCTCATAGCGTGATGTTATAAAATCTATAGCCTTCCTCGATAAATGGGCTATCTAACACTGAAAGAATTTTTGAAATCGGTCCTGTAGTTCCTGAGATTAGCGCCTTCAACCAAACAAACAAATACACTCTTTAGCTTAATAACATTACTACATGAGCCCGCGGTTACACCCGCGTTATTTAAGGCTACTGCTCCGCTCCCGTGGCTCATAGCGCGATGTTATATAGCCTATAGCCTTCCTCGATAAATGGGCTATCTAACACTGAAAGAATTTCTCAAATCGGACCAGTCATTCCTGAGATAAGCGCGTTCAACCAAACAAACAAACAAACAAACTCTTCAGCTTTATATATTAAGTACTAGAGGACGCCAGCAGCTACGCCTGCAATTTTTTTAAATTTACCCGTTTTGGCCGATCCCGTGGGAATTTCGGGCAATCCCTTCTTAGTGCACCCCTACGGTCCCCAAGGAACATACATGCCAAATTTCAGCTTCCTGCGCCCAATAGTTTCGGCTGTAGCGTGTCTGTCAGTCAGTCAGTAACGCAAGGATTTTATATATTAAGATATACATGTATATAATTAAGATAATACATATTATGCAGATTCATTGATTTCTCTTAGAGGTCAAATGTCATTGGAGATACCTTTGGTCATGTTTTATTTTAAATATGTTTATTTTATTTGAATTTATTTTTCGCGGTAAACTACAGATTGTGTAACTAAGATACCGCATCTATCAGATGTAGGCATCCCGCTGATAGACAATACACAGGCCAATCTAATAAATAAATTACTGTTTATATGCTTTTGTAAGTGTTTTAAATTATATGCTTTTGTAAGTTTTTCTTTTTAATTGTAATATGTTGCTCATTAACTGTATTTGTATTAGGTTAGCTTTTATGTTATAGTGCATGCTGTGGTCTCCTATAACTGAAGGAGTGCACTGTTCAAAACTCTTGGTTGTATAATATCTTGGTTGTATTGTTTGTTTGAACGCGCTAATCTCAGGAACTACCGGTCGGATCTGAAAAAATCTTTTTGTATACGATAGCCCAGTTTTTCCGGAAGGCTATAGGCTATATAACATCACGCTTCGACCCTTTGGGGCCAGGCAAAAGGCTAAAAAGGCTAAAAGATAATGTCGGCTAATCTCAGGAACTAGCAGTCGGATTATAAAAATTGTTATTGCCTATGATAGCCCAAGTATTCCGAAAGGCTATAGGCTATATAAAATTACGCCACAACTTTTAGGGGCCAGACAAAAATAATAAAATGGTCAAACGAGAAGGGGGAGGGTTGGGTCAAAGGCAAAACAAGGCTAAACGAATAGGATACAATCTATATGGGTATCGTTTTCAAGATTTTCGGGACGCTGATTAATAATATGAAATTTATTTAGTGATCCAAGATGGCAGACGGGAAATCAAAGATGGCGGATGAGAAAATTTAGAAAATCAATATGGGTATCGCCTTCGATATTTCAGGGGGTGGGGAATCGAAATACAACATCTTTTTCGTGATTCAAGATGGTGGATGGGATATCAAAGATGGCGGATGGGAAAAATTTAAAAATCAATATGGGTATCGTCTCTGATGATTTAAGGGATGGAGAATGCAAATACAACAACTATTTCGTGATCAAAGATGGCGGATACGAAATCAAAGATGGCGGACGGGATCTTTTTAAAAGTCGATATGGGTATCGTCTTCGATATTTAAAGGAATGGGGAATTCAAAAACACCGTCTATTTCGTGATCAAAGATGGCGGATGGGATGTTTTTTTTAAATCACTGTGGGGATCGTCTCCGATGTTAAAAGGGATGGGTAATCCAAATACAACATCTGTTTCGTGATTCAAGAGGGTGGATGGGAAATCAAAGATGGCGGATGGGAAAAATTTTAAAAATCAATATGGGTATCGTCTCTGATGATTTAAGGGATGGTGAATCCAAATACAACATCTAATTCGTGATCAAAGATGGCGGATCGGAAATCAAAGATGGCGGATGGGAATTTTTTTAAAGTCGATATGGGTATCGTCTCCGATATTTTAAGGAATGGGGAATTCAAAAACACCATCTATTTTGTGATCAAAGATGGCGGATGGATTTTTTTTTTTTAAATCAGTATGGGTATCGTCTCCGATGTTTAAAGGGATGGGGAATCCAAATACAACATCTATTTCGTGATCAATGATGGCGGATAGGAAATCTAAGATGGTGGACGGGAATTTTTTTGTAAAGTCTATATGGGTATCGTCTCCGATATTTTAAGGAATGGGGAATTCAATATTATATAAAAATCTATGTTTTTTGTTCATCATTTATATACTCTGAAATGATAAGAGATTAAGCGCTATGTCAATGGTAACTTTGGAAATGGGGCTTGGAAAAAAGGGAATTAAATAAAAACTCTTAAAAAGGCGATACGGAGTTCGCTGGGTCAGCTAGTACTAATATGTAAAGCTGAAGAGTTTGTTTGTTTGTTTGGTTGAAGGCGCTAATCTCAGGAACTACAGGTCCGATTTGAAAAATTCTTTCAGTGTTAGATATCCCATTTATCGAGGAAGGCTATAGGCTATATAACATCACGCTATGTGCCACGGGAGCGGAGCAGTAGCCTTAAATAACGCGGGTGTAACCGCGGGCATCATCTAGTCTAATATAAAGCAGACAGATAGCTGCAAACCATTCTTTATAAAATTAAATATTCTTACATTGCCATGTAGGTATATATATAATTTATATAAATGAAGTTGTATTATTTGTCAGGAATAACATGCACTATTTTAATAATTTAAAAAGTAAGAGCCATAATTTTTATATATGTAGGTATAGGTACCTAAAAACAGAACAGCACTACTCAATAAAAGTATTTTTTGCATGGCACCACGCATATATAACCATTTGCCAAGATCAGTCATCGAGATAGCAGACATTAACATATTTAAGAAAAAAATTAAAACATTGCTATTGTCAAAAGGTTATTATAGTGTTAGTGAATTTTTGCAAGATAAATTATAATTATCACAGATATGAAATTCTCATATCTGTGATAATTATATTTTCAGTGTTGTACCTACTTTATTGGGAAATTAGTGGTTCAGGTCTAAGACTACAGAACAAAAGGCAGACAGAGCGCGCGGAACACTTGCGTGAGGCCACTAAAGCTAATACAAAATTGAAAAGCGAATACAAACTCGGCTCAGTGCGCTGCGAAGCATCGCACAGTTCACACGCCACGATCGATCCGTCTTTTAAATTCATAAAATGCCGTCTTGCGTTTTTAAACATTGTAAAAGTTGTTTCCAAAAGCAAAAACGGGAAGATGGAATATATTTTTACAGATAAGTAACTATGGATTATTTGACTGTTTTATAATATTATTTCGATAAAATTCGTATTTCTGCAGAAAATATGTAAGTGTTGCCAGTTTACGTCGACACCGTTTTCCCTGAATTAGGGAAAATGCACTTGTCAATTGATTATGTAGGTAATAATTATTGTCATGTTAATGAAAAATACATTAACGTATTGTAAAAGTATATTGTAGATTATCTTTTTTCTTATAAATATAGTAATAAAATTTCCATTAGTATATACATTGTTTTGAGTTCGATCCCCATATACTATACTACTATACACTTTGACCTTTGTAACAGAATAAATCTTTGTACTGTTCTTATGCCGTAGGGAATAAGTATCAAAATCGTACTGCAACTGTTAGCTTGACTTGGCACCGTATGTACATTACGTACAGAAACAGAAATTATTGATTGCAGCCATTATTTATTTTTAGTTGCATTTTTTTTTATTATGATTTATGAATCATAATATTCATAATTTGTTGTGTGCATGACAAAATGTTTTTAGCTAATTAATATTTAGGACGCAAGCCTATTGCAATTAACCAAACATTTCCAGATACTATACTGAGAATTTCTAAACAAAAAATAAACAACATATTCGCCGATCTAAGATCTGAACCTCATGATTGGTATTCGTAAATATATGTAGTTGGTATTATATAAGTATTTCTTCTGGATCGAGGCTATGAATCACAAAACATAATCTATTTATTTCTCAATTTACGAATAAAATTAGTTAAAACTTAACTCGGTACCTACATTTAAGAAATGTATTGTTACGAATTGAAAATAACGCCATCTATCAGTGGATGGGAGAACTACATGAGATTAGATGTATCGGTTGTTTAAGGCTGTTTCATCTATCCTCTAATAGATGGATTTGGTGTAAATAGAACAATTGCGCAAATCTAGAAACACGTTACACGTTTCCAGAAATTTCGTGAGTCGTCACGAAAAGTCTAGTTATGTGTTCCGGCCGGTATAAATACCAGGCAGACGCGCGAGTCAGGACAGTAACAATTGAATATCGGAGCGACAATCAAGAAGCGAAGGGAAGTAAGTCGGAATTGTTTAGTGGTGTTTCTAGTAGTGTGAAATAAGTGTGTTTTTATTAGGAGTGTGTAATTAAGTGTGAATAGTGTTTGTGTTAAAATAAAGTACAGTTTAGTGCCACAGTCAGTTTTAATTTATCGTCGAACGAACCCCAGCTCGTAACAGTATATTTTATAAAAGCATACTTTAATGGTATCTTTTATTTGAATAATTTTCACAACATCATTACATATTAAAAGCATTAATTAAATCTATGGTAAATTCTTTAAAACCGCAAACGAATATAATATATTACCTATGTAATATTATTATATTCGTTTGCAAAAACTATATTATTCATAATCTGGCAACTTTACACACACATAGGCGCGCGTGTCCGTACAGTGCCAGTCGCCAAATGTCACGCACACATAGCTGTCAACGTGCCTCACTTAGTTGGACGAATGCGTTCCATCTGGTTCTTGTTTGTTAAATCTGTGGTTCAGGTGATATTGAGACTCAAAGTTACTATGGAATTTTTGTAATTAGGTACATAATCGATGCATTTACCTCGCCAACCTGTTCTATGGATGTCCTATGCACCCATGGATAAATAGGTATTTCGAAAATTGTACGCGCACAATTTTAATTGCCGCTTATTTGAAAAAAGAAATCATTTCCAAAGTTTTATTTTTGCTTAGTATGACTTGGCATGATGTCCAAAAGGAGTAGACTTTGTCTTGGTGATGGGTCTTATGACACCCTGTATACTATATTCTACCGCATTCACACAACAGCATCTAGTCCCAAACTAAGCAGAACTTGTACTATGGGTACTAGCAGAGACTAGTAAATTCTTTACTAGTCTCTGGTACTAGATAATGGATAAACATACTTACATTTATACTTTTTTTATAAATACATACATATTATACATAGAAACACCCAGACCAAGACAAACATTCATGTTCATTCACACAAAATAATGTTTGACTTGAGCGGGAATCGAACCCGCGACCTTCCGCGTAGCAGTCGCTTACACTCTCGCAGCACCGACCGGTCGTCATGTCAATTAAACAGATATTTAACATATCCATATAATTATATTAAAATATTAAGTTATTAACATAATTATGATGGATGGTCAGTTTACGTAGAACGCCAATAAGTATGTACTAATTATTTCATCAAATATCAAATATTTGACATAACTGGCGTTTGTCTATAACTTATGCATAATTTATAAAGATGGAATATATTAAGTTTTAGTTTTGATAATCTCGTAAACAACTCTGCTATAGAGGTGGGCTATTAAGGCGAGGACTAAGGGTATCTGAATTGGGCGTCATTAGTGGTAAATTAAAACCGTTTTCTCCGTAATTGTTATAGAAAAAAAATAAAAAAATATGTCTTAATCTACATCATATAAAGCATTTTCTCTTCGGTACCAAATCCTAAAGAAAGTATTTTAAATAGGTATCTGAATAAAATATGCAAAGTAACCTCTATTTTTGTAGTTATTACCTTTTTTCTCCTAATCTATCAATCATATAAGATTGTTTAAATTGAATCAGCCTCTTATAAATTAGATCACCAAGGGCACCTTCAGCTTATTTTTGCAAATAACTTTACTTATTATTTTCTAAGGATTTTTTACGTCACCGATACTCGCAAATCGCGCGTGGACAATTACTAACCAGTAGTACGAGCAAGGTCAACGTCGTATATCCACCTCTTAATTGAGCGTTCGTAATATATCGTAGAAGTAAAGCAACGTCAGAGGGAGATATGTTATGATTGTTCCAAATGGCGTCCCGTAGTCTCTGCCTACCCCTCCGGAAAACAGGCGTGAGTCTATGTACGTATCGTCGTGACGGTTGGATACTTACTGTCGGAGACTTAATTAGGACCCGATATTTCTGAAATCTTGGGATATTTTCACGGACTTTTTAATTTAAATCACTTGCTAGACTGCCTCCATGGTGCAGTGGATAGCGTATGCGACTGCTGATCAGAGGTCCCGGGTTCGATTGCCGGGTCGGGCAAAAGTGTTACTGGGTTTTTCCGAATTTTCAGTAGTAGTACGGAGTCTGGTGATATGCGAGGTAACATAAGCTCGCCCCCTATTACGTGGGACCTAAAAATTCATGGTGAAATGTGGGTGTAATATTACACCACTGCCTACCCCTTCGGGGATACTGGCATGAGTCTATAACGACGTTTGACGCTTTGTTGTATTTACGACCTAGTAACAAGATCATTCAAATAACAGTTAATATAAGAGAATATGATTTGTAACGTAAGTGTCACGCTTACACTAGATCGAAACGGTATTTGGAACAAAATAATATAATTACGAGAGAAAATGGGTAGGCCTTTGGTGTGGGACGCAACCTGCGTAGACACCCTCGCGCCATCACATGTTCCAAGCACGGGAGGCCATGCTGGCGCTGCTGCTGCAACTGCGGAAACCCTCAAACGGCGCAAATACAGTAATTTAGTGAGTAATTACGTGTTTGAGCCGTTTGGGGTGGAAACGCTAGGCTCATGGGGTCCGAGCGCTCGTTCACTATTCCGGTAAATTTACATACATACATAGACTCTCGCCTGTTTCCCCGAAGGGGTAGGCAGAGGCATATTAAACGCCCACTTTTCGCCAGTGTTTTGATCCCACGTAATAAGTGGCGAGCTATTGGCGCTTATCGGGATATTTTGTTTGCCAGAGCCTCGTCCGTTGATCGGCAGGTGCACCACTTGCAGGTGAGGTTGGCTTGGGATCCTAAGTTCTTGGTGGGAACCCTATGCACCAAAATTCCGGGAAATTTCGAAACGTTTAATCGACGTCTCACGTGACCAGAAGGCTGGTTTATTCTTTGCTCAGAGAATCAGCATTGCCATCCAGCGTGGCAATGCTGCCAGCCTTCTGGGCACGTTACCCGATGACATTGATGCGGAGGCATTTTACGACGCCTAAACCTTGTAAATATTTTCAATTTTTAATTACTCTTTATTTTTTTGTACGACATTAAGATTAGATTAAGCTACATATAGATTACTAGTCGACGCCAGCGGCTTCGCACTCACATATTTTCGAATTTCCCGTTTGGCCCGATCCCGTGGGAATTTCGGAAAATCCCTTCTTAGTGCACCCCTACGATCTCCAAGGAACATACGTGCTAAATTTCAGCTTCTTGCGCCGAGTAGTTTCGGCTGTAGCTTGTCTGTCAGTCAGTCAGTAACGCAAGGATTTTAATATATACTAAGATAAAATGATGTTTATTTAATGTATAATTATAAATTTATTTAATAAAAATATTTATAAATAATTACGAGAGTGTGCTGTGCTGGTACTGTCCGTGTGGTGACGGATTAAGAATACGGAATGTCACCACCCCATATCATCCCATGGATATCGTAAGAGCGGATTATTCTAACTAGGAACTAGTTAGAATAGATAGATAGAAGGTTATTATAGTGTTAGTGAATTTTTGCAAGATAAATTATAATTATCACAGATATGAAATTCTCATATCTGTGATAATTATATTTTCAGTGTTGTACCTACTTTATTGGGAAATTAGTGGTTCAGGTCTAAGACTACAGAACAAAAGGCAGACAGAGCGCGCGGAACACTTGCGTGAGGCCACTAAAGCTAATACAAAATTGAAAAGCGAATACAAACTCGGCTCAGTGCGCTGCGAAGCATCGCACAGTTCACACGCCACGATCGATCCGTCTTTTAAATTCATAAAATGCCGTCTTGCGTTTTTAAACATTGTAAAAGTTGTTTCCAAAAGCAAAAACGGGAAGATGGAATATATTTTTACAGATAAGTAACTATGGATTATTTGACTGTTTTATAATATTATTTCGATAAAATTCGTATTTCTGCAGAAAATATGTAAGTGTTGCCAGTTTACGTCGACACCGTTTTCCCTGAATTAGGGAAAATGCACTTGTCAATTGATTATGTAGGTAATAATTATTGTCATGTTAATGAAAAATACATTAACGTATTGTAAAAGTATATTGTAGATTATCTTTTTTCTTATAAATATAGTAATAAAATTTCCATTAGTATATACATTGTTTTGAGTTCGATCCCCATATACTATACTACTATACACTTTGACCTTTGTAACAGAATAAATCTTTGTACTGTTCTTATGCCGTAGGGAATAAGTATCAAAATCGTACTGCAACTGTTAGCTTGACTTGGCACCGTATGTACATTACGTACAGAAACAGAAATTATTGATTGCAGCCATTATTTATTTTTAGTTGCATTTTTTTTTATTATGATTTATGAATCATAATATTCATAATTTGTTGTGTGCATGACAAAATGTTTTTAGCTAATTAATATTTAGGACGCAAGCCTATTGCAATTAACCAAACATTTCCAGATACTATACTGAGAATTTCTAAACAAAAAATAAACAACATATTCGCCGATCTAAGATCTGAACCTCATGATTGGTATTCGTAAATATATGTAGTTGGTATTATATAAGTATTTCTTCTGGATCGAGGCTATGAATCACAAAACATAATCTATTTATTTCTCAATTTACGAATAAAATTAGTTAAAACTTAACTCGGTACCTACATTTAAGAAATGTATTGTTACGAATTGAAAATAACGCCATCTATCAGTGGATGGGAGAACTACATGAGATTAGATGTATCGGTTGTTTAAGGCTGTTTCATCTATCCTCTAATAGATGGATTTGGTGTAAATAGAACAATTGCGCAAATCTAGAAACACGTTACACGTTTCCAGAAATTTCGTGAGTCGTCACGAAAAGTCTAGTTATGTGTTCCGGCCGGTATAAATACCAGGCAGACGCGCGAGTCAGGACAGTAACAATTGAATATCGGAGCGACAATCAAGAAGCGAAGGGAAGTAAGTCGGAATTGTTTAGTGGTGTTTCTAGTAGTGTGAAATAAGTGTGTTTTTATTAGGAGTGTGTAATTAAGTGTGAATAGTGTTTGTGTTAAAATAAAGTACAGTTTAGTGCCACAGTCAGTTTTAATTTATCGTCGAACGAACCCCAGCTTGTAACAGTATATTTTATAAAAGCATACTTTAATGGTATCTTTTATTTGAATAATTTTCACAACATCATTACATATTAAAAGCATTAATTAAATCTATGGTAAATTCTTTAAAACCGCAAACGAATATAATATATTACCTATGTAATATTATTATATTCGTTTGCAAAAACTATATTATTCATAATCTGGCAACTTTACACACACATAGGCGCGCGTGTCCGTACAGTGCCAGTCGCCAAATGTCACGCACACATAGCTGTCAACGTGCCTCACTTAGTTGGACGAATGCGTTCCATCTGGTTCTTGTTTGTTAAATCTGTGGTTCAGGTGATATTGAGACTCAAAGTTACTATGGAATTTTTGTAATTAGGTACATAATCGATGCATTTACCTCGCCAACCTGTTCTATGGATGTCCTATGCACCCATGGATAAATAGGTATTTCGAAAATTGTACGCGCACAATTTTAATTGCCGCTTATTTGAAAAAAGAAATCATTTCCAAAGTTTTATTTTTGCTTAGTATGACTTGGCATGATGTCCAAAAGGAGTAGACTTTGTCTTGGTGATGGGTCTTATGACACCCTGTATACTATATTCTACCGCATTCACACAACAGCATCTAGTCCCAAACTAAGCAGAACTTGTACTATGGGTACTAGCAGAGACTAGTAAATTCTTTACTAGTCTCTGGTACTAGATAATGGATAAACATACTTACATTTATACTTTTTTTATAAATACATACATATTATACATAGAAACACCCAGACCAAGACAAACATTCATGTTCATTCACACAAAATAATGTTTGACTTGAGCGGGAATCGAACCCGCGACCTTCCGCGTAGCAGTCGCTTACACTCTCGCAGCACCGACCGGTCGTCATGTCAATTAAACAGATATTTAACATATCCATATAATTATATTAAAATATTAAGTTATTAACATAATTATGATGGATGGTCAGTTTACGTAGAACGCCAATAAGTATGTACTAATTATTTCATCAAATATCAAATATTTGACATAACTGGCGTTTGTCTATAACTTATGCATAATTTATAAAGATGGAATATATTAAGTTTTAGTTTTGATAATCTCGTAAACAACTCTGCTATAGAGGTGGGCTATTAAGGCGAGGACTAAGGGTATCTGAATTGGGCGTCATTAGTGGTAAATTAAAACCGTTTTCTCCGTAATTGTTATAGAAAAAAAATAAAAAAATATGTCTTAATCTACATCATATAAAGCATTTTCTCTTCGGTACCAAATCCTAAAGAAAGTATTTTAAATAGGTATCTGAATAAAATATGCAAAGTAACCTCTATTTTTGTAGTTATTACCTTTTTTCTCCTAATCTATCAATCATATAAGATTGTTTAAATTGAATCAGCCTCTTATAAATTAGATCACCAAGGGCACCTTCAGCTTATTTTTGCAAATAACTTTACTTATTATTTTCTAAGGATTTTTTACGTCACCGATACTCGCAAATCGCGCGTGGACAATTACTAACCAGTAGTACGAGCAAGGTCAACGTCGTATATCCACCTCTTAATTGAGCGTTCGTAATATATCGTAGAAGTAAAGCAACGTCAGAGGGAGATATGTTATGATTGTTCCAAATGGCGTCCCGTAGTCTCTGCCTACCCCTCCGGAAAACAGGCGTGAGTCTATGTACGTATCGTCGTGACGGTTGGATACTTACTGTCGGAGACTTAATTAGGACCCGATATTTCTGAAATCTTGGGATATTTTCACGGACTTTTTAATTTAAATCACTTGCTAGACTGCCTCCATGGTGCAGTGGATAGCGTATGCGACTGCTGATCAGAGGTCCCGGGTTCGATTGCCGGGTCGGGCAAAAGTGTTACTGGGTTTTTCCGAATTTTCAGTAGTAGTACGGAGTCTGGTGATATGCGAGGTAACATAAGCTCGCCCCCTATTACGTGGGACCTAAAAATTCATGGTGAAATGTGGGTGTAATATTACACCACTGCCTACCCCTTCGGGGATACTGGCATGAGTCTATAACGACGTTTGACGCTTTGTTGTATTTACGACCTAGTAACAAGATCATTCAAATAACAGTTAATATAAGAGAATATGATTTGTAACGTAAGTGTCACGCTTACACTAGATCGAAACGGTATTTGGAACAAAATAATATAATTACGAGAGAAAATGGGTAGGCCTTTGGTGTGGGACGCAACCTGCGTAGACACCCTCGCGCCATCACATGTTCCAAGCACGGGAGGCCATGCTGGCGCTGCTGCTGCAACTGCGGAAACCCTCAAACGGCGCAAATACAGTAATTTAGTGAGTAATTACGTGTTTGAGCCGTTTGGGGTGGAAACGCTAGGCTCATGGGGTCCGAGCGCTCGTTCACTATTCCGGTAAATTTACATACATACATAGACTCTCGCCTGTTTCCCCGAAGGGGTAGGCAGAGGCATATTAAACGCCCACTTTTCGCCAGTGTTTTGATCCCACGTAATAAGTGGCGAGCTATTGGCGCTTATCGGGATATTTTGTTTGCCAGAGCCTCGTCCGTTGATCGGCAGGTGCACCACTTGCAGGTGAGGTTGGCTTGGGATCCTAAGTTCTTGGTGGGAACCCTATGCACCAAAATTCCGGGAAATTTCGAAACGTTTAATCGACGTCTCACGTGACCAGAAGGCTGGTTTATTCTTTGCTCAGAGAATCAGCATTGCCATCCAGCGTGGCAATGCTGCCAGCCTTCTGGGCACGTTACCCGATGACATTGATGCGGAGGCATTTTACGACGCCTAAACCTTGTAAATATTTTCAATTTTTAATTACTCTTTATTTTTTTGTACGACATTAAGATTAGATTAAGCTACATATAGATTATAAAATGATGTTTATTTAATGTATAATTATAAATTTATTTAATAAAAATATTTATAAATAATTACGAGAGTGTGCTGTGCTGGTACTGTCCGTGTGGTGACGGATTAAGAATACGGATTATCACCACCCCATATCATCCCATTGGTGTCGTAAGAGCGGATTATTCTAACTAGTTCCACTAGCAGTTAGTTCCATGGAACTAGTGAGACCTTTTTTCTCAGTAGTTCCATGGACTTTACTACGTTACTAAAAGGCCGCGTGTATAAGTCGGTTATAAGACCTGTCGTACTGTATGGAGCCGAATGTTGGGCTACAAAGAAGATGGATGAGAAGCGATTGCATGTGGCAGAGATGAGAATGTTGCGATGGATGTGTGGACTGACAAGAATGGACAGAATTAGAAATGATTACGTTAGAGGTAGTATGAAAGTGGCGCCCATTGATGAAAAAGTAAAAGGGAGTCGATTGGCCTTGTATGGACATGTTATGCGGAGAGATGTGATGTAGAAGGACGAAAAGGGGAGGACGACCAAGGAAAAGAAGGATGGACTGTGTGAGGGTGGATATGAAAGAGAAAGGGGTAAGTGATCGGATGACTGATGACAGAGAAGTATGGAAGAGAAGGACATACTGCGCCGACCCCAAATAAATTGGAACCAGGGCAATAAAATGATGAGTGGAACTACTGAGAAAAACAAGTATCACTAGTTCCATGGAACTAATTGCTAGTTCCCCTAGTGAGAATGATCCCGAGAATTGGCCCTCAGAAGTTAATTGGAGAAGTTTGAAAATAAATGTCATAAGCAGGCCTTTCAACCACTTCGCAACTCTTACTTAAGAATAATGTGACATTCGTCATTATCAAATATTTCTTAAGCAAATAAATATGTATATTTCTATTTCGGTTGACATATTTTATTGTATACATAAATTTAAAATGTATTTTATGCTTATTTTAAACGGAGCGGGGACAGACCACGCCTATTTGTTGCAGTATTTTTTTTATAGTAATAGGCGGCAAACGAGCTGACGGATCGCCGGATGGCGATATTTCTAATAGTATGCCAAATTTCCTACCGACACACAGTGTTATTGAGGCGTAAATCAGTCAATTAAGATACTTATTTTTACCCGCTGGTGGTGAAGCAGGTGTAAACGACTGATGCTACGCCGAAGGTCGCGGGTTCGATTCCCGCTCAAGTCAAACATTTATTTATATCCATTAACACTTTCACTGTCCGACGCCAGACACAATAGAAATTCAATTGTTATGAGCCACATGTGGCTCATGGGACTGGAAATGGGTTATGGATTTTGTCTTGGCCTGGGTTTTTTTATTTTATTTTATTATTTTTATTTATACCTTGCGCCTGTAGCTCCGAAGGGGTAGGCAGAGGCGTAAGTATTACGCCCAAATTCCGCCGTGAATTCCTAGGTCCCACGTAACAGGGGGCGAGCCTATTGCCGTTACCGGGCACATCACCAGACTCCGGGCTGCTACTGAGTATTCGAAAAAACCCAGTAACACTTTTCCCGACCCGGGAATCGAACCCGAGACCTCCAATCAGCAGTCGCATACGCTATCCACTGGACCACGGAGGCAGTCAGTGGGTTTTTCTATGTATAAAAAAAATAAATATAGGTATGTTTGTTTATTCCGTATGTGTGGAGTCACGCGGAAGGACCGCATTATGAACTCCCGCATCCGGGGTAGCCTTCATGTCCGTGACATTGCTGACAAACTGCAAGAGTGTCGTCTACGCTGGTATGGCCACGTCAACCGACCGGCATCTTACGTGGGTAACAAATGTCTTGCCATGCTACCTCCGGGCCTCGGTAAACGGGGAAGGCCAAAGAAATGCTGGCTTGACGTCGTAAGGGATGATATGCGTGCCAACCAACTAACCACCAGGGATGCTGAAGACCGTGCGAAGTGGAGGAGACACAGTCGGAAAGCGGACCGAGGGCTCCAAGGCGTGGGCTTTGGAGCGCAACCGGGACAGAGCTAGGATGATGATGATATGTTTGTTTAACCATTGTCTAGTACCCATATGTAGTGATCCGTGTGGTGACGGATTAAGAAAACGGAATGTCACCACCCCGTATTATCCCATGGGTATCGCAAAAGCCGACAGAGGGAGCCTATTATGCAGAGAACAGCACTGTAAGAGAAGGAAAACTTGATACAAACCCTATACCAACCTGTTTGGCCAGCGTGGTATAGTAGGCCAATTCCTCATTTCAAAGGAGAGGCCTAGTCCAGCAGTGGACTGTTAAAGGCTGTTGATGTGATTATCCGTTGTCTAGTACCCATAGTACACTGCTTAGTTTGGGAATAGATGATGTTGTGTACATGTGGTAGAATAAAATATTATTTTGCATAAATAACATGTTTAGTATCAATGTTTCTACTTATCTAATAAATAGCTAATCAGTATTTTATCCGAGTCTTGTAAAGCTTGTTGTATGCATACGTAATAAGAATACGTGACCTATGTATGTTAAAATGTATGAGAATAGAACTGAACACATAAAAACACGTAAAACATAACATAAGTTCACGCTTTTACCCCTGAAGGGGTAGCCAGAAGTGTATCACCACACTTCGACAGTTATGTTTCTGTCGCAACGTAATAGGGGCGAGCCTATCGCGTAATGTGCCGGGCACATCATTAAGCGAGCAATTATTAACATTGTTAATGCACAATAACTTCGAAACGTCAGAGCTGTGTGCCCACCTGGGGATCGAATCCGAGACCATCGTCTCGGCAACGCATTACGTTCACCACTGGGCTATCGCCGCCCCACTGGGCTATCTATACCTCTAAGGGTCTAGTACGAATTTGGATACGATTGTCATGGTGACGATAGACTAGTCGACGGGAACCATTTCCATACAAATTTTAAATGCGCCCCCTAGCGGACTCAACCGATCGCTACTATGCTTGATATTATATGTAGTTCAATCTGGATTAAACTACATCAACCCAATCGCATCTAGATTGACTTATGTTATTAAAAAAATAAAACTTGTCATCGAAATAGTCAAATCGAACTGTGATTTTTCTTAAATTTTTTGAAAGTTATTTGTACACCCCACTTTTTATTTCTGTTTTTAAATATCAATATGTGTAAATGGCATACGTACACATAATCCGACTATTGTACCTGTGATTAAAAATATTTAACAAAATAAATGACAATGTTATCATTAGTTTCGTTTTTCTTTTTTTACTTGACTGTACCCATTTCATCTGAAAGTTTACCAAATGGGATATAACACAAAAAAATATTGAAATGTTTTCGAAATGGGACTAAATGTATGAAATGTATAATGTTTACCAAACGCAACTTTTTAGTAGGTACAGTTTGAGGTTTACGAAATGGGAAGTTTACCAAATGGGAAGTAGCCGTTCTTTGGCTCCACCGAACATCACTATTGCTCATAATCGAAAAGCAATTAAATTTCAACGAAAAAAAAGGATGGTTTTAGAATCTTGCCATTAACAAATGTAGAAACCGACAAATCGATAATATATTATAATAATTAGTTAGAATGTGCGTGTAATACTACACCTCAGCCTACCCCTTCGAGGATACGGGAATAGCGTAAAAGTGCGTAGGTAGGTACCTATATCTACAGAAGTGGCTGATTGTACAAATGTGAACTTTATGGTTAGGTCGTAGGTAATACAATAAATTAATTGGCATTAAGAATGCTTTATAAAAAACAAAGCTTAAAATAAGTAAGTAGATATATAGCAAAAGTAATTTCCGTAAATTCAACTCAGTATCATATTTATTAGTTTTATTACGATATCTCAGTCCTAGTTATAATTTATAAAGTTTAATTAAGTTACACAAAAATTCGTTGGGTCGATTATTTATTGATTTTATTGTAGTTAAGCGACATAAAAAAAAAACAATCAGTTACCTAGGTACACACTTACATAGGATCCGAAAAATTTATTTGGATGAATAAACATTTATCCTTAGCCCAAAAGGTACTTAACCACTTAAAAAAATAAACTTACCATCAAACAGGCAATCTTGGCATGCATTTTCAGTTTCGAGATCGTGTATATTCCTCTAAAGCGTGTAAAAAGCCGCAGCAGAATTATTTAATGAAAAATAAATAAATATTCTCATAAAACACACTTATAAAGATATATTAAAATTATTACGAAAATAAATTTCGATTTTGACAGTTCAATTTCCCGCCAAATCCTCAACGTGAAAGGTGTACGTTCGTTCGTAAACAGACGCGCGACACGACTGGCGCACCAAAGAGTTTGCAACAGTCATGACCTGCGACCTCTCACAGATTAGGTCTGTTTAATATTTGTTTTATTTGAAAGGGAAAGATGTGTCGTTATGTAAGACACTTTGAACGTGAGCTTTATGTTAATTAATGCAATTTCGACGTGTTAAATGAGTATCGAGAAGTTTGCAACACAATACATTTGTCGTGTCCTATTTAATTCTATCCAAACAGGTTAGATGTAATGTAATATATTTAAATTCAATTAATATGTAAGTGATATGCCTATGGTATCGGTCGGTCTTTATTACTCCGGAGGTAATGGGCTCTATTGCCGTTTCTATTTCTACGAAGACTTTGAAGCTTCGTGGGTGTTAGTGAGGAGTTCATATACATGAATAATAATGTTATAATTATAATACTTATAATATATTATTTATTTATTTTAACTTCACATACACAGGTACGTAGGCGGACTTAATGCCATAGGGATTATCTACCACTCTATCTGACTGAGTGGTGCAGAGAGGAAGAAGTAGGTGTATTATATAGTGTGCGGGGAAAGTACTAATAACTTAATTATGTAGGACATGATATACTTGCATAAAGATAAATTATAAATAGTTAAAATAAGTAGATTATTACATACATACATACATATCGTCACGCCTTTTATCCCCGAAGGGGTAGGCAGAGGTGTATTTCTACACCCACTTTTCGCCAGATATACTTAAGTCCCACGTAATAAGGGGCGAGCCTATTGCCGTACCGGGCACATTTCCAGACTCCGTGCTGCTACTGAGAATTTCGTGACAGAAAAACCCAATAACACTGCCCGACCCAGGAATCGAACCCGGGACCTCCCGATCCCACGCGCACATTTATGCCGCGAGACCAACGAGGCAGTCGTATATATAGGGTTTAATGTCGAGTTTTCCGTCTCTACGCAAAGATGGTATTTGCATCGTGTTATCCCTTAGTCGCCTCTTACGACACCCACGGGAAGATATGGGTGGTGACACTTGTATTCTATGCCGTCAACCACACGGCGAATTTATAATTATGTTATTATAATATAATTTAGTCGGCAGTATATTATGAAGCATGTGTATAAAATTGAGGTAGGTACCTACCTATAATCTTTATGTCTTGTCCTAGGCACACGATTGTTGCCTTAAACCTTAATTAATATTACTTTACTTTTTTTGAAGACAGCCGGTATCCCCGAAGGAGTAGGCAGAGGTGTAATATTACACCCACATTTCGCCATGAATATTTAGGTCCTACGTAATAGGGGGCGAGCCTATTGCCGTTACCGGGCACATCACCAGACTCCGTGCTGCTACTGAGAATTTGGAAAAACCCAGTACTTAACAATTTTCCCGACCCGGGAATCTAACCCGGGATCTCCGATCAGCAGTCGTATACGCTATCCACTGGACCACGGAGGCAGTCTGATTACTTAATTTATTAATATTATAATACTTACTCATATTTGTGAACATTGACATAACTTCATGCCTTTATCCCCGAAGGCGGAAGGCAGAGGTGTATTACACACCCACACTTTACCGGTTATGTTTCCGTCCCAATGTAGTAGAGGGCGAGCCTATTGCCATCTACCGGGCACATTGTTAAGCGAGCGATAATGAACATTTTTAATTCACACATCTTCGAAAAGTCAGAGGTGTGTGCCCGGGGTACCTGGGGATCGAAGTGTTGTTAAAAGGCTCGAATCTCCCCTCCCGAGTCTTTCGACTCATTCAAGGCTTGAGTCTCGTATGAGGCCTCGAGCTACAGCCTCGAACCCTAGTTCCGAGGCTCGTGTCGCGACCCGAGCTCTGGTTTAAAGTTTACTACACAACATTCTTCTTCTTCCTCTTAGCGTTATCCCAGTTTCAATCTGGGGTCCGCTTCCTAGTCTAACCGGATTTGACTGCATATTAGCTTTTCCACGGAGCGACTGCCTGTCTGACCTCCGCAACCCGAAGGGATAGCGATATTCCATGGTTTAGACTAGTGTCAGTTTATTTAGAAGGTACTGACGCCCTGTAACGACTGTCAAAGAAATTCTTGACAACCGGGACCGACGGCTCGTGCTCTCCGAGGCACGGGACAAGCGCTAAATAACAATTCAATACGCACATAACTCCGAAGACATTGGTGCGCGCCGTGGATTCGAACCCCTCTGCATGGCAGTCTGTTGGTATCTCCACTCGGCTATCGCTGCCTTCGCTGCCTTCAGTACGCAACATTATGCTCCAAAATTAATCTAATAAATATGTTAGTAAAATTTGCGAAGAGACAATTTGTCAATACATAATTATGAATACAATAGCTCTAGTGAAGTTTACCCAGTAAATAAAAGTTTATTTGCATCTATGTACAAGCAACCGGAGACTATAAATATCGCAGATGAAGTGAATATATACATAAATATGCCTATTGAGCCTGAAAACACTAATGTATTAAAGCATTTGAAGATTTGTCTATACCAGCGACAAGCGTTCCTAGTGAACAAGCCTTTTCGAAGTGTAATTTAATAACAAAAAAGAAATAGCCTAAGCAACAACAAAAATCTTTTCAATTGTATAATAAAGTTTTCTTTTTTCTACCACATTAAAACAAAAATATTTCATTGTAGGTATTTAATCAGGCATACATAAATATGGTATAAATCTCAGATCATTGATAAATAAATCTCGAGCTTTGACTCGAGTCCTTCATTTAAGGCTCTTGAGCCTTCAAGATTCGAGCCTTTAGGGCTCGAACCTTTTAGACTTACGAGCCCTCAGAGCTCGAGCTTTGAAGACTCAGTAGCTTCGACTCGGAGCTCCAGTTTCTTTAAAAGTCAGAGGTGTGTGCCCGGGGTATCTAGGGATCGAACCCGAGACCATCGTCTCGGCAGTGCGTTACGTACACCACTGGGCTATTGCCCTATACATGTGTTCTTTCTTAGTAAGATATAAGCTAGGCTATGGCCAAGGCCTTACTACTAGTGAGCCCGGGTGCCCAGCGGTGGGACATGTTATATACCTACAAGGCTGATATTTTACTAAAGTTATAAATAATCTTTCTTACAATTTGGTCTTCCTTTCTGCTTCGGGTTGATCTTTGGATCGGTTACATTATATTCAACATTTCCCACACAAGGAATATATCATGTGTTAGTTCTTTTTTCTTTTTTTAAGATATCTCCCGTACTATACTCTATTCACATTACGAAAAAATAAAAGGTAAACAAAGAAACCGATCGGGATAACTCGACCTAATAAAAAATGACACCCTGGAGCGTTAACGCCGATTTTGGCCTCTTGACACAAAATATGTACTTTTCAAAGCTTGCCATCTCAGTGAGAATATATCTTACGAATCTGTAAATTACATATTATTGAAATGAAATATCTTCTTCTATAGGTTTCAGATAGGATTTTTTTATATTATGAAAGTATTTGTGACATACGGCCATATAAACAAACAGAGATTTCGATTTTTCCCTGACGGAGCTAATTTTAAAGCTTTATATATTCGAAATCCCTTGTAAATTTCAGACACAAACTCGTTTATATGATAGTACATATCCTCAACAAAAAAAGCTAGTGAGGATTTATTTTTTATTTAGACCCAAACGTAAATAATCATACTATAATCAAAGTGAAATTTACGACAAAAAGCTACTGCTAAGATCGTTATTTTTACGATAATTCGTGCTTGTTTTTTTCAAAATTAAGAATTTATATATAGAAGAATATATTCTTTAACGAAAATCTTCAAAAAAAATTTTATTTGGTTAAATTTTATTCAAGACATGCATTTTAAAATTACTCTAAAAGTAGGTACTATAAAACTGCGCGTGAGAGATATGTAATAATATCTAGGCTTTGGGCTGAACTTACTGATATCCAAGTATTTATACATAATATGTAAGAGGATAGTGGCAACTAAATGACACTGACATGACGTTTGACAGTTAAACTGTCAAACGTGTAAATAAGGTGTACCTATATAAGTCGACAGGCTCGGCTAGCTCGTCCTATTCTCCTTCGACGACGGCTCAGGTACGATATGGTTCTGTCTATTTAATTGCCACTGTGTTCCAATATTCTGTGTTGCTTGTTCTTTTGTTTCATCATCTAGGAAACAATGTAAGATAGTGTAATCATTATCTTATTGATATTGTGTTGTGGGTAGTTTGATCGTTTGTGAGATATTATAGATTGTAATATAGGATAGAATAATATACTGTGGATCAAGTCGTATCAATGAGATTCATTAGGTATATACCTGTGGTAAACATTTAGTAAATTGTATTGATGCTAAATAATGCTTATTATGTTCTGTTGTAAGACAGACCTTTCTAGTAATATAAAACTACCCACAACATTGATATTTGATATAAATTGGCTGTACCACTGTTTGTTAATTATTGTTATATATAGTTATTGAAAAGAATGATCAAGAGTTTTATTGCCCGTTCTTTCTCTTGGTTCTATGTCTTTGCTTTGCGAACTGGGCTGTAAATGTAAATGTAGAATCACGACGTAATCTAAAGATATATCCTAGTGCCAAACTGAATAAATGAAAGTATGATTTGATAGTTGTCTCTTTTATTTATCAAAACTGTCTCTACACTATAGGAAGCTTCCCTGATTTCTGACACGCGCGTAAAATGTTGCAAATCAGTACGCCGCAAGGCCCTCCAAGGTGTGGACGTATCGCTCGGAGCTCCGCAATGACCTCTATTGAACTCAGGCGTTGGGTGCAGTTATAGTGCGACCGTGACATCTTGGTGTGATTTTGGCAAGTAAAATATATTATGTTACCTATATTTTTTTACCATATTAGTAATGATAATAATTTTCGAAAGAACGTTTCTTTTTTTACAGATTCTGTTGCAATGGAATGAAATAAATAAATGCGGTTTGTTAATTGCCAAAGATTTCGTTTTCCTAGGGCCCCTCAGCCGACGGCGTGTTTGAGGGAGGTATTATTGAAATCAAGTGTCCGATTACAGCAGATGGTATAGACTAGGGCTTTCATCCCGGGAGTCTCGGTCTCGAAAATTTCGAGAATCTCGATGATTTTGTTGTGCATCCCAGCTATCGAGACTTTTGAGACTTGGGTTAAATAATAACCATTATTCAAAAAAAATTATTTAACTACTGTTTACGGATTTTATCGCAATAAATAGTTTGATTGAGAGTACATTTAAACCTAATGACCTAGAACCTACATTATTTATTACTATCCGACGTTTCGATTTCTTTACAAAAGTTTTAGTCACGGAAGACTGAGGTGATATTTCCTGTATTAAATTTATAAGTTATTTCAAAGAACCTGAACATTGTACAACTTTTGGTGTTACTATTTACGCAGAATGAAATCACGTCTGGTGTCTTTAACCTTCTTGGGTTTCATTAGCCTCACACACAGCAGACTTTGTCGAGCGTCTGCTCCGTGTGAACATATACAACAAGATGTTGATCTGTGAGGCTATTGAAATTAAAAAGTCAAAGGCGAGTCGGACTCGTCCTTGAAGGGTTCCGTAATAGAGGTATCCACTTAACATACCCATTATCTTCACCTAATCTAATATCACTAACACTTTTTCGCCACCAAACATAACTTTGTTTTCTATAGTGTTTGTATAAACGACAAAGTTATATATGCGGTTTTTGAATATGTGTTATATCTCAAAAGCTGACTCCATCTCGTTCAAAAGAATTTTGTTGGAAGGTTTTATTACAACGTATATATCTTTTTCAGGTTCGTCTTTCTCTTACTTTAAAAGTTAGAGGGAGGGAGACACTCGTTCTCATTTTGGAGCCGTTTAACTTTTAAAAGTTTGACTTTGAGAAACAATGGTATTAGAAACCTCAAATTATTTTTTAAACATGTATCTAAAGATACGCCGCATGTACATGAAAGACGGATCAAAATGATTTAGCTTGACTATACTGCCAAGCAACACGCTGACTCTACGCACACAGCTGCGTGTGCGTCAGTGTTAGTGAGAAAGCGCTGCATTTACCTAAACCTGGCGCCGCGGATTTGACGTTAACGCTCTTAAGTTGCCAGGATAATAAATACATCAAAATCTTTGGAATCATTGGCATTTTAGGTTCTTTATCATGTAAAATACTTTATTAACATAATCAAAAAAAAAATTCGGGCAAGTGCAAGTCTGACCAGGGCCGAACCGTCCCTATGTACAATGTGCGCGGCGCACACAGGCGCCAGGGTGACAGGGGCCCCCCGTTGGATCTCCACCTTGTCGTGGTAGGGGCCTAGGGGGGCTCAGTAACCGTGGTTAACTCACCCACGGTGAAGCTAAGCGAGATCCCAGGAGTGGACGCTCCGCGTGGGCTTGACGGAGGCCTGCGCAGGATGCGTCCAATGGTGCGGGTGCGAGGGACAGTTCTTTTGTCCCTCGCAGTCGGGCGCGGTCGCGGGAGGAAAGGCGTGTCGGTGTTGCGTTGCCGCGCGCCCTATCTCCCGCGACCAAATGGGGGCGCACCATCGTTGCGTCGCGGTGGGGCTGCAGAGGAAGAGGAGATGCAGTGTTGCGTTGCCGTCCTCCCTATACTCTGTGCCCTGCGGCCGCTGGGTGTTTTGGCGGCGGAGCCCAACACCACACCTTCATCCGCCGCCAAGGGGGTTTTGTTCGGGGCCCGCCTGACCATCTGGCGGGCCAATACCCGTCGGGGGGTAGCGAGGAATGCTTCGGCGATACCCGACCCTCCGACACACGGGTACATGAGGAAAAAGGGTGACAGGGGCGCCGCGCGCCGAGATATGCGTTAATTATAAGTTATTTTCGAAAAATAATGCCAAAAAAGGCGCTTAACAGATTTCGCACTCAGGCGCAGTGGCGATTAAACGACCTCGAGGTATTGACAAAAAATAAAGTCATTCGTCTACTTCCGGGTGCCACCCAAGCTAGCCTACGCCACTGCACAGGCGCTCCATAGATTTCGCATACAGGCGCTGGATTGGGTCGGCACGGCCCTGAGTCTTAAATGGAGTCTACTATGTATGGGGACACCCTTAAATTTTCCACTGTTTTTTGTAATTTTTTCCTTTATTTGTGCTGTAAGACTCTGCTTTTGGCCAAATTTCGTGATTCTAGTTCAACGGGAACTACCATATAGGTTTTCGACCCAAAACCTATAGGGTACTTTCGGTTGACCTAGAATTGTCAATTTTGGTTAAAACCTAGGTGTTACAGCCCAAGTAAAGGGAAAACCACGATTACTGAGCCCCCCCACCACCACAAGGTGGAGATCCCACGGGGAGGGGGGGGGTAAATAAAACCAACCCTCATAAATCCTGTGTCGCGGGGGACTTTACAAACATACAACCAACGGACACAATGAACACCCAGACTCGAAACAGCAACTTCTGTATCACACAGAGTGTTGCCTCGTGTGGGATGACCAGTAGTTCAACATATTGACGACCAGTTGGCGTAGCTTGAGTGTCACCGACTGCTATGCCGAAGGTCGCGGGTTCGATTCCCAAACTAAGCAGAGCTTGTACCATGACATACTAGACAATGGATATACATACATATATACTTTATTTTGTAAATACATACATATGATACATAGAAACAGTCAGGCCAAGATAAACATCCATGTACACGCACACAAATGTTTGACTTGAGCGGGAATCGAACCTGCGACCTTCGGCGTGCCAATCAATTACACTCCCGCCTCAAAGGATTTATTCCTAGAGCGGGAAATGTCTTAGAAAACAGAATAAAGAACTAACACCGGATATATTCCTAGTGTGAGAAATGTCTTTAAAAAAATCTAAATTATGTAGCCGATGCCGCGATGAGCCGATCCAAAGATCAACACGGACAAAGCAGAAATACAGACAGACCAAATAGGGAACATTACGCAAAGCTCGACGCAGATGGCAGCACAAGCAACTACAGTATACAAACTTTCGTAGCGCGCTTTTGAAATATTGTCATCAACAAGATAACAATATATCTATACTTATTTATAAAGGCAAAATATTTCTCATAGATGTAATTATCAATAACAATAAAAATGGTACAATGTTTCTGTTTTACTGACTTGTTTGAGATGAGATATGAGATCGCGCACCCAAAGTTTGAAGTCTAAACGAGTTGTCAAGTTGTCACTCAAATGTCATACTTGCCAAAATTCATTGTTTACTGTAGTCGGTGATACCGCCATCTGGTGGTTTAACTTGGCAGTAATCTTCCCTATTGTAAAGAAGATTATTTACTTATTAACTTTAGTAAAATATCAGCCTTGTAAGTATACCTACAACATGTCCCACTGCTGGGCACCCGGGCTCACTAGTAAAAGGCTTCGGCCATAGCCTAGCTTAGGTATATCTTATTAATAACACATCTATACGGTGATAGCTTAGTGGTGTACGTAACGGACTGCCGGCCGAGACGATGGTCTCAAAATCGATCCCCAGGTACCCCGGGAATACACCTCTGACTTTTAGAAGTTTTGTGTGTGTTAAAAATATTAATTATCGCTCGCTTAATAATGTGCCCGGTAGATGGCAATAGGCTCGCCCTCTACTACATTGGGACCGAAACATAACTATCGAAAAGTGGGTGTGTAATGTTATGTGTGAACACATTTATACATAACATATAATGAAGTCCCCTTTCGTCCTGTTTGTATGTATGTATGAGCGCGAACTACCGAGCGAGTTTTCGTAACGGTTTTCACCAAGGCTTAGGGCACAGAATAGATAGTTCTTACGAAGGCTTAGGCTGCTTAGGGCTCCTACACACAGAGCCTAAATTGCAAGTCGCCGACATTAGAAAGTAAATTCTAAAATAAACTATAGTCATAATAATATTACTTTTATTTTCCATAAAACGTTTTACATAAAGGTTGTTGTATGCAAAGATATATAAAATTATACTTAATACGTCATTGGTTGTATGAATATAAAGTTATTCGTATTTCTGACTAAAACGTATAGTTTGCGTATTGAAACATCTTATATAAAAATAACGATATCATAGGATTAACAAAGCAGCAAAAAGCTATTTGAATACCAAACTCTCAAAATTAACGCTGTTGACGTGCGATTAGTTTTCAAATCATAAAAAAATTGCATCACAGAAGAATAATTTGCATCTAGGGTAAACAGTATAATGATTGGCACCCTAAACGGTTTCTACTACTAAGTAACAAATTCTCAGGAAAATACAAACTCAATAATATTTTCTATGGTTTTGTCGGAATTGTGTTTACATGGGCATTAATAAAAATAAAATATCGTATTTAATAAAGCCGTTTTATTAGCATAAGAATGTGCTCAAACTTATTTCTTTAGAAAAGTACAATCATTGGCACCCTGGTATAGTTATTGGCAGTACTAAAAAGGTACAATCATTGGCACTGTTGGCCTAACGCCGTGATACCCAGACAGTCTTAAGACTTGATATCCGGTTCTTTATACATGTATTCTATGTAATCAAAATATATGTTTATGAATGTTTATGTAACCTTCTAATATTTGTAACATAAGCCTATATTTGAAAGAAGTTTAGTTCATTTACCACGTTTTACATCTTTCTTTCGGCATTTTTTTCTAATGTAGCTCATCTTGTCTCTTAGATACACTGTAGCAAATGAGCCCTGTTTTACTTTCTCACAAGCATTTAGTTCGTAACATTTTTGTCTATTCTAAGTTCTTTGTTTTAAGTGATATCTGTCCTGATATCTGGGTACTTTGTAGATAAATATACAATCTATAGTTGTTTGTATGCGAATTTAACGGAAAACAAACAAAAATCTGAAAAAAATGTGATTCTAAAATGTGCCAATGACTATGTTGTTGAACAATTTTTAAGTATAGTCATTGGCACTATCGGAAAAGACGATCCATCTATTTAATAACGCAAAACTAACGTTTATTAAGCTATAACGAAGATAACATATACAAATAAATAGGTACTTTTGTGTAAAATTAATTAAAATATCATACAGGTACCCCACAAAATTATTATATAAGGATAAGCTATTGGAATCAGCAGTTGGTTGTCAACAAGGTGACCCTCTTGGACCAGTCATTTTTAGTTTAGCAATACACCCCATTATTCGGCAAGTAAGTTCTAAATTTAATGTATGGTTTTTAGATGACGGGACCCTAGCAGGGGATCCAGATATTGTATTACAAGATTTAGCTCTTCTTAAAAATAAATTCGCATCTATTGGCTTGGAACTAAATTCTAGTAAATGTGAGCTGTTTATAAATACCACAGACTCTTCAAAAAAACATTCGATTATATCTAAATTTAATCATTTGGCTTCAGACATCAAAATTGTTGATAAGAGTTCTCTTCGCCTCCTAGGTTCTCCAGTTTTTGAAGAATCTTTCGATTCTTTCATGGAGGAAAAAATTCAAAATTTTTGTGATAATTATTTCAGATCGCCTATTCAAAATTAATGTACATTCGGCCTATACTATTATTCGATATTGTCTTTTCGTCCCAAAATTCACACATGCTTTAAGATCTTCCCAACTTTGGAAAAAATATGCACTTTTAGAACAAGTCGACAAAATTATCCAAACTACTTTAAAGAGAATACTAAATGTGGACTTGGACGACCGAGCCTGGCTACAAGCGTCACTGCCTATACGTCTGGGTGGGCTCGGTATACGCAAAATTTCTAGTGTCAGTTTACCGGCGTTTCTGTCTTCGGTTCACAGCACGGAAGAGTTAACTAGGAAAATTTTATCACCTACACTAGTTAACTCAGAAGTGCTGTGCAAATCCGAAGCTGTAAACGCCTGGAAAATGGCTTGTCCAAGCACTGATTTGCCTACCAACCTATTCTCCCAAAGACAGTGGGATGCGCCACTTTGTGACATTGTAAGGAAAAGTCTTTTAGATGCATCTTTTAACGTTGCAGAGCGTGCTCGCTTGCTGGCTGTGGGAGAATGGGAATCGGGTCTGTGGCTTCCGGCACCGGCTACCATCGTCCAACACTGGAACCATGTTGGACGATGAGACGTTCCGTATCGCCACTTGTCTTCGTTTAGGTGCTCCGTGTGTTTCTCCGCATCGATGTCATTGTGGAGAAGACGTCGATAGCCTCGGACACCATGGGCTATCTTGCAGCAGAAGCGCTGGTAGAATTCCCCGTCACGCCTATCTGAATGACATAATTCGTCGTGCTCTTGTCGCGTCTGGCGTACCAGCTGTACTTGAACAAAATGGTTTGTTACGCGACGACGGTAAGAGACCTGATGGTATGTCATTGTTGCCTTGGAAAATGGGTAGGCCCTTGGTGTGGGACGCAACATGCGTAGACACCCTCGCGCCATCACATGTTCCAAGCACGTTAGGCCATGCTGGCGCTGCTGCTGCTGCAACTGCGGAAACCCTCAAACCGCGCAAATACAGTAATTTAGTGAGTAATTACGTGTTTGAGCCGTTTAGGGTTGAAACGCTAGGCTCATGGGGTCCGAGCGCTCGTTCACTATTTCGGGAAATTTCTAAACGTTTAATCGACGTCTCACGTGACCAGAAGGCTGGTTTATTCCTTGCTCAGAGAATCAACATTGCCATCCAGCGTGGCAATGCTGCCAGCCTTCTGGGCACGTTACCTACCCGATGACATTGATGCGGAGGCATTTTACGACGCCTAAACCTTGTAAATATTTTAATTTTTTTATTTGTTTTTACGGTTTTTTGTACATATACTACTTAGACATTAAGATTAGATTAAGCTACATATAGACTATAAAATTAAATACCTTGATAATAATTCTAGAAATAAATAAATTATAGTTTAAAAAAAAAATTAAAATATATTTTTTCGCTTCGGAAAGTAACTACCTAACCTAAACATTTCATTAATTTTTTAAGCAATGTTCCTAACATTTTTTTAAAACAGCTGTTAAAGAAAAATTGTTCATATTTAAGATTTAAATATTTGTTTTGTGTAAGGTAGGGTCGCCTAAGATCGGACGCTTTGTCTATGAATTAGGAGCAAGTTGCAAAAATTTTTTTTTCTCTTTTCTTAATGTTATTTTCTCAGTGGACTTGGATGTAAATAATCAACAATAAAGTATACTACGGACATCTTTTTGTTTTATTTTCGTAAACACTACGCACGGTCAGTGTAAGAAACGCCGTCAAAGTGACATTACATTTTATCTGATAGTCCTTAAAAAAAATTCAATGAAGCCAAAGTTCGGATTGTCTAATTTCAACTCTGTAGCTATGGCATTAGAATGCATAATAGATAAATATCCGGCCTTTAGTTGACAATACTTTAATACAAACCGATTTGAAATTCTGCACGATTTAAGGCCGATTCACACATATCAGTGAAGTCTCAGTTCCGGCAACGTGTCTGCACAGGTCAGTGTCAGTGCTACAGTGAAGCGGCAGTGCTTCAATTCACACATGTATCAGTGCGCGGATCGGAAGCACGGAGAACGGTGCGACGATAGTTGGTTATGATATTTGCTATGGCTCTATTCAACAATACGGAACTAGCAATGATAGCCATTGCTTTAGACGAAGAAGAAGAAGAGCAGCATCAAGGGAAAAAAATGCGTGCATGAAGTATGGAAATTAAGAGAAACAGAAGGAGAGTTCATGACATTATACAAAGAATTTATTAAAGACGAAAAGAAATATTTTCAATATTTTAGAATGTCGGAAAGCTCTGGCTGTTTCAAAAATCTCAAAATGAGACAAATCATACAAAACATTATTTTCACGAACCAATCCTATCAGTCGCTCGTCCTGCATTTGGTTTTACGGACACCGGCATCCGTGATCCGACAAAAAATATCGTCGCCCGTGATCGCCGGCGCCGGCACTGTCACTGAGAGTACTGTGTCGTCACTGACACTGACAGGTGTGGATATGTTCATAGAAAATGTATGAAATAATAATTATCACGGTGCCGGTACTGTGCCGGAACGGTGACTTCACTGATATGTGTGAATAGGCCTTTACACTGAGAACATTAATTTAAAAAATTTTGTTATTTTTTTAGTCCGATCTTCCCTCCTACGGCCAATAAAAGCGTGACTGAGTTTGTCAAACTTTATTTTTTTTTGTTTTACGAGGTGGAAAATCCCTTCGGATCTCCGACTCTTGGGGGAAATAAGAGCCGGAGTATGTGGTGTTTCCACTAAAAACCACCTCGACTTCCGCCATGTACCCGTGTGTCGGAGGGTGGGGCATCACCAAAGCACTCGTCGCCACCCTCCGACGGGTATTGGCCCGCCAGATGGTCAGGCGGGCCCCGAACAAAACCCCCTTGGCGACGGATTAAGGTGTTGGACTCCGCCGCCAAAACGCCCAGCGGCCGCAAAGGATAGGGAGGACGGCAACGCAACACCGCATCTCCTCTTCCTCTGCGGCCCCACCGCGACGCATCGAATGGTGCGCCCCCATTTGGTCGCGGGAGATAGGGCGCGCGGCAACGCAACACCGACACGCCTCTCCTCCCGCGACCGCACCCGACTGCGAGGGACAAACAGAACTGTCCCCCGCACCCGCACCGTTGGACGCATCCTGCGCAGGCCCCTCCAAGCCCACGCGGAGCGTCCCCTCCTGGATCCCTCTTAGCTTCACCGCGGGTGACCAATCCACGGTTACTGAGCCCCCCCACCACGACAAGGTGGAGATCCCACGGGGGGGAAACTTTATCGACGCTGCAGAAAGGGTACTTTAGGATAGTTAGGTAAGATCGGATGTGTAGTGAAGCCAAATAATATACTTAACTATCATAATTTTTTTAGAAGATTTTTGATCATTAAATAAAAAAAATTGTTTTAGTAAACTGAATCAATAAATTTTTATTGTACTCTTACTTTCCCCGCTTTCCCGTATATACCAATGTACTCAAATTCAATTCAAATTCAAAATCCTTTATTCATTTGGGTCACAATGTGACGCTTATGATCGTCAAAATAATAAATTTATAAAATAATTACTTATACTCAAATTTAAAACATTATTACTGTATGCTTCTACATTTACATTTACTGCCACGTTCGCAAAGCAACAGGTAGAACCATGAGAAAGAACGGGCAATAAAACTCACGGTCACTCTTTTTATCGCCAGGTTTTGCATAATACACAATTTACATTTTGTAAGGTGCTGCAACTGTTACACCTTCTATATCACTTGTATATATTTACTGTACATAATAATACTCAAGCATAATACTTTTGGTTAGCCTCCTCAGGATAGACATGGTGAAACAGGAGCATCCACTTACATTATATATACCTAATAATGCAGGCAATCCGCGAAAGTGATCAGAACCATGATGGAAATGATGCAGTTAAATATTAAAATCTAATACCAGCCCGCAAGACCGTCATCGACCAGTCATCGCAAGTAGCACCCGTTCACGAGTATGACGCATGTGCCAGCCATCATCCCTCTCGCCATATTAGAGGGACAGGGATGACCCGACGCACTCTGTGTCTTACTCTTAACCTAATACAGTCATATAATTTGTTACAGTCTTATGTTTGATTAGCATGTAATGTACTTATTCTATGGCATAGACAGTCTTCTTCTTTTTAAAAGTCTCTTCATGCTAGCATCCTATCAGAATTTTAAATACCCACATTTTTGGTAGTATCTTAAAGTTAAATTAGAACCAGATAACACATAACCAGAAACTCGACGAAATATTCGGTAAGCTTTATGCGAATATTTAATTGAGTTTGCTGGAAAATTTACCTTTAGGATACAACTAAAAAGTGGGTATTTGAAATTCTGATATATTGCTTGCATGAAGAGACTTCTAGTACCAGTTTTCCCAAAACTCGATCATTGAGTGTAGATGTGGGTATCTCGTAGATTTCTGAGGCAGCATAATTAGATAACTCTTTATCTTTTACTTTCCTTACAGCTTCTTCCAAGTCATTTTCGTTATAGGTGGTTGTTTGAAGTGAATGTCTTTGGTATTTCATAAGCATGATCAATCTGTAGACATTTTCACCACTCAAATTACTCTACTGGATTAAAATACCGACTATACCAGTACTACTATATTACATGTAGATTAACAAAAATAACATCAGTGACACATGGAGTCCCTCCGCCCCGGGGGGGAAGGACGAAGGGGACTGTCAGACTCTTACTGACTAAAAACCAACCCGTGCTCCTCATGTACCCTTGTGTCGGAGGGTAGGGTTTCACCAAAGCATTCCTCGCTACCCCCCGACGGGTATTGGCCCGCCAGATGGTCAGGCGGGCCCCGAACGAAACCCCCTTGGCGGCGGATGAAGGTGTTGGGCTCCGCCGCCAAAACACCCAGCGGCCGCAGAGGATAGGGAGGACGGCAACGCAACACCGCATCTCCTCTTCCTCTGCGGCCCACCGCGACGCAACGATGGTGCGCCCCCATTTGGTCGCGGGAGATAGGGCGCGGGGCAACGCAACACCCACACGCCTCTCCTCCCGCGACCGCACCCGACTGCGAGGGACAGACAGAACTGTCCCCCGCACCCGCACCATGGGACGCATCCTACGCAGGCCTCTACCAAGCCCACGTGGAGCGTCCCCTCCCGGGATCCCGCTTAGCTTCACCGTGGGTGGCTTCTAACCCACGGTTACTGAGCCCCCCCACCACGACAAGGTGGAGATCCCACGGGGGCGAGGGCCTTTGACCTCTGACAAATAGCAATCAGGCGTCTTAAATTTAATAAATTATTAACAGGAATTGATATGAATATGATTGAGAACCATTGTATTTTTTTATGAATCCTAAGATCGGATTTTTTTGTCCGATGTTAGGCAACAGGAGGAAAGTCCGGATCTACGCCTACAGACATCTTAGGCCCAAATAAAGGATACAATTCTAGAGAGAATTTGCAAATTCCCCTTGCCAATATTTCACAACAAACTTTTGGAGCAAAGATCGGATCGCCAAAAATGTTACAAAATTGACACAGTAATTTCAAAGCACCAGTACACACGTCCTGCTCATCGCAGGCCGTACCGCGGTATAAAGAGAGGGGCAAAATTTAATGGCGCAGGCAAATGTGTTGCTATTCATAAAAAATGTCGCTTTATTCGCGGTAAATTCTATACTTCCGGTCTTATGTCACATCCGATCTTAGGCGACCCAACCTTATAAGAAATAGGTTAATCCTGCTTATGAATGTATTTCTGTGACATAATAATATAAGATTTTCATAATATTCAGGATAATTCAGCAGAGTGCCAATCATATTGCCAACATTACCACAGAATAAAGAGAGTACTAACGTACAGAAGATTCACTTGTCAAACCAATTTATTGAAATTGCGACTCTTGCTACTAAGCAACAAAGTGCAATTCAGCTCGCATAAGCAGTCAGTGCCTAATGCGATATTCTCCTAACCGTTCCCGTTCTTTTCTAACACTTATCGCTGTCGCTGTCTGGCGCGGAGTGGCGCGCTAGGGTTGTTGACTTGCCGCTGCAACTATAATATTTATTCATCGTCTATCTACCTACTTGACCACGTACCTAATAATAAATTATTATCCTATAAGTATGTTGTAGACGTGGCCACTCACGGTACGACTTGTCCACCAATTCAAGGTTGCTCAGCGAGCTATGGAAAGAGCTATGCTCGGAGTTTCTCTTAGGGATCGAATCCGGAACGAAATCATTCGGCAGAGAACTAAAGTAACCGACATAGCTCAGCGTATAAGTAAGCTGAAGTGGCAGTGGGCAGGTCATATATGCCGCAGAACCGATGATCGCTGGAGCGGTCAGGTTCTTGAGTGGCGACCGCGTCTCGGCAAACGTAGTGTAGGGCGTCCTGTAGCTAGGTGGGGCGATGATATTCGAAAGGCAGCGGGCAGGGATTGGATGAGGAAAGCTGAAGACCGAGCTCATTGGCGCGCCATAGGGGAGGCCTACGTCCAGCAGTGGACTGATATAGGCTGATGATGATGATGATGATGATAAGTATGTTATCCCACTATTTGAGCTCGTCGAACAAAAACCACAAAAATTCGGTTGTTTACATTTTTACTATACTGATTCTTAGTTATTTCCTAAACGCGTGGACCGATTTGTTACATGATTCAAACAGATAAAATGGTTTTTGAACTAGATCTTTAATTTGACACCATAATCGTTGAGATATCTCATCAAACAAAAAATCAAATTTTCAAGTTGCTCTCGTAAAATAAATAAAATCAAATTTTCAAGTCGCTTTCGACACACAGTTAATTGAGCAATACTTTGCATTAGACTTGTGATGATACATTTTTGTTGTTAAGGGCGTTTATATAATTTGAACAGTGTATGAACACGGCGCGTGAGAATCAGTGACAATACTAATAATAATAATTATTAGTATTGTCACTGGTGAGAATACGGAGCGGTCGCACTCGTTGCGTGAGCGTGACGTCTAATGTGAGCAGCGCGCGGCAACCCACTATCCCACTAATCCAACCAGGCAACCATGTCGACATGGTCGGCCGAGGTACTTGTAAGTTTGTACCTAAAATGCGAAGTGCGCCCGGCCTGACATTACTATAGTTTACTGAGTTTACCCCATAGATTATACAGATTTACTATTTACCCTATAGGTATAATCCGTTCACAGTTATTTTACCTCTGACAGATGTCGGTGTTTATTTTCTTTATGTTGGAATTGTACTCTGTGATGACAGGAATGTAAAATAGGGTTACCCGTGCATAACATTTTACCCAATATTAGTGGAAATGCTTCAAAAATTCAAATGCTTGAAGCTCATGGCCGCAAAGTGGTTAGATTACCGCCATACCACAGCGAGCTAAACGCAATTGAACTTATGTGGAGTCTCATTAAAAGGCGAGTCACAAGCAAAAATTTAGGATAAGAGGCAACCAACATTGTGAATTTAGCTGAAGAAGCTTTTCAATCTATCACTGCAGAAGACTGACAAAATGCAAACATGAGCGCCACATTGGAGACAAGCTTCGTGAAACAGATGGGTCTACGGATGCTGAAATGTACAGGTTCATAATAGAATTAAATTCTGAGTCTGATACAGAATATGACAGCAGTTACGAATCATCATACCATTCGCAGTCCACATGGGTCATTCTTATAGACTCACGCCTGTTTTCATGCAGGGGTAGGCAGAGGTGTAATATTACACCCACATCATTCTTATTCAAAGTAAATATGAAAATTAAATTTGCAGTTTTTGTATTTGATAATTAGAACCTCACGTTGGCGTAATTATGATGTGTTTACCTTTATATGTATAGTAAATAGAAAACATTTTTATTATAACTACTTATCTTCATAGGAAATTAGTTATTTCGTAAGAAAATAAATGTACATGCATATAGCCATGCCAATATCAAGAGGTTTTGTTACAAACATTACTTCCAAATATTTAATGCAATAAAAAAATAAGTACATTTTTAGCAATAATGTATATTTAAAATGGGAGTATTATATACCAAATATAGCAACACAACGCCCAGGTTGGCCAATCTAACAGCTAGAGGTAAAATAACTGTGAACGGACTATAGGTAGGTATCCAATTCCTGAGATTTGCATTTGATTTGCATTGCTTTAGTTATTCTTCCATGATTTGCATACAGACAGTGCTACCAACCACCCACATGTCACTTAACTTCTAACGCGTTCCAGGTCAACAGAATCTTTTGATGTTTGACATAGCAGCTGTCAACAATTCTGAGCCTGACGTGAGAGGGCCTCTTTGGCCCAATAAGTATACATTAGCTTTGTAATGAGATTGAAGAATATTATAATTGTATGGTATCGAATTTCATATAATATTTACTTATATACATAATATAATGAAGGAATTCATCTATGCCAATGTTACAAACGAAGTTATATAGTAATTTAAAGTTTCGATTTCAATGATAGTATTACTATACTGTACTACTGTACTGTACTACCGAGCTGTTGTAAAAGTCCCGAGAAAGAGCTGAGTATCCTGACTGATAAATTGAATACAATTACGACAGAACTGCAAATTGCAAATACCGAAATAGATAATTAAATTATCTAAAAATAAACATCTGAAAAAGAATAATCGATTTGAATTCCTTTAAGAAAATTTTTATTTGACATGAGCTTGGTTTAATTTTATTGTTTTTTTTTAATTTTGTCACTGATATACTTTTATTTCTTACTTTATTTTAATGAGTCATTATTAATTTTATTAAATTAACTATAATACTAGCATGCTAGAGATCACAATACTAAAGGTAGAATTCTGTGCATCGCGATCGATCGCAGCCGCGCGCGGCCTACGACTGTCGTCGATTGCTCGCGACAATAGTCAAAGTATGAAAATGTATGGCACCGCTGCCGAGGCCCGCGACTGACGCGCGCGGCCGACGAATGTCGTGAGCCGCGCGCGGCAGTGTCTTGAAATTAGTAGTAATGAAAAAAAAAATCGGAAGTTTTGCCGACTATACAGGGTGTAAAAAGACCCTTAACGAAAACTGAAATCCCATGTTGTACCAATCACTACGAACATTTTCTACTTCGGCACCATACCAGGGAAATTACTGGTTCAGAAGATATTGAAGCTCAAAGTTAGTATGGAATTTTTCTACTTCGGTACAAAATCGGTGCATTTACCCCGCCAATATGTTCTTTAGATGCCCTGTAAGCCCATGGATAAGTAGGTTTTTCGAGCATTGCACGCGCGCGCTTTTAATTGCGGTTTAAAAACTGAGAAAACTTTTAAAAAATAAAACGTTTCCCAGGTAATTTTTGGTTAGTATTTTTTATAACGAGTAGACTTCGGCTTGGTGATGGGTCTTGTGACACTCTGTATAAAAACAATTAAATTTTGTATTATCGTTCCAAACTTCCTACATTTTTTTTCATTAGGTACAATTTAATTGCTTTTGAATCAGTATTTGCAAGTATCCTTTTTCATTTCTGCTTTTAAAGATAGGGTCGATTGGTACTCTAGTTTCATAATATAGCAACAGCAGCTCGTCATTCTCCTCTTCTTCTTCAAGGATGTCAATTAGCATTTCGACCATGATTTTGACTTCGCTAGACACACGTCTAGAGGGAACTGACGAACAACATCTACTAATTTCAAGACACGGCCGCGCGCGGCCGACGAATGTCGTGAGCCGCGTCAGTCGCGGGCCTCGGCAGCGGTGCCATACATTTTCATACTTTGAATATTGTCGCGAGCGATCGACGACAGTCGTAGGCCGCGCGCGGCTGCGATCGATCGCGATGCACGGAATTCTACCTTAAAGCATTGTAAAACACATCAATGCATGTCAAACTAAAAATTTTCACACCTCTAAGAGGTAATAATTCAGCGGACTTTCTGTTTTTGTAACAACTGATATATTACTATGTAGGAACCTGTTTTATGCAAATAAATATGATTTGATTTGATTATAAATACCTCTCTTTTTTCGACGTTTCAACCGTCTTACAACGGTCGTGGTCCTGCCGCGGCCACTAGTAGTAGTAATCTGTGGAATCTGCTGTTCACAATTGAAGGAGTCTTAGGGCTCTCGCATGTTTATATGAAAATTAAGGTATAATGTAATTTTTATCCGCGGACGAAGTCGCAGGCAACAGCTAGTAACTTTAGGTAAATAAGGTAGTAGATCATTTATGGGCCGGCTCAACTGGGGAAGTACTACCCTCTCACAGAAAATCGACGTTAAGTAACAGTCAAACTATGGTGCGTTTCGTTCTGTGAGTGAGAGTGTCGGAGGACTCATCGCCTATTCCTTCTCCCTCATCCCACTCCTCGTCCTACCTATTTTCCTATCCTAAAGGCAATGCACTTGTGAGTCAGAGTCTTGTGACTTATTTGGTGTTGCTTGTGGTCATGGATGGCGGTAATCGCTTACCATCAGGCGATCCGTAAGTACCTACTAAATGAATAGACGAATTATTAAAAATAATTCATTAAAACGTTAATAAAACGGTTAGATGGTTCTTAAAAAGTAAAAAATATTAAGCAATATATATTTATCATTACTTTATAAACTTCATATGGCCGTATGGCGTGTTTCAGTCGGGGTTACAGGTTTTCTTCAAGTGATATTTAAGTTCTCAATAAATTATTCTGTTGTATATATGTTATTTGTTAAATTAATTAATAAATGACTTTAGCATAAAAAAATATTCTCTGTCATCCATTTCGAAAATGGTTCACGATATAAAAAAAACAAACAAAAGTTGTAAAAAATTTAATCCTTACTTAATTTATAACAAATACAAAGGTCATAAAAGTGAGATTTATTTATAAATATAAAATTATATAGATAAACATTTATATGAATATTTCAATAAAATCTAAAAACATATTTTTACAATCTAAGAATAATTTATGTTTAAGATTAATTATTATATAACCATCGGAAACTGGAACGTGGGCATGAACCAAACAAAACCATATTTTTTATCTGTGTAAAGGAAAATTATATCATCGACCATCTTAAAGTAAATGTCAACGAGACGTTTTTCCTATTTTTAATGTACAAATTCTGTATTTTGTTGTTTATCGAGCTCAGTAGAGCAATAAACTAATGAAAATATTTATTGAAGAGTTCTTCTGGCTGCATATAAAGTGAATGTTTGATTCAAACATTTGTAAAACAAGTAATGTTCGTGTTGTCAACTTGACATGACCGCCTTCAGTGAGCGTCATCAGCGTCATGCCACAGCGCGTGTTTGGCCGCTTGCTAATAAAAGATGTGCTTCCATCTCAAGAGCATAAGTTTACGTCGAATATAAGAACCACGTGTACGAATATGTACGAAATACGAACATCAGTCCCTGGTACTTGTAAATCTTGTAATATTCAAGTCCAACATGACATAATGTCATGTTTGTCATTGAAATTCATAAGCACATGACTCGGCTTTGTTTGTGTGCTGTTTTTGTGTCAATTAAGTCTTCGAACATCTGCTGATGTAGATTTTAGTGATGGTTGCAAGCTAGTGTTCTGTATAATCTGTATTATATCCTAAGTGTAGTTTTTGTGTTCTTCACTTGATACATCGCCACCCTAGTGCCTGAATGGCCAATCGACCAAAAGCAAATTTCAAAGTCAGAGACATTTTTTAATAAATTTAGGGGTTATAACATATCTCCATATTCCTCTTGTAATCCCCAAATCCAGATGATGCTTCTGATGGACCAATATGCAGAAAGGGAATAGTGTCAAGTCCTCTTCCTCCTCCAGGAGTCTACACTGGGTGACTCGGAGACTCACAATCTAGCCCACTCTCTGGACTAGCTCGGGAATGCAAACTGCTCGATGGTCACCCTCTGTGCCTTATTAAAGAGGCTTGCAGTGTTACAAAAGGAGTTATTAATTATATATATATTTTTATGTTTCTTGTTTCACATTTACTCTTTGTTCCGCTATTTGATATAGCATATCTTCCATATCTTTGCTTGAGTTTGGCATCACTTCGGCATCTTTATGGGTTTCAAACTTTCTTATTAATGCTTCCATGCAATTTTGACTTAGAGGTATATATTTGTAAAAATGTAACTTATGGATATTGAGACTGCATTTAAACAAAAAGGATAACACAGTGATCATAGGATTATTGAGACAGCAAAAATTGAATGAATAGTGATTTAAATTTGCATATATCATTTTTCATTTGTGTATTGACATGAGGTTGAATAATTGTTGTTCTTTATGCTATGAAAAATTTTGTAATCATGAAATTGTAACAATTTTAGGAATCTATAGCTGAAATAAATGCTTATTTAATTTAATTGTATCTGTTGCAACATAAATAACTAAACATACTCTGATAGTTTGGAAAATCTGTGATAGTTGACTGTTTTAAAAAAGCCAGGGATAGCTCCATGTTTGCATGAGTTAATACATAAACATGTTTCTCTTTGGTACATGTTTGAGGATACAACCTAATAAGGTAGTAGGCGGCAAAAAAGTGTGTAACTTAACTTCATATTTTTTGTTTTATAAACTTGGTGTGTAGAGTTTTCGTGGTGTCCTGTAACAATCTTATCTTATACTAATATATAAAGCAGAGTTTGGTTGAACACGCTTATCTCAAGAACTACTGGTCCGATTTGAAAAATTCTTAGTGTTAGATAGCCCATTTATCGAGGAAGGCTATAAGCTATATAACATCACGCTATGAGCAACAGGAGCAGAGCAATAGCCTTAAATAACCCGGGTGTAACCGTGGGCATCCTCATTTAGTGACGGTGATTACAAATCTGCCTGCAATTTGAACGTAAAGACTTTCAGTTGAGTTTTGTTTTTATGTGTAGACTTTGCCTGCCTTTCTGTATTTGTTTTTTCATATTATGTTCAGTGTAAGCTTCATCACTGAGATTGCCAACTCATTGTGGGCAGGAAACATAACATTCACCTGTGTCTGTTCTCATCGAAGAAAGACTTCTTCAAATAAATAATGACCAATTCAGCGTCTCAAATGTCTCCTCCCAACATTTTAAAACCAATGTTTTGAAGTTTGCTTTTACTTTTTCTGTGAGGTGTTTTAAGTGGGACTAGAACTTAAGATCAACAGTCATAATATCAGTGCCAGTCAGTATACAGTCATAAACTTCTTAATTAATTAATAATGATTAAATCAGTAAAACTAACTATGAAAACAATTTGTAATAAAGCAATTCAAATCACATTCTTTTATCATTTAAAACATAACATATGAGTCAGCTACAAAATAGGTCACAAAAAATATTGGTATTTTTCATGCCCAATTAAATATTAATTTGTAATTATTTACATTTGTATGTTATATAAATTACAATTTTTTTTTCATGTTGTTGTGTCCATTTCCTCTCTCTTCGATATAACCCTTTGTAAAGCTTCTTCAAAATCTTTTTTTTTATGTGGTGGTGTACATAAAAAAAAAGAGTGAAGAAAGAATGACGAATCAGATATATAAGGCAAATGTGTGTGGGCAAGTCGGTCGCGGCAGACCTCGGCGGACATTCTTCGACCAAATTGGAGACATCCTAAGAAACGGAAAGGTCCGAAGTACCCGCAACCGGCGAGCATGTATGAAAAGAGTAATGAGTGTAGAGGAAGCGCGTGAGGTTTGTAAGGATAGGAGCAAGTGGCGTTCTGTTGTCTCTGCCTACCCCGACGGGGAAAAGGCGTGAGTATATGTATGTATGTATGTATGTACATGGCACCTCTGCAAGAATCCTTTCTAGATGAAGCTTTGTTGATTTTTGCTCTTTTATCAATTCCTTCAGAGTTATCGACAAATCCCATTTTTTATTAGTCAATAATGTGTTCCACTGTGTTTAATTGAGTTCTGCGATCAAGGCATATTTTGGCACCAATTTTCATGGATTGGCTATAGACTTGGGGCAAACAATGGTTCAGTTTTTTTTATAATAACAGTTGTTGAATTTTTGTTTTTTAGTTATTTGACCATGTACAGTCACGAGTAATAATATATATACACATTGTCACATTTTCTAAATAATCTTAACTTCCACCATTCAAAAATAATTGTACGACATTATTTTTCTAAATTACCTTACCATCAAACTGTGTCAAAACTGGGTATACATTGGTTTCCTTGTAATACAGGGTGTTTGGAGGGTGAGTAGCCATAGGAAAATGGTCGATAGGTGATGGTGTTGGCCACGTGTTGCGCCTACTTAAATAACATTTTGCCTTAAGTTTAATGAGTAATAATTTTTTTTCTATTTTGCTAGAAAATCTCCATTTTTTTGTATAAAAACTTGAATTATTTTTTTAATAACCGCTGAAATGTTAAAAAAATGATGTCATTTGTTAGTGTACTTGTTAGTGTACTTGTTATTACAATTTTACAATTGTTACTACAATGTCTTACCTTATTCAGATTTAATCATAATTTCATACAAATAATTCAAAAAGAAATAACAGTGAAGTATCAAACTTTCATAAATAAAAAAAAAACTTACGGTGTATGGCATTTACAAATGTTTTTAAAAACTTCTCTAGTTAATACTCTTTCGAACGGTGTGTAACATGTATCATAACTAACCAGGTAACTCAACAAAAACCGGTTTTTCGTCACGAATTGATTAAAAAGGTGAAAACCTAAATTGTTCAATTGAGCAGGTAAAATGTTTTGTTTTGGATGACGCAACGAAAAAGTGCAATAGGTTTAGCTGTTGCACTTTTTTGTCTTCTATTACTATGTATGTACTTTATTTTGGGGCAATTAAAACAAAAAAGTATTTTTTTAAATCATTTATTACAAATCTTGTTCAAATTGATGTCCATTATTTCTGATACATGCGTAACATCTCTTTCTAATTTCCGTTGTGGTATGGCTTAACCTGATTTCTTGTTTCATTATCACAAATGCATTATCTACAATGTCGCCCATGCGCATGTGACCGCCCGTAATATTCTGAATATTCATGAAAAAATATCGAAAATAAACTTCAAAAGGGGGGGTCTATCTGTAACATTTATCATGTTATTCAATTTTGAATTTTTTAAGTAGAGTTTGTAGACTTGCTTTCTATTTTTTGACACATCTCCGAAGTTTATGGGTCGATTTGTATTTTGTTTATTATTTCCAAAAGCTTATGAGTTATTTTAACAGGTTAATTAACATTTTACTAAAAATTATCGACTACGAAAAAAAAAAAACGGAATCGAAGTAATTTTTTCGGTAAAAAATTGTGTATTTATTTAAAAAAAACTAACTCCATAAATTATCCCCATAGGACCACTTTTTTAATCATTATTTGTAATCTACTACATAACAGCTAAAAATTCACAGAACATTATTAAACCAAACTGTAACTAAATCCAAAGTAAAACTCTAAAACTCTAAGAGTCAAATTTAGGAAAAGAAAATGTGAAAGTCAATTAAATGTCCCCGCTTTTAGCAGTGAGTACTAAAAGGTTAAACTAATAAGGAGGATGATAATGGAAATAAAAACAAACAAGCAATAGCCAGATTTTTACTTAAAAAATAAAAAATACAAGAATTTTAATTAATTAGATTTTCGAAATGGTCCCCACCCTCCTGTAAACAAACTAAAGCTCTCATGGCAACACTTTTTATTGTACGACGTAATTCTTCACGGTTTTCTTTAATTTCCGCAGCAGCAGCAAAAATCCTAGCCGTTAATTGCTCGCGGCTTTCAATGGGCACGGCATACACTTTTTGTTTCATGTTGCCCCAAAGATAAAAATCTAAGGGTGTAAGGTCGGGAGATCGCGGCGGCCAAGCAATGGGACCTCCTCTGCCAATCCATCGCGGATAATTTTGATTTAAATAATCACGAACTAGTCGTGCGAAGTGTGCTGGAGCTCCATCTAATTGCAGATACATCCGCCTTCTTGTTTCCAGCGGTACTTCCTCCAAAAGCAACGGCAACGTATTGACTATAAAATCTAAAAATGCGTGTTGATCTAGTCTGTTTGGTAACACGAAAGGGCCAATAAGTTCACCGTCAATCACTCCAGCCCATACATTTATGGAAAATTGAGTCTGGAAAGTTGTTTCTCTAATGACGTGTGGATTTTCAGTGGCCCACACATGAAGATTGCGATGATTTGTTATACCCGCCCTTGTAAACGTGGCTTCATCTGTCCACAAAATCTTCCTCATAAAATTGAGATTAGCTCTTTGCTGTGCAATTATCCAATTACAAAAAACAGATCTCGCACCGTAATCGACATTTTCCAAATGTTGTGCACGTCGGAAATGATAAGGATGCAGGCCTTCTTTTTTGAGAATTCTCCAAACTCTTATTCTTGGTATACCTACTCTTATCGATAGGAGACGAATGCTTAGCATAGGGTTAGCGCGCACTAATCGTAACACATCCTCTTCCACGTCTACATCAACAATCACGCCGGGCTCATTTTGTTGCGGAAATAATCCTCTTTCGCAAAAAAGACGATGTACGGCAATGAAGGATCGGTACCCAAGTACTGGTCTACTTGGATATCGACGTCTGTACTCTTCGACAGCAGCGCGTGCATTTCCATTACAAACACCGTAAATGAAATGCATGTCAGCCACATGAGACGGCGGTAGATCACGCAATCGTACCATTGCAATGATACGAGTAGTTAACAAACTTTCCTCACAAGATTAAGTAGTGCACAAATCACAAAACACGTAGCGTCACGGGGTCAGTAATCAAGCGACTGAATGAAGTAACGCTAGCCGACAAGGGTGTGCACGTGGTAGGGACGCAATTGTTAAAAAGCTGTTTCTAGGAACCGGTTTCTACCTGAGCGACCCTTTTTATTTGAATAGTTGCAAATGTTCAACAAGTTGTTTGCTGGTTTTTTTTAGAGATAGGTATTAGTAATGTTCTGTGAATTTTTAGCTGTTATGTAGTAGATTACAAATAATGATTAAAAAAGTGGTCCTATGGGGATAATTTATGGACTTACACTAGTTTTTTTAAAATAAATACACAATTTTTTACCGAAAAAATTACTTCGATTCCGTTTTTTTTTTTCGTAGTCGATAATTTTTAGTAAAATGTTAATTAACCTGTTAAAATAACTCATAAGCTTTTGGAAATAATAAACAAAATACAAATCGACCCATAAACTTCGGAGATGTGTCAAAAAATAGAAAGCAAGTCTACAAACTCTACTTAAAAAATTCAAAATTGAATAACATGATAAATGTTACAGATAGACCCCCCCTTTTGAAGTTTATTTTCGATATTTTTTCATGAATATTCAGAATATTACGGGCGGTCACATGCGCATGGGCGACATTGTATTTTTTCAATTAATTGCTCTCTTGTTTCAATAGTTTCCGTATACACTAGAGCTTTAGCACGACCCCAGACATAAAAATCAAGCGGTGTTAAATCCGGCGACCTTGCAGGCCATGGGATGGGACCATTTCTGCCAATCCAAGCGTTGGGAAATGAATTGTCAAGGTGTTCCCGGACTGCTAATGTCCAGTGCGCTGGGCATCTTGTTGAAAAACAATGGGTTCTTGATTCTGAACATTTGGAACTCCATCCATGGGTTCGGGCAAATCATTTAGTAAAAAATCTAAATAATTATTGCCATTCAAATTGTCTGGTAGATAATGTGGACCAATAAGTGTATTGCCAATTAGTCCTGCCCAAACGTTAACCGAAAACTTCCTTTGATGTGTCACCGCTCTTTTCTTTTTAGGGTTTTCATCCTTTGGGGCCCAATGATGCAAATTATGAAAGTTTACAATGCCTTCCCTTGAAAACTTTGATGATGAATCAAAGTTTTCAAGGGAAGGCATTGTCAGGCGTCCACAGGATACTTTTTAAGATGTCGCGGTTTACAACATCCATGTGTAACAAGAGACGGCAAAACTGGACGCGTCTTTGATAATCGTTTCCTTCTAGACCTTGCACGGGAGTGTAATGAAAAGGATACTTTCCATTAGCGCGAAGAACAGACCACACTTTCCATGGGCTTAGATTTAGTGTTGCAGCTACAGTGCGGATACTTGTTGTGGGATCTTCATCAAAAGCTTCCAAAATGCGTTCATCATCAGCAACGTTACGTTGTCTGGCAACTCCAGGTTCACGGCGATTTAGATTGCCAGTTTCCCTTAAGCGTCTAAATGTCGTTTCAAAAGTATGACGATTAGGTTGACGTCTATTGGGAAAACGCTCTTCATAAATTATTTTTGCTTCTCGTCCATTTCCATCAGCTTTGCTGTAAGCCATCAACATATCAGCGTATTCCTCGTTAGTAAAAGCAGCCATTAAAAATAACAGTAACAACAAAACTTAACAACAACAAACGAAAACAAAAATAATGCGCAGAGCGGAGTTGTGAAGTACAACACGTGAAGTAGCAAAGAACGACAAGTGTCGACTAAATGCACCTGACAGGGTGCGCAAGGGCCAAAGGGAGCATAATAGTCAACCGATGAAAGAGATAGCACAATACTTTTAGCTGTGTTACAATGAGACAAAACATTTTACCTGCTCAATTGAATAGTTTAGGTTTTCACCTTTTTAATCCATTAGTGACGACAAACCGGTTTTTGTTGAGTTACCTGGTTAGTTATGATACATGTTACATACCGTTCGAAAGAGTATTAACTAGAGAAGTTTTTAAAAACATTTGTAAATGCCATACACCGTAAGTTTTATTTTTATTTTACCATGTGAAGTTGACATAAGGATGTTTTTTTTTTATTTATGAAAGTTTGATACTTCACTGTTATTTCTTTTTGAATTATTTGTATGAAATTATGATTAAATCTGAATAAGGTAAGACTACACTAACAAATGACATCATTTTTTTAACATTTCAGCGGTTATTAAAAAATAAAGTTTTTATTTAAAAAAATGGAGATTTTCTAGAGAAATAGAAAAAAAATTATTACTCATTAAACTTAAGGCAAAATGTTATTTAAGTAGGCGCAACACGTCGCCAACACCATCGCCTATCGACCATTTTCCTATGGCTACTCACCCTCCAAACATCCTGTATAAACAAAACAAAATCAGTAATAAGTTAACACTTCCAATGTCGTTTTTAGATATCCATGACAGTTTCTATAACATGTATACAAAATGTATACATGTAATAGAAATTGTATACGTGCTATAGGAATTGTCATGGATACATTAAAATGACATTGAAAGTGTATCTAGGTATAGATATTCTATCTCACGAAGTCCTTTTGGGTTTCGTTGTGTGTGTAACGTGTACCAATAAGCGTGCTTGTTTGCGTGAATGTGAGTAGCGTTAGCACGAAAAATCGGATTTGACAAATAATCACTGTCTGATGAACATTCAAAATTCGATTCGCTGCTGTCAGAATCATCTTGTAAATTAATTATGAATTGTAAATCCAGATCAAAATATTTCAAATAGTTTAGTTAAATTTTTTCAACATGTTCACAGGTTTCCGCCACGTTTCACTATTGATTTTATCTAAGCTTTCATTGATCAGTTTCTCAGCACTCGTCATGGTTTGATCAATATTTTTTGATGCAATGTAATATTTTACAATCCCCCATATATTTTCAATCAAGTTTAATTCTGGATGATAGGGGAGAGGCGTAAGATTTCAAACCCCTTGCTTTTAATAACATCATCGATTTTATAAGTTATGTGTTCGCATTTGTGTTTTTTATAACATCGTACAAGGCCAATTTAACGAGAGATTCGTCAAATGCTATGCCTTTATTTCTAAGCCATTGCTGCATGTCTGCTTTCTTTGTAGCATACGTCGGTAATTTTTCGGCTCGTGTATTATGATAAGAAGCATTATCTAACACAATGACAGAGCGAGGAGTTAGGTTGGGTAATAGCTTTTTATCTAGCCATTTAACGTAATTATCATAGCTCATATTTGAGTAATAGTCGCCAGCTGTTGAGTTAGCCTTATAAACCAAAGCAGCATTTTCAATAAAGCCGTCCTTTGTTCCTGCGTGCACTAAAATGGTGTGGTTTCTTTTTGTTTTGCCCAGGTATTGTTTCGCACATGTGTCGAAAGAACGTAAATCTCATCGGTGTGGACAATTGGTCGACCTTCCGTGCGATATTCAGAAAGTTTTTTTAGATATCTGTAACGCCACATTTGTATGTCATGACGCTATGTCAAAACTTTGCGATTGTTTTCTGTTTTACGCCACTTGTAACCTAACTTCAGAAATAACTTGCGAAAAGTTTCTAAACAACCTGTAAATCTATTTTTTTCATTTAATACTTTTTTAATTTTAGACAGCGTCGGAATTTCTTTATGGATGACATGGAAATTTTTAATTGTACTTCTAACAACATCGGCTGTAAAATTGTCTATTTCAACCTTATTGTCTCGCTTTCTTCTTTTCTTCATAGGAGAAGTGAACGCTAGCTATCATGCTCCGACCCTAAAACAAAACCAAATACAATTTCTCCGTGTAACGCATTGTTTGGGACGTACCTACCTAAAAATTCTCATTGTTGTGTCAAAATTTAACGTTAAAAAATTTTGTATCCAGCACGAACAGTGCATAAAACAATACAAAAAACAATGAAAAGTGGTACAAAGGTGTACGTTAACTTTTAAGGGCAACTTACATGTTTCTAGCGTAATTAGTTCAAAAGTTATTAAAGAAAATAGTTGCAAAAGTACTTACATGGGATTTAAATTGAAACCTATTGTAAGTAAAAATATATAATTTTAACAATTAGTATAATCATTCTTATCAGTGTGGATGATATAAATTTATTAAAATAAATCTTACCTCACTACAGTGGCGTAGCGTGCCTTGTCGGGGCCCCGTATAAAAATTTTTTTGGAGGCCCTTATATGGAGGTAAAGATTTTTCACGAAAGAAAAAAAATATTGTGAGAAGTAATATTTATTTATCACATAATTTACCCATTTTACAAATAAAAATCGAATTTTAAATATTCACTCTCCTTGCCTTTTTATCGGCAAACTGATTTATTAAATCATTTATGGCTGATGATGATTTTAGTTTTTCTAAAGTTTCTGCCTTTATGGACAATAGTGAGATGTCTGACAGCCGTTCTTGTCCCATCGAAGTTCTTAAGTAATTTTTTATTAGTTTTAATTTTGAAAAACTTCTTTCTGCCGTTGCGGTTGTAACTGGAAGGGTCAAGAATAAAAAGCATGCTGTGATTACCTCGGGAAAACTGGATGCAAGACTATAGAATTTTACTAGCAATAATTCAATGAGTTCTTTAATGGAATAAATTTTTTTAATTTCAGAATTTAAGCATGTTTTTAGAGCCTTTAATTGGTCACAAAGATTAAGTGAGATGTCTTTACTGTATTTAGCAGACAGTTTTCCGGAAGCGTTTAATATCTCTTCGCTTGAAGAAGATAGGAGTTTCTCCGGTTGTAATATTTCGAATATACTACTCAGGTTGCAAAGGCTCTGAAATCTTTCTTTAGTTTGAGAAATTAATATATCTAAACAGCAATAGTATACATTGACTTTGAAATAGGATTCCGGGTCGGAAATTCTCTCATCTTGTGATAACTCATCAAAAAAACGCTTCGTTATCTTTCGCCTACTGTTTTTAAAAACAGTTGTTACCCCCCACTTTTTTGCTAAATCTTTGGATTCATTTAGCAAACTATTAAATGAATTCTGATTTCTTAATTGGCACAGTCTATTTAAAAGATTACTTAATAAAATACTAGATTTCTGTAAGTCATTATTTTCATGCTGTAGAGCTTTAGAAACAGGATTAATAATTTCAAATAGTGAAGAAAAAAATGTAACGAGCACTAAGAAATCAAAACTCTCTAAAATATTAATTATACTTTTACATTCTTCACGTTCATCTTTTTTATTTGAAATTAAATTTAGTTGGTACAAAGTTTTCATGATTAGTAAAAAATTTTTCTTTACTGCTAATAAAGCGTCGTTCCTAGAAGACCATCTGGTAGGACATACCTTTTTAAGGGTAATCAAATATTTTTCAGATAAATCGTCACTTAGCATAGCCCAGCGTTTTATACTATTGCCAAAAAAAGTATATATTTTTTCTAAATTATCGAAAAAAGTCGATACTTCACGAACATGTCTCGCAGCATCGTTCAAAACCAAGTTTAAAGCGTGCGCAGCACAATGATCATAATCGGCATTTGGAGCATGCTCTTTTATTAGGGTTTGTAATCCTCCATACACACCCGACATAACATTTGCTCCATCGTATCCCTGTCCTCTACATTTAGTCAAATCAATTCCATATTCTTTAGTCAAATTTAAAATGACAGTTTTCAGACCTGCAGCACTGCAATCGGTTACTGCTATGAATCCTAAAAAGGACTCACAGATTTTTATTTCTTTCGGCACATTATCATCATTTTCTGTAACCGAGATATATCGAAAAACTACAGATAGTTGGTCAATTTTTGACAAGTCTTGTGTTGTATCCAGAATTATTGTCAGAAATGGAGCTTTTTTAATTTCTGAGATAATACTGTTCCTAACGTTAGTACCAAGCAAACTAATAATTTCGTTTTGAATCGTAGGGCTTAAATAATTTATTTCACCTTTCGGTTTTAGAAAAAGTTCTTTTAAAGTTGCATCATAGTTAGATAGCAGACGTGAAATTGCCATAAAATTGCCAGAATCAGAATCATGCCCCCTCAAAGGTAGATTACAAGATACTAAAGTAATTATAACATTAATTATACGATGCAGTACATCTCTCCAGAATGTAATTTTACTATCGATTTCACTTTTCAATAGAGTATCGATGGTATTTCCTTGCAACCAATTATTATAAGAGAGTGAGGCACTAATATGCTGCTGTGACTTTTCATGGTCAAGAATAGTTTGTGTGAAATTGCTTCTAACCGAAACACCGTTAACCCAAGCAGAGGAGTACGATTTGTTTTGACGATCTGCTAATAACCAACAGAAGTGACAGTACGGTTTGTTTAAAACGTTAGAATAACATAACCATGGTCTTATAATTTTTATGCCTGCCTGATTGAAATATGAATAATAATAAGCTGAAAAAGGTCGGTTATTTTCTGAAACTTTTGGAAATGGTCCTTGTGGTTTAAATGGACCCAATTTAAAAATTATTTTTCGTTCGCATTCAGTTAAATTGTCACCAAAATTTCCTCTATCTGATGAAATTATATTATAATCTGCATTATCTGCAGATATATCAGAATCGTTGACTTGGGGTTCCTCGATTTCTGGATGGACATCCGATAAAGTATGTGCTTGGCTTTCTTCTATTTCCGGATGGATATGTGACGAAGAACATGCTTCAGAAGAATCTAAAAATAAACGAGTAATTGCTAAAAAATAAATACGAATGCTTTGATACTAAACTAAAAAGAGTTATATATAAATAAATAACGTTACTAAGGGTCACAGTTAGAGAGTGTTCAGTTCAGACGCACACAGATTCTACGCGGATTGTGCTCGTACCTATTAGTAGATACAAAATCACCTGCAGCCCGTCCGTGCATTACTATACACCTGCGTGCTATTTAAACGCAGCGCGTAGTGTAGTGGCCATACAAAACGAGAACCCGAAAGCGAGTCTGCACATCTGAAGTTCTCAACACGCAATTAACGATACGATACAGACTGATAAACAAACAACAAAACAAATCGATCCTATAGATAAGTTAGAATTTTGTTTTTTTTAATCAAGGCACGGAACCCTAAAAACAGTATAATTGTGAAAATCGAGGGGGGAGACAACTTTTTGTGACGGACAGATGGACAGACCGAAATTAAAAGATTTCCTTGTTTATCACTACGGGCCCCTAATAAATGGGTTGGGTAGTAGTGTAGTACTTACCTTTCCAATCTAAATCACTCACAGTATCTTGTCTCTGAAAAAATGAAGAAATTTTGGGCACTTTTTTTATAACCTCGTCCCTTTTCTGTTTAATTTTTCTTTTCTCAGCGCCGCTGGGATAATCTCTTTTCCTTTCACTCATTTCTTTTACAAATCGTTACTAATACTGCTAAACCAGAAGAACAATATTGTTTGTGCTGAATTACAATGTAATGCACATTTATATAAAGCGCGTAAATAAACAGTGCACTGCACTCCGTGGTTTAACATCCAATGCAAAGTACAACAACGTACACGTACATCGCGATATCGATGAAGGATTCCCGGGGATTCCCCGCTGAGTTGAAGATGAAGTAAGTAAAACGGGGAAGTCCCGCAGCCCGCCATAACGATGTAGTGTTGCCAACTTTTGAACGCACGCTTAAGGCGGGAAAAAAAGGAATTGCTTTATAGAATTTTGTCATTTGTAAAATAAAATAAATTAGAAAGTTTTTATTCTTTTTCCTTACACACTTTGGGAGCCCCCGTGGCCCGGGGGCCCCGTATAATTGATACGGCAAATACGGCGGTAGCTACGCCCCTGCCTCATTATGAACAACTTTCCGACGTTTAGTTTCCTTGCTGACGGTACTCATTGAAACAATCTGCCGCGGACTCAGAACACAAGTGACATCGACCGCGACTGAACGCTCCCGCGCTTACGCACACTAAAGCATTATATACATGCACGCCTGACAACATTCATAACCAAAAGGACTTCGTGAGATAGAATATCTGTTCTTACTTTTTCCTGTTCTTGTTAAATTTATTCATATACAATTGTATAATACAATGGTTTATGAATTGAACAAATTCAGTGATGATGATTAATACAAACATCATCAGCCTATATCAGTCCTCTGCTAATAGTCCAGGCTGTCTGATACTTTTGCTGTCTGCTGTATGATTTTATTTTGGATCCTATTCCTAAGAGAAATCCACATAGCTCGCTGAGCGACAAATACAATGTGATGAATACAATGCAGTTTTATAGATAAAGTGGTTGGTACTGCAATATAACAAGAGCTTACAGAATGAGTGTTGTAATTCGTTACCAAACGGAATCATTAATTCACTGTCCCTGTACATAACCATTGTTAATTTGAAATACGAGGTGTCGGTAATTAAATTAATTAAAATCTTGTGTGGCCACCTTCAGCGTCTATAACATCTTGCAACATTTCCTGCATCGACGAAACCATATTGTAACATGCATTACTGCCTCTAAAACTATCCCATATCTTGTGGACGTGTCTGACTAAGGCTTCTCTGGTTCTAACTTGGTTGCTGTCCCACTCTTGGACCATCAGCCGCCACAAGTTCTCAATGGGATTGAGGTCTGGTCGAACGAGTTCACGAAATTTGGGTTACGATTGAACCAAGCTTGAGTGAATCGAGAATTATTGTCCCCTGAATAGTCTTGCGCCCTAAAATTTAATAAGCGATTGATTCGTTCCGTTGTTAGATGTTAAACTAAAATACCAGATTATCTGCCACTATTGGAAGTCGCCAAGCTTTTTCCCAGTACATTTTGATTTTAGGCAGTGTTGCCAGACGATGATCTAGCATTTTCCCCAAATCACGCCCGAAATCCCCCAAAATGTTAGTGTTATGAGATAAAAACCCCTAGTAATTGGAAAAATATTTATTTATTTAAATACAATCAAATAAAATTCAGTATTCGCTTCCATGACTGGATCAGCATCTCCACTTGCGTCGTCTGCAGTTCCATATACTTTCTCCGAGTTAAATCTCTTGAGCATCTTTGAAGTTGGTTTAAAATTAACACATCCTTCCGGCATTGAATATCTTAGTCTCAAAATGGATTCGGCCATGTTGATGGCTAATCTGTTTCTCAGTTTGTCTTTCATAATCGCAACTTGCGAGAAGGCTCTTTCCACAACCGCGTTAGAAAAAGGCAACGACAAAATTGCTAATGCCAATTTGCTTACATATTATGTCCGTAACTTCTATCACCGACTGCATTTTTGAAGCCATACACTTCAACCCAGAAGTCTTCGGTGTTTTGTGTGGATTTCCAGGTTGTTCGATGTAAAACATTCCACTCTTCTACCACTGAGTCAACATCATTGCAGACGGTCTTAAAAGATTTGGCTAAAGTGCGCCGCAGCATTGTTGTGCTAGTGTGTGTTTTTTTGTACGTTGCTATGAGTGGTTTGGTCGCGTTCATATCTTAGTCTCAAAATGGATTCGGCCATGTTGATGGCTAATCTGTTTCTCAGTTTGTCTTTCATAATCGCAACTTGCGAGAAGGCTCTTTCCACAACCGCGTTAGAAAAAGGCAACGACAAAATTGCTAATGCCAATTTGCTTACATATTATGTCCGTAACTTCTATCACCGACTGCATTTTTGAAGCCATACACTTCAACCCAGAAGTCTTCGGTGTTTTGTGTGGATTTCCAGGTTGTTCGATGTAAAACATTCCACTCTTCTACCACTGAGTCAACATCATTGCAGACGGTCTTAAAAGATTTGGCTAAAGTGCGCCGCAGCATTGTTGTGCTAGTGTGTGTTTTTTTGTACGTTGCTATGAGTGGTTTGGTCGCGTTCAGTTATAAAACTATGTAAAAAAATCCTCCAATTACCTCCAAGCCATTTTGTTTCCCCCCGCAGAACCCCCCAAAGGATAAAAATCCCTCCGTGGTCTGAAAATACCCCCAAATTTGGAGGGGATCCCCCTCATCTGGCAACAGTAATTTTAGGATAGAGGTAATTCTCGAATAATCTCTACCTCTATTTGGTTCTTTCTCGTTTCGTGACCGTTTATGAGCATCTAATAATCTTTGAGCCTGGGCATTTGTCTCACTACAAATCAGCGTGAACAAATCGTCATTGAAGAATAATTAAAAAAATCAATAGGCTCGACTCCCATTACTTCGCCATAAAATTCATTAGATTTTCTAAAATCAAATTTAGTTAGTTCTCCCGTAGTTGTCCGTACCGAAGTTGAGCCTGCTGTAGAGGGCTGATATGCCTGGACTTGACTTTGATTGTCTAGTGGTGATGTGACAAAAGGCGAATTACCCTGCAGGTCTTGATCTTGAGCTAATGGGCGAGGATGTTCGATGTCCCGGAGGGCGTAATTCTATATTGTAATGTTGCACCTAACCTTCACTTTTAGACGCTGACTCCTCCTCACTAGGCTGGTAGTCGTCTTCCGAAGGATCAGCGAATAATTACTCCTCTATATCACTGTCCTCTAAAATCGTAAACACTTGTTTTCGCTTTCTATTAATTCTATTGGAACCAGAAGTTCCTTCACCGGGAGCCATTTTTATTGTTTTTAATTTTGTCCACACAAACACAACCGTCCAACTTATCAAAAAACCAAAAACACGTTACGAAAGTTCGGAATTTCAAGCACAGTGCCACTACAAACAAAAAGTCTCTCGCCCGATGCCGGCGGCGTATTGAGTGTAGGAAATTTCATAGACGCTAGCCAGCACCGGTGCGTGGCCGGCACCACGGGCCACACCACCCTACCCGCACCGGTGCGTGCTCGGCAGCGAAGCTGTTAAATTACCCCGTTGACCCGGCGCACGCGGCTCTCGTTGTTGCGACGCCATGATCGGTTTGACAGAAGAATCTGAGTGGGGAGATACTTTTGTATATGAACTATAACAAGACAACGTTTCGGATCACATAAAAAAATCCTTAACCTCCTTTTTTCTTCAATTTATTATTTTCTTTTTCTAACAGATCTTCTTTTAATGGCGTTGAAGTTAAAATTGTAGCGTGTTGCTTCTTTCGGCCCTGTCTTTTATTAATAACAAGTGTTTTCTCTGGCAACTTGATTAAATCATGCAATATAGTACTGAGTTGGTTTGTCGTACCAGGAATTGGTGGTACATCTGCTTCAGAATCAACTGGGACTACTAATTGGTTAGTTATCTCACAGGCTGGTGAATTAATTTCTTTTGATGTACTGGTAGCTGCGAAAGATTCATTACAATCTTGCACTGTAACTGTCTCAGATTGGAGAATTTCTGCAGCGAGGAAATCTTTTAAAGTAAATTGGAATATTCCTCCAGCTTGGGACCCTGTTATCAGGCTAATGAAACCCAAAAAGGACAAAGTCATCAGAAGACATCAAGACACAGTGAGCACATTCTGCGTAGATAGTAGATATTTTCAAGATGTTTACCTAAAATGTAATCACTCAATGTGGTTTAATAAAATTTGGTGTAATATATGTATTTATTTAGTGCCCAGTTCACCATACCGTTAAATAATACATCCTTCACCATGCTTTAGAACTTAGAAATCCTCATCAAACGAGAAATTGTTTAACTAACACTTAGTTTAGATTCATAGTGCCACTATGATAGTAGTGCAGAACATACATAGTTACAGGCGTATTCATCGAACAACAATAGCTCCATAATTTTTGTGAGTAGAGGAAGAAGAAAGTAACTTACAGCCTTTATTTGGTGTATTAAATGTAAATATTTTTGGTGTGAAGATCTTATTTTCACCGCCAGCCTGTACATCACCATCACCACAATGAACAAGGGGCACCCCAGCACTAGCTTGAGCTTGTAAAGGAAGCTCGGGTAATGGCTGTAGGTCCATGATGTCGACAACAGCATCACAAACAACAGCTCCTTCATGCACACTATCACCACCAAACTACACTGTCAACCCAGTACATGTAGCACCTAAGACTGATGCTACACGGTCAAGAATTTCGTCATGGCGAAATTGGATACAAAGGTTGTGTTTAGGGTAACAGAAATGCAATGTATGGCTCTAAATAGGTAAACAACAACATCAAGACTTGAACTGCAGACCTTCAAATTGTTTTGTCTGATTAATGCATTCCGCTTACGTGCAGCCTTTTTTAAATTTTCCCATTTGAGACGGAGTTTTACGGGACGTCAATTGTCTCCAGTTAAGGCCTCTGCCTTAACTGGATACTCCTGGGCGATTGTCCAGGAGTTCTCTAACTCCTGGGCAATCGCTTTTCATGCCATTTCCTTTAATTTATTATTGGTAGCGTTCGTCGCTCTTGGAATAATAACGTTATGCTAAGTAATTAAGTCAATGAGAAGAACAATGCTTTCTTTAGAAAGCGCCTTAGCCTTCATCTGAGCAGCCTTTTTAAATTTTCCCATTTGAGACGGAGTTGTTTGGGACGTCAATTGTTTGTTCGGGACGTCAATTGTCTCCAGTTAAGGCAGAGAACTCCTGGGCAGTCGCTTTCCATGCCTATTCCTTTAATTTATTATTGGTAGCGTTGGTCGCTCTTGTAATATTATCCTTATGTTTAGTAATTAAGTCAAGGAGAAGAACAATGCTTTCTTTAGAAAGCGCCTAAAGCTGCGTATCCATTATGCGCTCCTGGCGCGCGTGCCATGAACGCCCGGGCCGAGAGCGCGTTCACGGAATGCGCTCCAAATATTTAAATTATATCAACTCCGCGCGCCATGGCGCGCGTGGCAACTGTTCCAGTGTTCGGTCGTTCAACATGCAGGCCAGTCGTACAGGAGCAGCAGCTGTGTTTATTGTGATACAAAGAACTTTTAGCATTTCACAGCAGTTCTTTTGTACCATAAAGTTGAATTAATTTACGGCAACTCTGATTATCCATCTCGGAACGTAATCAACACACAAAATAATATTACGTCCGTCTCAACTGGCGCGCGCGCGTCTATTGAGTTTCTTTTGATGCGCGGTAAAAAACCGACTCTAGATGGAACGGGGCGCTCCATGTTCGAGCGTTCCAACAAACACATTGGCGCGCGTTCCAAAATGGTAGTAATTTCGCGCGGCCGGAACGCGCGCCAATGTTCGTCCTTTTGGAGCGCGAAGTCGATACGCGGCTTTCGTCTTCATCTGAAATAAAATTATAATTTTTAAAAGAAACCTATATATAATTGATAAAAGTTTATAACAAGCACATACTATTTAAACAATAAAATAAATATGAAGCACTTACGCATTGAACACCAGCCATTTTATAGGAGAAGATAATTTTGTTTTATTTGTTTTGCTATCAGTGTTACCAGATGAAATTTTAAACTACCTTGTCTGCGGACTAAAATTACCGTGTTTTGAGTAAAATTACCTTGAATTTATTTTCAAATTACAGTGTACATTACGGTGTCGATTTAATTAAACAGTTTTTTCAATTATTTAATACTTTTATTTAAATATTATTCTTCCAAAAGCTCTACTTCTTGCTCATAAATCGGCGAAGTCATTTTATTAACCATATCTTTTGATGGCATGAAATCAATACAGTTTCCATTTTGATTCCAAAATGTTTCCCTTTATGGTCTTCGTAATCAATGTATTGCTTTTCCTAGTTTTAATATCATTTACTTGGCTAAAAAGCCTCTCACAAGCTGCATTGGAGTGAGGCAATGACAGAATGTTTAACATAAACGTAGGAAGAAATCGAAATGTCTTTTCGCCATTTTGGTCTTTAAGCAAAGATATCTGTAAACAATAAAAAACAATAATAGGTACTTAGATAATTTAACAAGACCCGAAATAATACAACAAAAATTAACAAAATTACATATTATTACCTCGTGCCAAAACTCATCAGCTTTGTCAGTTGATGGTAAACATTTTCGTTGAGATATTACTATCGGGAAATTCCGCCACTGATCATCCAGCATTTTTTGCTCACTCAACTCCTTTGGGCTGATGCGGGGAAAAATATCAAATAATACCGAAAATGAAGTAAACCTTTCGCTAGATGTTGGTGTAATACATATTTCCGGTTTTAATTTGTCAAATAATTTAATTCGACAAATTCAGTGTCTCAAATTCCTCCTCACAAAATATGAAAACCGCTGTTTTGTAGCCTACTTTCACTTTTCTGTGAGTTATTGTAAGTATTCACGGTATTGTTTGCTATCCTACATCGGCTTCAGGTAAAGTTGTGTTGTAAATTTTCTGCAGTATTTGGACTCCAATTTCCGCAGTGTATTAAAAAATTCGCGAACATATTTTCTACCATCTTCTGCAAGTTCCTTTTCTTACGTGACTATTTATTACCGTTGAGGTTCGCTTTTTACCCAGTTATGATCTGTCCATTCATCGATGTCAATGCATGAAGGTACATTTGTTTGCAGATAGAGACCGATCATTGGGCTGTATACATAGTGTATATGGGCGCACTGGAGATGGTTTGTTTTATTGTAGATCTAAGCATAAACGTAGAGCAGAGCTATCTAGATGACTAAATGATAACTAAACCGGAAGTTAATATTATTTTAATGTAATTTTAACTAAATAACCAGTATAATATTAATTCCATTTGCTTGTAATTAATATTATATAAATTGTGTTACATTTCTGTATTTACATATATTTCTTAACGCAGTATTGTTTGATATCGTCTTTAATAGTTTGGCTAACTTTGTTGCCCGCCAACACATTTTTGTAATTTTATAACTAATTAAATTTATCAAGACGTATTTCGACGCTTTAGCTAAAGGAACTGTAATTCTATATTGTTCCTTAATTATAAAGATTAATTGAAAGCTCTAACATACGATAATTTAAATATTATGTATTATTGAATATGTTTTGATACTAAGTTATGTTGATGCGACGGCGGGCGGCCATGACACTTGGTTCGGACATTCGTAAATCGTATCGTATCGTGATTCAAGAAATATATCGCAGTTAACAGTGAATTTAACTAGTTTCATTTATGGTTCCTGGGGTGTCCTGACGAGTGAGGGTGCCCAGGCGCCGATATGTACTTGTAGGTAAAATATATTCGTCTTTTTATTTATTTTTGCTGTCCTCTTATTTAAGTATTTCAATTGAATGTATACTATACATTGCATAATTATAGATATATTTTCGGCAAGAACAGATATTATTTTACATTGTACAGATTAGATTAGAGATTTAGATTTTTAAATAAAAATGTTTGTCTTACAATCATCTTTTTCAATATAAAAATTCTTGTACTTCAACCGCTTAGATACATTCATATAACTTAGATACCTACCACTTAAGATAGGTATCAAAATGGCAATAAATTCGTACATCTAAGTGATTGAAATTTTGCCAGACATTCTGGATCTTACAAGATGTCCACGATGTACAGGATCGTATTTTGAAAGTAAATTAACCAATTCTAAAGTTTCCTCTATTCATACTCGTGTCGTTTTCTTTATGTCCACGTAAAGCCAAATTTTGACAAAACGCAATGCAAAATATGCTGATGCCTGCTGTAACGATGCTCCTCCTCAGATGTCCATATTCATCATGTTCCGCAACGTAATAACGTTATATTATTACTTAATTCTATTTGAGGACTTATGCACGTTACTGACTGACTGACAGACACGCTACAGCCAAAACTATTTGGCGCAGGAAGCTGAAATTTGGCATGTATGTTCCTTGGGGACCGTAGGGGTGCACTAAGAAGGGATTTCCCGAAATTCCCACGGACTCGCCCAAAACGGGTAAAGTAAAAAGAAATGCAGGCGTAGCTGCTGGCGTCCTCTAGTAGTTCATAAGTCCTCAAATAGAATCAAGTAGGTACCCAATAATCATTCATAAAGCAGCTTACAAAACCTTGCTTAAAGTGAAATGAAATTTTTAGCATTTCTTTACGTAAAACCTCAGTTGGAAAATCGTCTCTATCTTAATATTGAAGTCGCCTTCTCCTTATTTCTAAATTACTAAATCTAAATTTCAAAAAACTCAGTAGTAATTTAGTCACCCGGCTGGAATTTAAATTTCTGAAATGGATTAACGACAACCCGCTTTTAGTAAGCTCGTACTAAATTTTTTTATTAAACAATATTCGTCGTTAGTTTAGTTAATTTTTCGCTTACTCAAATTCATGCCGCTCAAATTATTACAAAAGTATCTCATCATCGGTCGCTTTTTTTCTTTGTCGCTCGTTTTAGTATTCTCCCATAATTTGTATCAAAACTGAATCAATATTTGTATTGAAGCATCTGACTAATCAACGACTTCATAAAAAAATCTGCTCGATAGATTTTATAAGTATAAGCAATTATTTGGTTTAAATGTAGCCCACACCTTTTGCTTAATTTCTCTTTCTATCATATTTATAAGGTCCAGTCCTTTTCCCAAATCTACTTCAACTTTTTCTTTAAAACAATCGTATTTCTTTGAATTCTCCCTTTTAATGTTTTTTTTTGCAAATAGAGAAAGATTGTCTCTTCAAATCTTTTTGATGTTGATTTTCCATACTTTCAGAAACTTCATTTTGCTGTCGTTTTAATAAAAATAACTTGTTATTGTGTGTGAGTACGTCGACATTCATGTTTTTTCTAGGCTGTTTGATTTTAGTCAATCCTCAAGATCATAAACTTCACCGCTGCGTCCGCAACCATATAAGTATGAGGGTGAGGACCAAATTTTTGACAGATTCGCACAACGGAAATCACAACGGAATGTGTCACATTGGAAAATAAATGTAGCACAGTGGAATTGTTAGGGTGTGTGTATATGGTCTTAAGATTTTAGGTAGGTAAGTGGAATAAATAAAAATTATAAAAAAATCAAGAAATATTTAATAAAATAACAAAAAATAACAGCCGTACAAATAACATTTATAATTTTTTTCTGGATTTTCTTGTTTTAGTTTTTCTCGGTACTTGTGAATTTTTCGGCCGATGATAAAGAATTAGTATATTATCTATGATAAAGACATCTGAAAAAAAGAAACAAGGTCTGCAAAACATCTTGGACAAACGTGTTAGCTCACAAAAGTGACCTTTTGTGAGAAATTAATGAGAAAACCTATCAGAATGACTCATGCTCTTAAGAAGTTGATCAAAAAACATGCTCAAAAGTACCTAGGTATTTTCAATTTACTAATAAAACATTAAAGAGGTTTAAGGAAAGCGGAACATACAAGAAAATATAGTTTGACAAAGATCTGGCAAAAAAAAAAAATTATTTATAACTAATTTATTAAAATACACACTTCATTCCATGAGTATTATATTAACAACCAGTGTCACTCGCAGAACAGCCGCGGATCTAATGATGTTTATATAATATAGCATCTAGGAGGTAAAATACAGACAGGCATAAAAACGTACCAATTAAAACCATTACCCTCCTTTTGAGCTTCGGCATAGTAAGGTAAAAATAATGACTAATATTTAAGCAATAATTCGAATCGTACTCGTAGGTAGCTAAATGGAGTTGAATTATTGTAAACATAGCTTTAGAAATTTCCCTTGTGACACGTCGCACAATTTCGTGTCACAAATCTCACAATGGAATAAAATTTTATCACGACGTAAACTAAAAGTTGCAATAATTCACAAATTTAACTAAGAATCGAAAATTTCGACATGCCTTTCGACAAATAAGTTAAAAAGGCTTTATAAATATAATTCAATATCTACAAAATCATAAAAAATATTAATAATTTACTCACCTTAAGTTCGGAAATCTTAACGACACGTGCAGATGACAAACAAAAAATGCGTAATGACAATTAAACAACATCGATTTTGTTGCCAGCACTTGAAACCGATGTTGCACTACTAAATAATCAAGAAAATTCCACAGTAAGTTTTTTAGTTCCGAAATTATGGTGTCGCACAACAGGAGTTTTACAACGGAAACAATTTTGGGACAATTATAAAATGATTTGTAAAAACTAGAATAACAATGTTTATTTTGCGAATGCTTATAAAAACGATAGCTGGTGTTTATAAGGCTGTAATAATATTAAAATATAAAAGGTAGCTCACGTTAAAAAAAAACAGCGACAATAATATTCATAGGTAGTCAAACAAGGACATGCGTAGTTTGTATGGCGCAAAAAAACACCGAGTTTGGTTTTAATTTTTTTTTGAGAAAATTATGCTTTAATTTTGTTACTTGATTAGTGAGACTGTTAACAATACATATAGACAACATTTAGCAAATGTCCAACATTGTTTTAAAGCATGTAAAGTACGCTAAGTTTGTTCACTTATGAACCGGACACCACAGTATCTGAATCCGTCAAAAATTTGGTCCTTACCCATGACTTGGTTCAAAATATTTTAATGTCAAGCTTTGAATACGAGTTTTATTACCGTTTACAATTCTGAATAATCCTGAAAAATAAATTTTATTTTGTTTTGAGCGTTGCAATTGTCCAAAACAAAGTTTAAATGGTGTAGATCCCGGCGGTATTATGGTCTAAAAAAAAGTATGTGGTAGCGATGTTCTGAGTTTTCCTGCCTGATTCGCCTTCATAATATAGAATGCATACAGCATTTTTAGTTCTACCTGGCGGCACAAATTACACATTAAGGAGAACAAGTTTTCTTGAAAAGTAATAGTTGTTTGTTGTTTGAAGAGGCATGCAGATAGCTTTTTGTATATAGACTGTAAATACAGGTTCCTTTCTTTCGGAGTAGTTACTTTGATATTCTACTAATTTTTGACCTACCCGTGAATGACGTTTATTTTCCAAGAGCAGTCTTATGGTTTATAATTTTCACAATTGCGAGAGAGCTGTTGTTTTTCATGAGCTATTTTATGATGTTTGCACTAAGTGCTAATATCTTGTGATAATTCAGAAAATTATATTTTTTTATCAAAGTGTGAAACTGTAAAATATCAATATAAATTATTATAATAAAATCGAATTACAATGAGATCAAATTAGTCTTCAAAATCGGAGGTGCAATTTTTCATTCATAAAATGAGATGTATTGCCATTTACACTTTTGTATAAGCCCATAGCTTGCACGTAATGCACTGAACGCATTCTTTTTCCGTAATAATCGAACTATAGGATTCGGTGCACTCTGAACAAAATGTTTCATCTTTGTCACTTTCACTATCGCAACTATTTTTCTTATTTTCCACAAGAAGATTCTCTTTGGCTTCTTAATTTTCTTTACCTACCTTTTACCTACATGCCATACCTTCAAAGTTGCGTCTCAAATTAAAAGAATACGGCAGAATACACGGAGAACGAGTATGACATTTTGACGTCTAGTCTTCCTACCCTTATCGTAACCCATCCCTGGTCTCCCCTACATCAATATAGCCTGGGCCAAAAATGTCCTACCCACCAGCATGAAATCTTTCTCCTGAGTTCTAATAGCACTCTCAGGTGATTGATTTTCTAATGCGGTCTTAAAGACATTGGCAACATTTTCTTATTTTCAGATTTTGTCCTATGTGTTGCAATTTGCAGTCAGCAAGATCCATTGGGCATAGGGTATACCTAACGCTATAATTTCTATAACATTTTTAGCATAAAAATTGGACAAATGAAGGGTCAAGTGAGTTCTATGGCTGTCCAGAAAACAGGACAGGTTGCTGGACGCTCTGTTGCACCAGCCATGGATGGTACGTTCGTGATATAATCGAAGAATATGCTGTCGCACATCAGCCACTCGAAAATCGCCCAATTGCCCAATCTTCTGGAAATTGAGATGAAATTGTAGATGGAATTCTCTCATAGGCGAACATTCCCAAGGGAAAGCTAGGAGCAGCTAAATGACCATCGGTATTCCTAGTGGTGAAAAATTTTAAATTATGTTTTGTCCTCGCCACAGGATTGCTAGATGTTCGTCCCGTTTATTGCCTCAACTTTTCTCACAGGATTGGTAGATGTTCGTCACGTTGATTGCCTCAACTTTTCTAGCTTTAGGAGACAAATAAAAGGAACTTTCATACCTGTTTAAGAATTGAGTTGGATCTTCTGATGCTCCTTAGAGACCGTTTTCTTCTAAATAGGATTCTACGTTTCCAAACCAAGATTCAACGTCTCTTTTATCAGTCATCGAAGCTTGCTCTGGACATTAGTTAAGAGCTACCTCGATTATTGATTGACTTATGCCAAGTGTAATCAAAGAAGCTCTTTTGTAGTAGTCAGTGCTTATCTCTCTGGGAAACAGGCGTGAATCTACATATGCATGTATGTTTTATAGAATAGACAGAATATAAATTATATTAAGGAATAAGGCGGTTGGATGCGGGCGGCTCAAAATCTGTCTGTGTGGAGAAACTTGAGGGAGGCCTATGTCCAGCAGTCGACGTCTCTAGGCTGACATGATGAAGGAATAAAATTAAAAAAATATTTTATATTTTATTTAATCTGAGACAGAATCACTATCGCTGCCCAAATGAATTATAAATTCATCCACTGCATCATCAATTATACCATCAATTAGTAACTTCTGCTGTTCCTCTTTGATTATATGAGCAATGCATTTTTGCCAATTCTCATTGGCTATACTTAAAATTGCATCAGCTAACAATATTTTTACTTCATTTAATTTAAATGTTTTTTATTTGTCGCCACGTACCCTTTACTTGGGGCCATGTTAGCTCTATTGGATTTAATTGAGCCTTTACTTTGTTTTCTTCGAACGGTATGTTTTTATTTTGTAGCCATTTTTTCAACTCAATTTTTTTTGTTTGCCGTTGTTGGAACATTTTTTTCTTTTCTGGAGTGGTAAGGTGGCGTCGTCTATGACGACAACAGAATTTGGTTCTAATGTAGGCAGAATTAATGAGCACCACTTCAAAATAATGAGTCGATTTCTGAATGGTAATAGTCTACCTCAGTTTTCTTAGCTGTAAAAGTTAAATCACCACCTTGTAAAAGCCTGTATCTGATCCTGTGCACAAACGCTATAAAAGTCAGTTTTAGTTACCTTAACAGGGAAACTAATATTTCTGCAATTCGTATATTAAACAAAATGTAATGGTAACTTTATACAGGGTTGATACGATGGTATGGCATTTTTTCAAACCATATATAGTATATGACATATACAAGCTTTACACCAAATTTCAGTTCAATACGAGCAGTAATTTAATCACTAGACAAATGTTTAGTTTAGACTAAACTGCAACAGGTCGTAACCCTTCCGTCAGCTGATCCGCGCCCGTAGTAAAGGTCATACACCTTAATACACTAAAAGAATATGCGTTTGCGTGGTTACATTAAATAATCTGCTTCAAATTTAGCCAAATTCACTCATAAGGCTATCGCAATAAAGACGAATAAGCATAACATCTCACTAAAAAGTCGCACACTTTCACACTTGTATGCCATCTTACTCTTATTCGTAATAATAGTAAGAAAAAGAACGACAGGTCACTCGTACACAATGTTGCGTTGCCATTGCAACTTGATAGCTATTGGTTACGGACTTCTTCATTGATAAATGTGATACTCGTCATACGATTGCGAAAAATATGGCGGAATTAGTTGAGTTTATTGTGCGTTGGTGCGCACGCGCCATATTGAAATTGAACACTGCTTATTGTTTAATGCAACATGGATACCTTTAGGTGTTCAAAAAGCAACTGGTGTGAATTGAAAGTGGTTTTCTTTGCGTGACAGGGCACCGATGTTTGGATGACTAAAAGAAGTGTTTGTGTTTCGTTTTATTTTGTAATAATAAAAGTAAGTAAAGTAGTGAAAGTATTTGTTTAGAAGTATTTTAGCGTTTAATTAATTAAAAAGCTTGGTAGCCGACAGTGAGTTTGTTGTAAAACTACAAGACAATATCGTACGGCCTAGTTGTGTGTAAATGAGAAAGAAAATACTTTATCATAATAATGTACCTACTTACGTCTGTGCCGTGCAGCCGTCCGTCGCTAGGTATGTACTCTGTATCTATCCACAGTAGTAATAAACGAATAGAACGTTGTCATTCGTGGTGCATCCCAGGTTAGTGTATATATTTATACATGGCGTTTGTGTATTAAATTGATTTAATTGGTTTGAAAAAAAAAGAGATTCTCAATTTTCATTGTATTAAACTGAAATTTGATAAAGAGCTTGTATGTGTCACGTGCATGGGGTTTAAAATAAAGTCATACCGTCGTCGTATCAACCCTGTATACAATGCCTTGCTGTGAACTATATAATAATATTATAATAAATAAATAAGATATCATCTTTATAACATTATTATTATACATTTAAAATAAGATAAATAATGGGAATAACCATTATGAAATTGATAGGTTATTGATAGAAAACATTCCAATATGCAATATTATTAAGTGTTTGCCTCTGCCACTTGGATTTTCAGACCCATTGACAAGCCCTGGCGATAAGCTTCTTTGGCTGAAACATAACGTAAAATAAAATGCACACACATTTATAAAACCAGATGATTTGGATCAAACGCAATTAGGGGTTATTTATTTATTTATTTGGGACAAACAAACAGTAACACATTATATCTGCGCACATAATGTAAACAAAGATATTATTATAAATGTGAAACTCACACCGTTAGCCACAGCATATAGGGTTAGATTGGGGTCATCAGCTGCAAAAAGTTGTTCTATGGGAGGTCCTTAAGGTCAACCCCTGCAGAGTTACATTTTTATTACTTTTGTGTTTTTATGAGAAAATTTACCTTTTTGACAATTTTAACTAGATTGGTACTAATGAGTCCTTGCGTTAGACATGCTATTTATGGTTGTTTATTAGGTGTGTTGAAGATAATATTCAGTTTTACGATTTAGTTTTCTCAAATCATTTTATTTACTTCGGACCCCACTGTGTAAAAAAAAACTCTACCGAAAAGTGACTCTGTATAACAAGCTTTGGCGCATTTAATGGGGATTCTGAAAAGGTATTACACATGGCTATGCTTGGCTTTGATATTTTTCAAGTACGATCATTCGTAGTAAAGCCAAAGTTTACCTAACCATAAAACTCGGTTAGGCTTATTTAAAAATAAACTGGAACTAACTAATACAATTAAAGACGAAGAGTCTGCCTCTTTTTTACACTAGCCATTTTATCCTTTGTCAATGAAAGGCCGGTTCGCATTTAATAAGGATATTGAAAAGGTATTACACATGAGTGCCTCTAATATCTTTCTAGGACGAAAAAACAAAACAACGAATTTTACAATAATGCTCAAAATTCCTGCCTCTGACCATAATACACAATCTGCACCGTCTAATAAAATTCCCACGTAACCTACGGAATGCACCTCTGTTGTTAGTAATTTGTACCCTAGCAAATTCGAGCTTTTGTCGCAGTTCTTATTCGCTATTGTTCTCTCCTTGGTAAACTATTTCTTTAAAAGAACCCCAAAGAAAAATCTAATGAATTTAAATCGGCCTCGACCAACCCACCTGTTGGGGAAGCGCTCGTTCAAATGATCTCTAACTGCTCAAGTGTAGTGAGGCAGGGCGCCGTCATGTTGCAGCGACATTTCTGCTATTCTTCCTTCTGGAACTTCAGCTTCGTTAAGAATTTGGTTTAAATTATTTTGTAAAAAAAATTAATAATACGCACCATTCAGCCTTGCTGGCATTTCATGCAGCACCAAATGCTGCTGATGCAATTATTCCAGCTCACATGGTAATACCAAACAGATGCTGAAATCGATAATTTCTTATGATATGGGGGTTCACTCTGGAGTAAAAGGTAGGTTGTGGATATTGAATACTCCCATTCTTCTAAAAACTGACTTATCCGTTTAAAAGACCTTGTTGAAGAACAGCGGATCCTCTCTGTAGTATCTTAGCATCTCACTGCAAAACCGCACTCTAGTTTCATAGACAAGGGTAGCAAAGCTTGCGCCCTTTGCACGTGCTAGGCGTGTTATTTGTTTCCTTTAATTATATGTTGCACCGTCGATCTTGGAATCTTGAGATTACGGGATATTTGGCGTTAACTTACACCAGGATCCAATCTTAATTCTCTCAGCACTTCATCTTCATTTTCAAAACGCACCACTATGGTTCGTCTAGAACAAGCTAGCTAGACAAAAACAACTCTTAAATTCCTGGAAGTTAATTACTATTACGAACTCATTACCCCTATACATTGAGGATTACACCTATTAATTATCAATACTACCCTCATTAAGAGCGTCATTAAGGTATGTTTATAAGATGTTGACTATTTAAAGGGCATTCATTTGCATTTTTACATCATATTTGATAGCATTGTTTATGTCACTAAGTGCTTGTTCACGTTGGAACGCGCGGGCGCGGTGGCGAAATAGGCGCGGTAGACGTCGCGAGCTCGTGTTCACATTAACCGCCAGGCGTTCGCGCGAGTGTGACGTATTGTCAGAGGTTGTAAATATGGACCACGATCTTTTATTTTTAACCGAAAATTCATACCTAAAGTGGGAGATGCTAAAAATTAGAATTGGCGTGCACGAAATTAATAAAGAAAGAGAACGGTATGGTGAATTTCATACTTTATATGGTAATTTGAGAGAACATCCTTCAAGATTTTTTGGATATACCAGGATGAGTGTCCGCTGTTTTGATTACATACTGGATTCAATAAGGAGTGATATTTCAAAAGTGGACACAAATTTTCATAAAAGTATAAAGCCCGAAGAAAGACTGTTTGTAACTATAAGGTGAGTTTAAAAAAAAAAAAATTTCATAGTAAGTAGTTAAGTAAATTATCATTTTTTATCGGGATACATATTGCAGTCATTCAAATTCAAACAAGGTTCCTCTTTATTATTTTATTTAATTAATATTATCGTTATTAATTATACAAAGTTTAATTTCCATAATTAGTCGTGTTATAATCGTATGTATTATATCCATGGTGAGACTGCGTCATGCCACTATTCATTTCGTCCATAATAACTTGTGTAATATTGTTTCTAGCGCGTAGTTTTTGCATAGGAGATAATTCTTTCATGTACGGCAACAAACTTTTAAAAAATAACAGATCTTCGCAATCTTGTTCGTGTTGTTTGCTGCTTTGTGACAGTTTAAGTTGTAATAATTCCAACTTTTTCTTCTCCAATTCCATAAATTCCTGTCTTACATCTTGTGCACATTTACGTTTGGTGCTCGTATATTGTGTACTTGAAGATGCACCAGCTATGGATTGGGGAGTTGAGGACCGCTCATCATCATCATTATTATTGCTGTTTTCATCAGTAGTTTCATCTAAATTGCCTTCATTTATTTCTGGGGTAACATCATCTTTTATGAACAGTATCATTTGAAAATATGGCCACATTGAAGTGTTTTGATCTGTTCCAGCATCACCAGAACGAGAAACCGGAATTTTCTTAAATTCTTTCATAAATTGGTCCCGAATGTTCTTCCATTTTTTCCTTAAAGCCTTTTCTGTAAAATCAGAAATATTGTTTAGTGTTGATGATTAGTGTAAATATATTTAAGTTTTACATTATAATTACATTTTTTATTATGTTTCAGATATCTCTCCACTGGATTGGCATTTCGATCTTTGGCATATAGCTTTCGTATGGGTGTTAGTACTGTGTCTGAGATTGTTTATAGTACCTGTGAAGCTATTTGGAAAAACAATTTGAATGTCCACATGCCACAGCCATCTGAAGACCAGCTTATGAATATTGCTTCAGATTTTAGGGAGATGTGGCACTTTCCTAACTGCATTGGCAGTTTGGACGGTAAACATTGTAGGGTTAAACGACCTAAAAAATCAGGATCGGCATTTTTTAACTACAAGCATTATTTCTCTATTGTTTTGCAAGCTGTGGCTGATGCGAGGAAAAGATTTTTAACTATTGAAGTGGGAGGTAGAGGAAAGCAAAGCGACGGCGGTACATTTAATGCCTCGTCCCTGAACCGGTTACTCGAAAGAGGTGCATTTAATTTTCCGGAACCAATAACATTACCTAATTCTAATATTACAGCTCCATATGTTATATTAGCCGATGAAGCTTATCCTCTTAAAGAATATATAATGCGTCCATACCCACAAAGAACATTGAATCAAGAGAGAGAAAATTTTAATAATAGATTGTCAAGAGCGAGAAAAACCGTGGAGTGTGCATTTGGAATTTTATGCAATAAATGGCGAGTTTTGTTAAAACCTATTGAAACTGATGTTAAACATGCACGCCTGATTATAAAAACTGCTTGCTTATTGCATAATATTGTAATTGATACAGATGGTTACGATTGTGATAATGAGTTCACAATTCCAACTCGACACCAAAGGCGACAAACTAGAACTGGAAGAAACAACAATCCATCAAATCGGGCTAAACAAGTTCGGAATTTATTCACGAAATATTTTTGGGAAAACAATCGTTTAATATACACGTAGTCGCCTTTGTATTATGTATCTTTTGTAGTCTTCAGGAAATAAAAAGTTTAAAATACCTACAAATATATCATATTTCCAGCATAATAATATGTATTTCATTTACTCACCCTCCATATCAGGAAACAATCCAGCAATTTCCTTCCATAGTTTATTAAGAACATTTCTGTTCATATGATGACTGTGTTTACTTTGCCAAATAGGAGTTCTAGCCTGAACAGCACTAATAAACTCTTCTGTATTGAACGACATGAAAGAAACGTGCTATCGTTTCTAGCGACAAGTTCAAACTGGTTGAACTTACCTGACGTCGCGAGTGAATCGCGCGCTCCGCCGCTAGTTCGACGTGAACACACACAAACGTCTCAGTCGTTTGATAATGCCGCGAGCGGGCCGCGCGCGTCGGTCGCTAGCTTGCCCGCTACTTAGACCGCACGTGCGTTTTGTACGTGAACACTTGGATATAAACTCAAGTGTTTGATATTTCGTGACCGCGCCCGCGCCCGCGCCCGCGAGTCAACGTGAACAAGCACTAAAAGAAATTTGTGAAAGTGTTTTTGTGATGGATTGTATACGTAAGGGTAAGTAGTTATATTTTATTTCATTTTCAACATGGGAACTTCATTCTTTAGTCTTATAAAATGAAATGTTTGAATTTTCACCCACTTTTTTACTCATTTTTTCAAATTCATCGGTCAAATAATAACATGTCCCCACTTGTCCCCACCGTAGAACCTATCATATACGATTCTCATCAGTGTCTAGTAGTTATACGTAAAAAAATTCATTGCGATATATTTGCACAACTAATTTTTATTTATTTTTTTCTTTCAACTGTTTTTACCGTCTCAAGAATGGATTTTTTCGAAGAATGGCTGAAACACCCGAAGGAAACGCGGAATGAGGAGCTCTTTCGGTTTATATCTTTGAGATATAATTTTGATGGTGTTACGGAGCAGTCTCTGCGAGATATTAAAGTACTAATCTCAAGATATTCAACGAAATTTGCTGAAAAGTGGAGCAGCTGTGGAAGAAATCGAGAGCGATTCCTACAAAAGTATTCGACGTGGCTGGAGGGTCTTGACATATCTTTCGATGTGTCCGTTTATTTATCTCTGCCAACTACATCTGGAGAACCGGGACCCGGAAGACCTACTAAAGATTTTGAACATTCTAGTCTCAAAACGAAGAGACGACGTGTAGACGATCTATTACAGTCCAGAAGTGCTAGTGAATTAATTTACGCCGCTGAAGTGTCAGCTCGAATCTCGGGTCAGAGAAGTGTAGCACGTCAAATTAAAGATGTGACTAGTGATCCTTCAATAACCAAGACCACGAGTGAAGAAAGTGCCCCCAGGAGTTTAACAAGTGAGGAAGCTTTAGCGTACTACGTTGATAGTAAATCAAGTAGCCATAGCTATAAGCAGACTCGGAAGTGGAGTATTAAAGCTGGACATAAGGTGTTTCCGTCAATGTACAGTGTTAGAAAGGCTAAAATAGCCTGCTACCCGTCAGGTGAACAAATTACAGTCAATGAAACGCATGCTGAAATCAAAGTTCAGGCAATTCTTGATAAGACTGCCGAACGTTTAGTTTCAGCACAACAAGAAGTTGTTCATAGTCTGTTACCTTGCACGTCATTCACATTAATCAGTAAATGGGGTTGTGATGGAAGTTCCGGTCATAGTATGTACAAACAAAAATTCACTAATTGTGACGATAGTGACGAGTTTTTATTTGTATTTTCTTTCGTTCCTCTTCAATTGAAAGATGAAAGTGGTAATATTGTGTGGCAGAATCCTCGGCCCTGTTCTACAATGTATTGTCGGCCAATAAAGTTTATCTTTTCTAAGGAAACGAAAGATTTTACGATTTCGGAAACCAATAAGGTTTTAGAAGAGATAAACGCTTTATTGCCGACAACCTGCAAGGTGATGGAGACCGAAGTATCTGTCACACATGTTATGCTTTTAACAATGATTGACGGAAAAGTTTGCAATGCTCTGACCGAAACTTCTTCCTCACAAAAATGTTTTATTTGTGGGGCAACTCCAACAATGATGAATGATCTGTCAAAAGAGTTTGCTGCGGACAAAGATAATCTTGGTTTTGGTTTGTCTACGTTGCACGCTTGGATAAGGTGCTTTGAATGCTTGCTTCACATTAGCTATCGACTAAATATAAAAAAATGGCAGTTAAGAACAGCCGAAGACAAAGCTAGTGTGAAACAACGTTCAGATGACATTAAAAAACGATTTAAAAGCGAAATGGGCTTGATTGTAGACAAACCAAAACCAGGGTTCGGTAACACTAATGACGGGAACACCGCGCGAAGATTTTTTGGAAATCCCGAGGCTAGTGCCGATATTACAGGGTTAGATGTTTCACTAATACAAAAATTTGGCATACTACTTCGCACTTTATCATCGGGATATGATATAAATATTGAAAAATTCGTTAACTTAGCTCAAGAAACTAGACAACTTTATGTAAATCTCTATTCCATGGTATTACATGCCCGCTACTGTCCACAAAATACTTTTGCACAGTGGCGAAGTAATTAGATCGTCCCTTCTACCTATAGGCCAGCTTTCCGAGGAAGCACAGGAAGCTCGGAATAAGGACTGCAGAAGATTTCGTGAGCACAACACACGAAAGCGATCACGGGAGGCTACGAATAGAGATTTACTTAATATGTTATTGATAACATCTGACCCTGTAATAAACGGTTTACGAGAAGTTCCTCGGAAGAAAATAGGTACGCTTCCAACTGAAGTATTAGATTTAATTGTCCCACCTAGCTGTAAGGAACAAAATGTTAATATGATTTCTACTTTTCAGAGTTCTGCCCCTCACGATCATGACTATTCAATGGATGATTCATCTGATGATAGTGATGATAATGAGTAATAGATTTAGTTCTTAGATATTTTATGCATCTGTTATTAGATTTTATAGCGACGTCGAGGGATAAATCACTTTATAAAATGTTCAAAAAATATATTATACACATATGCCCGATAAATGTTTTTTTTTTCATGATACCAGCTCAAATGACAAACTGCCTTGAAAAAAGTACCAAAAACCTTATATCTTTGCTTATTAACCGCATCTAGACATAAAAATCAAATAAAATAATTTTGTCTAGCTAGCTTGTTCTAGACGAACCATAGTGCGCACCACTGCACTGGTCTGCTGCTGTCGTAGCATGCTGACCGGGTAAGACTACCTCCATGTACGAATCATGTACGTGCATCTTTATGGGTCTTTACCCTGTAGTCCGAAAAACGATCACGGTTAGGGTAGTGTTGACTATATTCCCTGCCAGCAGCCCGGGCTTTACCGTCATACGCCATACAGGTATTTATGCATACTCCTGTTGGGTGTATTCTCTCCTCGCAGCAGCCATCTGTCCACTTTTGTAAAGCCGTATACAGACTTTGCGAGGCATGCGCTGCGCACGGCGCACAGCGCATGCCTCGCAAGGTGTGTACCTTTATATTCGTGGCGAGGCATGTGCTACACACGTGCGAGGGCGAGCCAACGAATATCGGCAAATGCTACAAGATCAAAGTGCCTCAGTGCGAGCATTACATTAGTTGTGGACGGTGCCGCGCATGCACGTTCGAGGTGTGCGCCGCGTACAATATCCACGTACGCCTCGACTGCGAAAATGAAACTGCGTTTGTTCGGGCCAAACAGCGCGCAGCGCATGCTCGGGCCGATCCAACCCATACAGCAGCAGTCAAGATGGCACCTATGCATCGCGTGCGCGTATCCGCTGCTGCTTTTATAATATATTTTATTTTCTCGAGACTTTTCCTTCTATAAGATCCTAGAAGATAATTTTTTTTTCAGCTCAGCGACGGTTACATTACTTCATTCGCAATTAAATGCCATATGTCTTCTCTTTTGTTTTTATTATAATAATGATGATGTTTTGAATAATCGGTTATTTTCGTATAATTCAAATTTTTCGTTCATAATGCGTGCAAACATCACAGCGATGCGGACACAACCGTCCAAACGCAACGCACTGCTCGCAATGAGCCGGCGCACACGCGCGGCTCGCACGCGCGCGTCTGTGCGTAGCACATGCCTCGCAGCAAACATGAAGACAGACAAACGAGGCGTTTGCTTCGTACGCGATGGCTCGACCCGAGCATATGTTGGTATAGTTTTTCAACACGCACGCCTCAAACAGAGGCATTCGTTGCGCGCCGTTCGTAGCGCATGCCTCGCAAAGTCTGTATCCACCTTTACCAATCCGTCCGATTCACACAGCACCGGTCACAGGTAGGCAATCTATCACAAGTCCGAAAAACAAAGCGTAGGTCAAAGGAAAGAAACTGATCACAAGTCGTCGTAAAACCAAGAAAAAGAACACGTGCGTAGTCACAGGCAGGAAACGAGTCACTAAAGAACTCTAAACATAATAAAGAAACTGTTTCTTGACACTATTTCTTAGAAACATGCTCACGTAAATGTAAAATTGAATATTATCTTCAACACACCTAATAAACAACCATAAATAGCATGTCTAAGACAAGAACTCATCAGTACCAATCTAGTGGGCCGGCTCGACCGGGGAAGTACTACCGTCTCACAGAAAATCGAGGTAAAGTAACAGTACCCAAACTATTGCGTTTCGATCGGTGAGTGAGAGTGCCGGAGGCCCATCCCCTATTCCTTTTCCTCATCCCATTCCTCCTCCTGTCCCTATCCCAACCCCAAGGGGCGGCAACGCACTTGTGACTCCTGTGGTGTTGCTTGTGTCCATGGGCGGCGGTAATTGCTTACCATCAGGCGATCCGTCTGCTCGTTTGCCGCCTAATTTTATAAAAAGTAGTGAAAATTATAAAAAAGAGGAAAGTTCGTGTGGTGACGGATTAAGAATACGGAATGTCACCACCACATATCATCCCATGGGTATCGTAAGACCCGACAGAGGGAGCATATTATGCAGAAAACATCACTGTAAGAGAAGGAAAACTTGATACAAACCCTATACCAACCCGTTTGGCCAGCGTGGTATAGTAGGCCAATTCCTCCTTTCAAAGGCGAGGCCTAGTCCAGCAGTGGACTGTTAAAGGCTGATGATGATGATGAGAGGAAAGTTACCAATTATGAAATACCATTTTGTTTTGGGGATATAAAACAATTACTTTAAAGAAATGAAAACAGTTTAATGTTATCACAAATTAGTCATATATTTATGTATAGTAATTAACAGCCTTCTATCAAATATCTTAAATAAAAAATAAAATCTAACACAAAATACAAAAACACAAATTAGTCACCAAATATGGAATAGGTACCCATATATGGAATATAGGCATAAACTATCATACCAATAACAAAAATAGACATAAACATCAATGAGATCAAATTATTTAAAATAAGAAAATTGTGAAAAATGAAAGAAGTGCTTCATTCACTTGCATAAGTCACATATCCATGTATCAAACTCTGGACCTGCACAATCATAATTAACCCAGAGCCCACACATTATGCACTTAATCCAGGTCTCAACTGGAATCCGTAGAAAAAAGTCTTTGGCAAAACATACATTCAGCATAAGCAGACTCAGGAGATTCTTGGCCCAACAACTCATCAGGCTCACTGTCTGCATCAAACTGGATAACGTCCTGTTCCTCAGTCTCTTCTTCTTCAGAATTATTCTTGACGAATTTTAAAGATTTCGCCATTTTTCTTCATCCTAGGTTTTTTAGTTTCATGGTCGATTGTGAAGCCGACATTCTAAAAACAAACATAACACATATTTTTTTAAAGAAATAACAGCAAGTTCCTCACATGTGAAGAAAAAAGCACCCAAATATGGAATATTCCATAATTAGGCACCAACACCTGTCCATATTTGGATTTCTATTCTAGTTCAAACTTAGCATCAATATTTTTTCAAGACGCAATATTTTAGTTAAAGAAGGTAAAAAAATATTAAAATAAACGTAATATCGATATACTCAATAGTATAACAAGTCTGTATTGATGCACAATAACCGATAAATACTCGTTTAATACGTACCTTTAAAATTTTCTGCAAGAAAGCAAAACAAAACACGCCTGCCACACGTGTATCGTTCGCGCAACTGACACAAAAATAATGCGAGCAAGTGAAATAGAAGATGGCGATTCAAACGTATACTTTTGGAGAAATCAAGGTATCCCATATTAGGATACTATTCCATATTTAGTTACTTTCCTGAGCATTTTAATTTCTTGAGCATCTGAGTTGGGTAGTGAGTCCTCAAGCCACTCCACCTCCATTATATTACTATTACTTGCTTGTGGCATGGGATCTAGATTTGCAGCATCAGATATTATAGGTGGTATCTTTAATAATATAGTTTTGTATTTTAGTAATACTCAGTATCATAGTAGCAGCTTTTGTGAACTATTGAAGTAAGTAATGAAGCTAACATTGAGAGGTATGCGCACACCAGGCAATCCTTCCACCGCCACCGTCCCAATTAGGGCAAGCACACGCTCCTCATACATAGTGAGGGGCATCAGATTGTTAGGCTCTCCACCAGTTGCACCTGCACTCCTCCTTGAGTCTGCTGTCTTGGTTTTAATTTTGGCCTTAAGCTCTATCCAGTACTATGCAAGCAAAAGAAATATATTATGTTAAATGATATACATGTACAATGTTTGTATAATAATGTCAATGTGGTGACAGATTAAGAATGTCTTGGATGGTTTCACTGCCCCATTTTATTTCATGGGCGTTGCAGTTACTTCATAGGTGTGGTTAGACAACACTGCAACATTTTATGATGATGATGTTTTACATTTTAAAACATCATCATCATAAAAGGCTATTATTATGATGATGTTTTAAAATGTAATTGTTACTTAAGTGGGTGACTGAAAATTGGCTTAGGTACTAACAAGACAAGTTAAGCAAAGATAGAATAGAAATTGACATAAGAATTAAGTACTAACTCTTCGCCATTGATCTGCTGTTATGGTGGTCCCATCTGCCACTGCATTAATATTTGCAGCTAAGGTCCCCCAAGATTGTCGGGCTGCTTGAGTAGCCAATGGTCCACCTGACAGGCGACCTAACGCTATGTCAGGATGCGCCTCAACAAAATCAAGTAGCACTTCCATTTGCCTGTCTGACACTCTTCTTCGCGCGGGCATCTAAAAAGTAAATATGACTGAGCAATATATTTTAGGTAATGAAAACCTAAGCAATTGCAACATTGGAATGAGTGCTCATCTATACTAATATATAAAGCTGAAGAGTTTGTTGTTTGACTACTGATCCGATTGGATTGGATTTCTCAACTTCTATGGGAACGAAGTCGCGCGCAAAAGCTAGTTTTTAATAAGTCTTTTGAAGAATTAATCAAATTTACAAATACCTATTTAATTTAAGTACGCAGTGCAACAATACGTGATAATGATATAAGTACAGAATTGAAGTGACGAAAGTTTACGTTTACCAATTCATAGCAGACTTGTTTTTGTTACTTATACCTCTTTAGTCTTTAAACAGAACATAGTGGTATCACCATTGCATTAAAATTGACTTGTATTTTGCAAACTCATTACATTACAATAACACAAAGTCATTCACTTTTCACAATATCCACACAATATTAGTTTAAAAACAATAGAAAAGAAACAAGAATACTCAAAAAACGTTAAATAAGTAAGTAATACTAATAACACTTACGATGAATCTTGTTTTACTAAAATTAGTTTTAGATTCGGCCTTCACAAGCGAATCAAAACAAATATTTTCAACTTTGACTTTCGACAATGGATGCTGATATAATATTTTCCAACAGTTCGCGGCAAATTCATATTTCAGAAGCGAATTTTATTGCTCAATTAAGAAGTCTTACAATCCATAAAGTTTTAATGGTCCAATGGCTATTTTTAAAGCATTCGCATAATGTCGATAAAAATAGAGCAGCTAAATGAAGTGTTAACAACAATTTGATGGTCACTGACATTATGTGTCATACGCAATACCGAATGAACCTTAATCTCGGTTGACATCAAACTTCGGTGTACATCAAAGTGGCGATGGTAACTGTAACTGTCAAAAATACGCAATAGGCCTTACAGGTCTTTTATTGCCAAAGGATAAAATGGTTAGTGTAAAAGAGAGGCAGAGAGTCTTCGTCATTAATTGTATTAGTTAGTTCCAGTTTATTTTTAAATAACCGAGTTTTATGGTTAGGTTAACTTTGGCTTTGCTACGAATATTCGTCATTGAAAGATATCAAAACCACGCATAGCCATGTGTAATATCTTTTCAGAGTCCCCATTAAATGCGCCAAAACTTGTAATACAGGGTCACTTTTCGGTAGAGTATATTTTTCACAGTGGGGACCGATGTAAATAAAAAGTTATGATTTGAGAAAACTAAATCGTTAAATTGAATATTATCTTCAACATACCTAATAAACAACCATAAATAGCATGTCTAACGCAAGATCTCATCAGTACCAATCTAGTGAAAATAATAAAAAAGATACAGGTGTAGATTTCTCGTATTTTAATAAGACAAACATACATACATAGACTCACGCCTGTTTCCCCGAAGGGGTAGGCAGAGGCATATTAAACGCCCACTTTTCGCCAGTGTTTTGATCCCACGTAATAGGTGGCGAGCCTATTGCCACTTATCGGGACATTTTGTTTGCCAGAGCCTCGTCCGTTGATCGGCAGGTGCACCACTTGAAGTTCTTGGTGGAAACCCTATGTACCCATTTTTAATAAGAATTAGTTTAGAAAGTCGATTTTCTCGGGCCCTCCGTAGAACAGCTTTTTCCACCTTATGACCCCATATATCCCCTAGTTGCGTTTGATCCACCACTTTTTGGCCATCCTGTACATATAAATAACAGTAGGGAAATGCCGTATGTCATAGGATTCTCTCCTCATTACTTGTTCTTCAGCAAAGGTGTTAGGAATCTTGATAAAAGAAGCCGAGTGTCGAGCGGTAGTTGCTTGAGATAAACCGTGATGGTCTTCAGAATCTTCTTGAACCTGTAATAAAATATTTTAAATAGAAATGAGTTTAATGATGTATAATAGAAATATACAGTGTGAATCGCGTTAAAGTGCAACCCCGAAAATGGGTGAAATTAGATCGAAAACTATCGACGAAAATGGGTCTGAAAAACTTCTAAAAAAAAAACTAATTTTTTTATACGCCACTGAACATTTGTTTCCCGAATTTTGACCTCTATGTACAAATAAATTTATTCCTCCCAAACTAGCTGGCCGATTTTGATGAAATAAACGACAAATCAATGCCAAGTATTTAGCGATGAGAATAAAACAAAAAAAATCAACAAAAAATGGCTAAATGGCTTTAAATATTTCATTTTTTTAAATACTTGTGAAAAAAGTCACTATTTTTCACTGTTTTTTTCAATCAACTCAAATTTCTATGAAATAAACCCCTTCATCTTGATTTGTTTTATAATTTATTATTATTCTTGACTGTATTAGCTTTCAAAAAAAAAATAATCAAACATTGTATCTCTAAAAATACAGGAGTTACGAATTTTTAAAGTTCACTACTCAGAATGGGCAAATCCAGGTAGAGACCCTTTTTTTATTCCTTTGTTATACCGGTGGCCAGCTGCTATTGTATTTAATGCTTGGGGTGTATAACAAAACGAAATAAGCTTCCAATGAGCTTATTCCGTTTTAGTTGACAGTTGAAATAAAACAAAAATTAATCAAAAACAATGATTTATTATTAATTATTGTTGACTTAGATTATTAATGTATTAGGTTTTCGAAATGTGCTCCGCGTTGTTGCAAACACATTGCCACGCGTAATGATATGTGTTGTGTGGCCCTCCGTATAAGTTGCGGTTCATTTTTCAATTCTTCAGCGCACCTCATGATGCGGTCATGAAGCTCAGCCTCTGAATTCACAGGTGCACTGTACACCTTTTGCTTCATGTGGCCCCATAGAAAGTAGTCGAGCGGCGTCAGATCAGGAGAGCGGGCTGGCCAGCCCACTGGGCCTTCGCGCCCAATCCAGCGATTGGCATAATTATTATTTAAAAATTCACGGACATTGCGCCCGTAGTGAGCAGGGCAGCCGTCCATTTGCAAGTACATGCCCTGTCTCGATGCCAGCGGCACATCCTCTAACAGACGAGGAAGCTCATCCCTTAATAAAGTTAGGAATCGTTCCGAATTTAATGTCGCTGGTAAAATTACTGGTCCTATCAACATGTCGTCGAGTAGAGATCGAATGCTGAGGGCTGTGATGGTATCACTCTAAAAATGTTGACCTTGTCTTTGCCTTACATTCTCACTCCTTTGACCGATTTAATAAATTATTCATTTGCAACTTCAATTTTTCCCGACCTGTGGAAAACTGCTGCTGTTAGGCCGCTTCCGAAAAATCCCAATCCAAGTACCGTGTCGGATCTACGACCTATCAGCATCTTACCTTGTATATCCAAGGTAATTGAAAAAGTTGTCTGTCAGCAACTGTCCGACTATTTGGAGAGAAATTCTATTTTACCCGCGTTGCAGTCAGGTTTTAGGAAGCAGCATAGTACATCGACGGCTCTGCTGGATGTTACCGACAGCATATTGACTGCTCAAGACTCCGGAATGTGTACTCTACTGGTTCTGCTTGATTATTCCCGAGCTTTTGACAATATTGATATTTCTTTGCTTCTATCCAAACTACGCTACTATGGTTTTGATCAACAGACATTGCAATGGTTCCATAGTTATTTGGATAACCGGCAGCAGTACGTAGAGTTAAAGTCTAGTGATGGCGGCGTACGCGTGTCCGAGCAGGTTCAAGTCAAAAAAGGGGTTCCACAAGGCTCGATACTTGGACCCGTATTGTTTAGCCTTTACTGTGCTGATGTGGTTAAGTGCATCCGAACCTGCAGCTATCATATATACGCCGATGACATACAAGTTTATGTGTCATTCAAACCTCATGAATATGATGCGGCTGTCACTGCTCTCAACAAAGACCTAAAAAATATAGCCGAATGGAGTGCGAGTAACTGTCTCATGCTTAACCCTGCCAAAACCAAGTATATGATCTTTGGAACGAAACATAAGCTCAATGCGTTACCATCCACGCTTCCGGTATACTTGATGGCGCAGCCAATTGTCAGGGTTAACCAAGCCCGCAATCTTGGGCTACGCATGGACAGTGAGCTCAGATTCGAAGATCATATCGCGGATTCTGTTCGAAATTGTTTTTACAGACTGAAAATTTTGTACAAAATAAGGCCACACTTGTCTGAGGAACTCCGAGTGCAACTGGTAGAATCCCTGGTACTCTCGAGACTCAATTACGCGGACACAGTCTATGGTCCGAGACTTTTAGCCAGAACTAACCGTCTCATTCAACGTGTTCAGAATGCTTGCGCCCGTTTTTGTTTTTCTATTCCGTTTAAAAGTCATGTAACACCATTCTTGAACCAACATTTAATATTAAAAATGAAATCCCGCAGGAAACTTCACTTGGCATGCCTACTTTTCGGTGTCATCAAGTACAAAGAACCGTCATACCTATATACCAAACTTAATTGGGTCACTGATCAAAGACAGTGTTCGAGTAGAAGGTGCGCACAACAACTGTGTATACACAATCATAACACCGCTGCTTTTGAGGGTAGTTTTCGATACGCAGCTTCCAAGATATGGAACAATCTGCCTCCACCTCTGAGGCAAATAAACAGTACTTTAACATTTAAAAAGCGACTAAAGAAACATCTATTAGATGCTCAATGTGAGCTGGGTATCGTAAATATGGACATATCTTTTGTTTGAATGCCTACAGATAATTTTATACTTATCTATATACCTACACAATATATTATATATTTTCAATTTAATATCAATTTAATTTATTAATTTATAAGTTTTATTTATTTTTAATTTCTGTTGTAGTCAATGCCTTAATAATAATATACAATCTTTATTCAATACACTAGTCATAGAAAATATATATAGGTCCAATAAATTATAAGTTATGTATAATAAAATAATACTGATTAATATTTACCAATTGGAATTCTAATTTTATTATAATTTTCTAGTCTAGCACTGTGATCGAATCTTTGGATTAAACACCCAAAATGCAATTCGCCTACAGACAGCAATATTTAGTTATTTTTATAACTTTATGTATTTGGTATGATTTTTTTTTTATTTATATATAAATCACAACACAACACACTGTACACACAAAAAAAACATACACATACGTACATATGGAACTGCACTTTGTGGCGCAGCAATGGTTTGCGCATCCGTGACGCATGCAAGGGGCCGGAATAATATCAGTGTCTGGTATGCACTAGCATTACTAGACAAAATGCTGATCTGGCTACCTATTTGGTCAGCGCTGGGACACATACATCATCTTTTTATTCTTTTATTGAAGGTATGTATTTCTGCACTTTTAATATGTTATTTATCTGTCATGTTTATATTTGTTATGTTTACTTCTGTTCAATTATATTAATTAATGTTCTTATTATTGTATGCATATTGCATGTTAGTGCCATAATCTTATATCTATGTACTTATCTATCTACTTTGTGTCCCTTGTGCTTTTGTGACCAAATAAATTTTTCATTCATTCATTCATTCATTCATTCATTCATTCATTCATAGACCTGCCCAAACATTTATTGAAAATTGCACCTGGAATGACGAGGCCCTCTTCAGATGTGGATTATCATGTGTCCACTCGTGCAAATTCCTAGCGTTCGTGATGCCATTCCTGGTGAACTTCGACTCATCCATCCATAAAATCTTTTTTAAAAATTGTGGATTGCGACGAATTTGTCGTTGTAGCCAGATCGACATAACGCACCTTGATTGGAAATCCATATCCCCGTGCAAATCGTGGACTCTTTGATAATGATATGGATGTAGAACTTCTTTCTTCAAGATTCTCCACGCTGAGGCTTGTGATATGCCGTGAAGTAAAGCTAAACGCCTCGTACTAATAGTAGGAGTGGCAAAAACGGTACTTAAAACCGCTTCTTCTATCGCTGTGTCGATTACAATGGATTCTTGTTCACGTCTTGTGTGTTGTAATCCAAGTCCGATGTCGGAGAGCTTCCGATGAACTTCCTGGAAGTTCCTTGCCGACGGTGCAAGTCTGTTCGGAAATGCATTTACGTATGCCGATCGAGCGACTGTTGTGCGTCCACCATACATTCCATAATAATAATGGATGTCAGCGATTTCTCGCGGGGAGAATGCATTTAATCGCGGCATCTCAACCCAGCACAACCACGAAAACAGTCGAGTAACGTAACAAACAGTCAATAACAAAAACGTAACAAGTAGTCAATAACGAAAACTCAACGAAAAACTGTAACTTTAATGCGAGAACAACAGCTGAAGTACAGCAGCAGCGATGTGATCGGAGCGGACTAGCGCGGGCGACTGCCGGACTGTACCAATACCCCTTCCCTTTTCCCCAAGCATTGAACACAATAGCAGCCGACCACCGGTATAACAAAGGAATAAAAAAAGGGTCTCTACCTGGATTTGCCCATTCTGAGTAGTGAACTTTAAAAATTCGTAACTCCTGTATTTTTAGAGATACAATGTTTGATTTTTTTTTTGAAAGCTAATACAGTCAAGAATAATAATAAATTATAAAACAAATCAAGATGAAGGGGTTTATTTCATAGAAATTTGAGTTGATTGAAAAAAACAGTGAAAAATAGTGACTTTTTTCACAAGTATTTAAAAAGATGAAGTATTTAAAGCCATTTTTTGTTGTTTTTTTTGTTTTATTCTCATCGCTAAATACTTGGCATTGATTTGTCGTTTATTTCATCAAAATCGGCCAGCTAGTTTGGGAGGAATAAATTTATTTGTACATAGAGGTCAAAATTCGGGAAACAAATGTTCAGTGGCGTATAAAAAAATTAGTTTTTTTTTTAGAAGTTTTTCAGACCCATTTTCGTCGAAAGTTTTCGATCTAATTTCACCCATTTTCGGGGTTGCACTTTAACGCGATTCACACTGTATAAGTATGTCTATACAGCAATATAGAATTAAAAATACTTACATATAAATAAACTCAACCTCTAACTTGAGATCATCACGTACAAGATTTATATTAAAAGTAGCAGTAGATTTATTGAAGCGATAACGCTTCCGAAAGTCTTATTCGTCCAAAGAAAAGGGATCACTCCTACTTATATATATGTTCTTTTTCAATTCCTTCAGTCGTTTCCATAGCATCTTAACTTTGTAAGGCTTAAATTTCAATTATAAACAAAGTTAATTATTATTAATCAGTTCAACTTTGTATTTATGGCTATTGAAAAGTACCTACATATAATAGAACCGAAAGTTTGATCTTTACAGAACTGACCATGCACACAACATTTAAATCCGTAACAATGAACGTTTGTGAGCGTCGCTTTCATTAGGCCGCCCTCGCGTTGAGTGTCAGCGTCAACGCTTCGGCACCTCGGCGTCGACGCCGCGGATACGTCGCGTCAGCCGAGCGTTCTTTTAGAACGCTTTCGTTTTTTGAAGAACGCTCAGCTGACGCGACGTGTGTAGACGCGGCGACACCGCACCGTCGACGCCAAGATGACGCTGACGCCCAATATGTGAGCGGCCTTATAACACTTATCGGGACGTAGAACTTTTTAGCTGAGTTATTCGATAGATCTGGACACAGAGTAAGGTAATAATAAATAGGGAAGAGAGTGCCCACTTGAGGGTGCTAATAGACAACCCAGTTTGAAGCAGCGACATTTGAGTTTTTGGCCCCGAACTATTTCAATGTATATAGATAAATATAGCTACGTTTAATAGGTATTAATTTTGTTCTTAGGATTTGGAAGAGTCGGTTTTTTCATCGCCAAGATAATTTTATCCGAGAATAACTTTGAAGTTCAATATTATCCTTCGAATATAGATATCTGGCGATGGAAAAATCTCCCCTGAATCTAATCCAATCATGTTTTAACATCTAAAGAACATTCAAAGACAATGTTCTAAAATAATGTGATAACTTACTCACAAGCTAACAAAAAGAAAAAACGACCACAAACCTTGAATCATTTTTTATTCTTATAATGTTTGTAATTTATCATCCTCCTAGCGTTATTCCCAGTTTCAATCTGGGGTCCGCTTCCTAGTCTAACCGCATTTGGCTGAATATTAGCTTTTCCACAGAGCGACTGCCTGTCTGACCTCCGCAACCCGAAGGGATAGCAATATCCCATGGTTTAGACTAGTGTCAGTTTATTTAGAAGGTACTGAAGCCCTATAACGACTGTCAAAGATCTTCATGACAACCGGGACCGACGGCTTAACGTGCTCTCCGAGGCACGGGACAAGCGATAATTGACAATTAAATACGCACATAACTCCGAAAAGTCATTGGTGCGCGCCGTGGATTCGAACCCGATACCCTCTGCATGGCAGTCTGATGGTATCTCCACTAGGCTATCGCTGCCTTCAGAGATTTTTATGTTTGTATTTACGTTGGCGTTGCCTAAGTAAAGACCGCACATTACACTATTGTCCGGAAAAATGTGCACAGATCATTATAGCGTGTTGTGTCTTACATAACATTGCTTTACAACACAACATACCTGACCCTGATGGTATTTCGCAACAAATTGAAGGAAATCATAATAAAATTCTTATGATTAGAATAATATTCTTGAAGAAATTAGTCCTGTGCTGTAAACTGTACTATGTTCTTATTACATTTTTTTTTCTACAGAATATGAGCAAGGAGATTTACTACTGGAGAATGCTAGAAGTAATGATTTAATCATGGGCAGAGCATTACGGGATCAGCTAGCTAGAAGGCTTACTGTGACAAATTCAAATACTTAATTAAAGAACATTTGTTTTATAATATATTTTTTTATTTATCAGTCTCTATAATTTTTAAAAATGAACAATGGTAACATTATTTATTTACTACCTACTACTAAGTACTGCAATAAAAACTTAACATTAACTATATATATAAGTATAGCTATATCACCTTTTATTAATATCTATTAGGAATCAGTCAAACATTTAAAATCTATAAGATTGTTATTTTCTAATATAAAATCAAACTTAATTATAATTGAATGGCATAAATCAAGGCTTTCTATAAAGATGATGATGATGAATCTGCTATATTATCTGTAGTTCTATTTAAAAATACTAAAAATTTAGCAAATAAATCCAACCAACGCTCTTGTTGGTCTTACTCTCTTTGCCGCAATCCCACTCGTTCCCTTTCACATTCCCGCTGAAAAACCCGCGACTCATTGTCAGAATTAACAAATGCTTGTCTTGCTAATTCTGACTGAGTTTGTGTACGAGTTCTTCTGCGGCTAGGTGAGGGAACGGTATGAAGCAGGCGACGCCTACGGCGTGGAGTTGGAGGCAAAGGCGTAGGTTCTTGAGGTACTTCCGTGGTAGGCATAGTATCCTTGGCAGTGGACACCTCAACATGAATTTCCACCTCGGGCGAATGTACATGCCTGTTACTGGCGCTGGGTGTAGTAGGGGGTTCTATAACGTTTTGAGAGCACTGTGCCGTTTGAGTACTAGTCCCTGGTTGATTCCACAAAATGAAACCTGTAATTATATTAGGAGTGGGTAATATCACTTTTTATGAATATCAAATCGTATCTATATATCGATATTCGATATCGGATTTTGAAACACTATATTTTCTGAAACTATATATTAATAGATACTGTCAGATACAACGGATGCGCTATATTTCTGATATATTGCAACGAATATCTTTTAAGGTTTTCATACCTAATGTGATATTTAATTTTGTTGTGTCAATGATAGTATATATCAAAATTTTAATGAACCGTCCTTCATACTATATATTTTATCTACCTATTCAGTTGCAATATTATAACAATATTTTATGTTAAGTAATTTCATTTAAGTATTGTTCAAGTTTCACCAAATTTTATATTTTTGCATAATGCGTCATTATTTACTTATCTACTCGTAAGGTCGTAGTTTAAAATGAAACAATCATTTTACCAAAATTAATGGGCTACACTTAAACTACATACCTATACCAATATAACATTTACGCCCAGAATGTAACGTTTAGAATCGTACTTAGTATCTGTCCGTTTACAACTATTTCAGCCTTATTATTCGCGCTCTCACTCTGTCGTCGCGTCGTCGGCCGGCAAGCAAAATAGGTATAACCGTTCGTATACGATTCCTTTTGTTCGATGTGATACGCGTATCGCTCGATATTTGACAGTATACTGTTTCGTGAAATATATAGTTTTAGATTTGGTCGATATCAGATTTACGATATTGCATCGAAATATAGATTCAATATCTATATAGGATTTATATCGCCCACTCCTAAATTATATGGAATATTTTTAAGTACCTACTTATATTACTTTTATATACACAATATTATAAAAGTATTCACAAAATTAAGGTGTGATCTAGGGCATTTCATCAACTTAAACAATCCCCGTTGCTGCCTGTGGACCCAAAATATCCAACACCCGTTGCTCTAACTCTGTTAGCTGCAGTTTGCTAGCAAGGCCGCCACCAGTTCCAATAGCATGCCTGTGTATGCGAGCTGTCTTCTTCTTAACATTATTTTTTAAATCACTCCATGCCTGTAACACACATATTTCATGTTAATTATGGATCAAAACATTAAATGAATTGAATGTCAAGCTTTGTTATTGTGTTAAATTATCAAACCTTTCTCCATTTATCTGCAGTCTTCGTGTCACCAGAAAAATCTCTTAACTGAGTCCACTGCTGAATATTTGTTAGTCTGCCTTGTGGGCCGCTAGAAGGTTTACTTAGGTCACCATTCCTGAAATATAATAGGGAATATACATGATTTTTTTTTATTGTTGCTATCGTTTATTTATGTTAATACAATACTGTTAAAAAAATATTAGTCGTGGAAAAGTCAACATTTATTTTTAATTAAATGTTGAAAATTGCAATGACATAGCGCTAGTTTAAACACCCCCATTTTAGCGTGCTTAGTGGTGACGTAAGCGTTCGCAACGTTTTAGTTGTTAACTGTCAACTCTGTGAAATTTCTGGTACTGTTCGGACATATCCTCTGCGAACGGTGACGTCACGTTGGTGTCTAGGCAATAGCGTTGCGTTTTGACATTTTAAATTTCACTCCTAAATGACTATGGGCAAAAATGTATGGGCTCCGTCCCCATATACCAACACACATGGAACTGATGCCAATGTGTACCTTAAGTATCCATTATTTGATTAAAATCCTTCTTACTTAAATCCATGGGGTATATTCATAAAAATACAATTGATTATTATTAATTAACCTATATTTTCATTTTACACTTGCAAGTTATTTTAACATTATGGTTATATTACAGTACAAAACATGATTTAGTAACGATACAAAATAAAAATAATGTATTTTTAATCATATACTTACATTTAAATTATTATGAACGAATAATACGAAAATAAAAAACTAAAGTTGAACATGTGAGAAATAGACTGCTAACCTTAAATGGAACTGGGCGGGCAATGTCAGCCATACACATGAGGATCGTTTGGCGAAAATCTCGACACAGTGGGTGCCAGAAAATGGTCGTTGTCACCGGGGTTGGCTCCGAAAACGGTGGCGAGATGACCTAGACGCCTACCACAAGAGTTAGTTGAGATTGCAGGCGACAAGAGAGCGTGGAAAGATCCGGGGGACGCCTTTGCTCAGCAGTGGGACAGTAGAGACTAAAGAAAATTAGAACATAACGAATATAAATGAATGAATCATTTAAATTGATTGTCTTCTAATATTCATTCTTACAATGCTCATAGTAGGCAAATAGATATAGTAATAGTGTTAATATTATTGGTCTATTTTATATACTATATTGACGACCGGTTGGCGCCACGGGAGTGTAAGCGACTGCTACCATAGTACTATTAATTATTCTGTGCTGCAACGCCGAAGGTCGCGGGTTCGATTTCCGCTTAAGTCAAACATTTGTGTGCATGAACATGGAAGTTTGTCTTGGTCTGGTTGTTTCTATATATATGTATGTATTTACAAAAAAAGAAGTATGTACAGGGTGGGCCAGAAAGAATTGCGAATTTGAAAAAATGATTTAAAAAAAACTTAGTACAATTCACATACAAATTTTTATTTCTATAAAAATTTACATCTGGGAAATTCATTTCTTAAAAATAACGTCATCCAGGTGTGCACCATCCCGCTGCAAACATTCTTCGAATCTGAACCTCAAATTGGTAAAAACTCGCTGGCACATTGCACGGGGAATAGCTGCCATTTCTTTCCGGATATTGGTCTTCAACTGGTTAATCGTGGCTGGATTATTGGAGTAGACTCTACTTTTTAGGTATCCCCACAAAAAAAGTCTGGTGGCGTTAGATCCGGACTTCTAGGAGGCCATGCAATGTCACCTCGGCGCGATATCAGTTTCCCAGCAAACATCTCGTTTACGACCGCCAAAGAGGCATTAGCTGTATGGCATGTCGCGCCATCTTGTTGAAACCATGTCGCACGATTATATGCTTCAAATTGTTGCAGTTGTGGAAAGAAAAAATCCCTTAACATGGCTTTGTATCGGTCAGAATTTACAGTGACAGATTGGCCTTGTCGATTTTCGAAGAAGTAGGGTCCGATAATTCCGTGCGCTGACATGGCCGCCCAAACGGTTACTTTCGGCGAATGCAGAGGCTTTTGATGTTTTGCACGTGGGTTCTCTGCAGCCCAGTAACGGCAATTCTGTTTATTCACATGCCCATTTATGTGAAAATGGGCTTCGTCGGAGAACAAAATATTGTTGAAACTCCGAAAGCGTTCTAACATTGTTTCAACAAAAGCTCGTCGTAAAATTGGATCATTTGGCTGTAATTCCTGCACAAGTTGAATTTTACACGCGTGCAATTTCATGCCGCGTTTCCACGCTTGCCAAGCCTCGACAAGCTTCCACAAGCTCCAAGCGTCCACAAATCTCGCTTGGCGTTTGGGAGCCGTTTACACGCTTGTGAATGCGTCAGTATGTTACGTACATCCAAGCATGGCGGACACCGAACTTGTATCGACCTTTGGTTTAACCTACTTTTATTTGAAATACACTTAAAGAGAAGCAAAACCAATTATTTTGTATGATGTAGATTGCCAGGGCCTCTTCCTTACCCTTTACGGAAAACCTACCTACATAGCCTCGAAATATTACTGGTGCCATATAGGTTACGGCATTAGGTATGTCAATACACCTGCATATTATTAATATGTTCCCTCGTGACATTCCTCTGGGAGCGATATAGTGCATAATCATACAAACAAGCAAAAGGAGTTCGACCAGCCACTCATTTTGAGACAGAACTAGACGTGCGTTCGTTTCGAGATCACAGCGACTACTAAGCACGCGCCAACGTGTGAACGCGTCGCAAGCGCTTGCCGCAAGCGCCCTTTTGCCGCGTTTCCACGCTTGCCAAGCCTCGACAAGCTTCCACAAGCACAAGCGTGTAAACAGGCCGTTTGGCTTGGCTTGCGTGAGCTTGTGGACGCTTGTACAGGATCCGGTCTAGTGTCGGTTTTTGGACACAGATCAAAGGGCGCTTGCGGCAAGCACTTGCGACGCGTTCACACGTTGGCGCGTGCTTAGTAGTCGCTGTGATCTCGAAACGAACGCACGTCTAGTTCTGTCTCAAAATGAGTGGCTGGTCGGACTTCTTTTGCTTGTTTGTATGATTATGCACTATATCGCTCCCAGAGGAATGTCACGAGGGAACATATTAATAATATGCAGGTGTATTGACATACCTAACCGTATGCCGTAACCTATATGGCACCAGTAATATTTCGAGGCTATGTAGGTAAGGTTTTCCGTAGAGGGTAAGGAAGAGGCCCTGGCAATCTACATCATACAAAATAATTGGTTTTGCTTCTCTTTAAGTGTATTTCAAATAAAAGTAGGTTAAACCAAAGGTCGATACAAGTTCGGTGTCCGCCATGCTTGGATGTACGTAGCATACTGACGCATTCACAAGCGTGTAAACGGCTCCCAAACACCAAGCGAGATTTGTGGACGCTTGGAGCTTGTGGAAGCTTGTCGAGGCTTGGCAAGCGTGGAAACGCGGCATTTGATCTGTGTCCAAAAACCGACACTAGACCGGATCCTGTACAAGCGTCCTCAAGCTCACGCAAGCCAAGCCAAACGGCCTGTTTACACGCTTGTGCTTGTGGAAGCTTGTCGAGGCTTGGCAAGCTTGGAAACGCGGCATCAGATCTTTCAACAAAATGCGACGCAAAGATGTTCTGGATACCCCAAGTTCGGCTGAACGCTTTCGAGTCGATAGAGCAGGATTACGTTGAACTGAAGCTCTAACTTGTTCAATTGTGTCTTCCGTTCTTGTTGACCTTGGCCGTCCCGCAGACTTCTGTTTGAGAGTCGAACCAGTATCTTCGAACTTTCTGACCCACGATCGAATCACACTTTCTTTCGGACACTGATTTAGGTCATGTAATCCAAACTCACGCCGAACAACAGCGCACGAATCGTGATTTTTGTAATAATGTTTAACGCAGAATGCACGTTGCGCTCCGGTGAAGTGATCCATCGCGACTAAATTTCCGAGAACCGAGCTACTTAACCCCACCACCCGCGCAGACCCCTCTCTAAAGCTTCAAACGCAAGAGTGTTTTTAAAATCGTACGCCTTTCTGGCCCACCCGTTATGTATGTCTATCCATTATCTAGTACCCATATTACAAGCTTCTGCTTAGTTTGGGAGTAGATGGTGTTGTGTGAATGTACCATAACTTCCTATAATAGATAAATGAGTAGGTATTTTACAATTAATCGTCAATAATGCGTCAACAACATAGTTGTTTAAACGTTAATTACTATGAAAACCCCATGCATTTGGGCAACGTCACCATAGTAAAAAAATATCATCTTGCCAAGATGTGTCGATTGAGCTACATTTCATTTCTGTTGATGGGTGGGGACGATTACGCCCATGGTCCTTTCCAACTTTTATTAAATAATATTCGCGATTGTAGTGTTTAAATATAAAATAATGTTAGAGGTGTCTTCTTTACTGATAAAGAATGTCATAAAAATATATTCGCTTATATCTGAATCATATGCATATTCCCTATTATTCGTATCTTGTTATATTGGTACCATTAGTGCATCAGATATTATTATTAAATAATTAAACAAATATCTATGTATACATTTCGAATTTAATATAACTAATTTATTACTTATTTTGTTGCAACTAAGGCATACATAAGTTTCTCATAATAAAATTAAGTCTTCGTAAGTGCGACCAAGATAAGCGGTTCAAAAGTTAAGCACTTGATCCGGTTACAAAGGCATTTCAAGTGGCTTGACTAATCTTGGTGCGCAACTTACGAGCAAACTTTTACTGATACTGTAAGTTTAAATTTTAAAATAATTCCATTTACATACCTTTCCATGAACTCCACCAACAACTGAAATTGTGACGCGCTTGTTCTCATTGTTTTTAATAAATATTTTAATTTATTAAACCTAAACACTTAATTTATTTCAAACTCGCCGCGACCCACTAGCAAAACAACAACAAAATTCAACAAATTGAATACGAGAATGACACATTTAAGGAGGAAAAGTTCGAGTGTTGTGGGTAGTTATATATTACTAGAAGGGTCTGTCTTACAACAGATCATTATTTAGCATCAACACAATCTACTAAATGTAATGAATGAATCTCATTGATACAACTTGATTCACAGTAGGTATATTATTCTATCCTATATTACTAATATCTCACAAACGATCAAACTACCCACAATATCAATAAGATAATGATTACACCATCTTACATTGTTTCCTAGATGATTAAACAAAAGAACAAGCAACACAGAATATTGAAACACAGTGGCAGTTAAATAGTCAGAACCATATCGTACCTGAGCAGTCTTCGAAGAAGAATAGGACGAACTAGCGGAGCCTGTCGACTTATATAGGTATACCTTATTTACAAGTTTGACAGTTTTACTGTCAAACGTCATGTCAGTGTGATTTAATTGCCACTATCCTCTTACATATTATGTATAAATACTTGGATATCAGTAATTTCAGCCCAAAGCCTAGATATCATTACATATCTCTCACGGCCAGACTGACAATTACTTCGTCCTCGAAGTACAATAAATTAAATAACACTTTACTAAACAATCGCCCGACGGGCGCCCTGTATTATGTAACAATGAATTCTTACCATATTGATTAAAGCCATCTAAAAACTATAGTATCATTACGTCCGCTACGACTACACTGGCTTACGTCGTCATCTATGTAAGTTCAATTATAAGAATAGTATCACAACCACAATCCATTTGTACGAAACAATTACATAAAAATAAACTGGACTCACAGTAATTACGGTTTCATTTTGCGAGTCTAGAAATAAGTTTTCTGTATCAGCTGCTTTGATACCATTGTTACAAATTGTATTTACTATTCTATGAAGGGATCATTAACATTCACAATACACATGTTACATAGAAGTACAGCTTTAAGTTTAGAATATTACACCACTGTATTATCCATCCACAAATTGACAAAAATAATATAGTACAAAAGGAGCCTCTACAAAGCATCATAAAAATTTAAGTAACGTTTTTAAGAATAAAAAATTAAAAATAGTTAGGTAATTCTGCTTATAGCTGATAAATAATTGAATTAAAATAAATAATTGAAATTCACAACTGACTTAATTAATTAAATTTGTTTTCACTAATTTACAAGTATACAGGTACCTACTTGTATGATAACAGTAGTGTAATACTAGGACAATACTTTATTCTAATACACTGTCTACGTCTCTGTCAAATAGACAAGTAACAACGGTCCACAGATGTGAGAAGTATCAGATGTAACGCGCGGCACAGTTGCGTGCGGCCACTAAAGCAAATACAAAATTGAAAAGCGAATACAAACTCGTCTCAGTGCGCTACGAAGCATCGTACAGTTCACGCGTCACGATCACGTCAACTTTTAAATTCTCAAAATGCCGTCTTGTATTCTTTAAACACTGTAAAAGTTGTTCCTAAAAACAAAAACAGGAAAATGGAATATCTTTTCACAGGTAACTATTGATAATTTGACTGTTTCCTAATTTAATTTCGATAAAATTCGTATTTGTGCAAGAAATATGTAAGTGTTGCCAGTTTTTGTCGACGCCGTTCTGCCTGAATTAGGGAAAATGCACTTGTCAATTGATTATGTGATAATGATTGTCATGTTAATGAAAAATACATTACCGTATTATAAAAGTATACTGTAGATATATCTTCTTTCTCATAAATATAGTAATAGAATTTCAATTTTCATTAGTATATACCTTACATAATATTGTTTTGAGTTCGATCCCCAAACGATCCAAATATTCGTGTACACCCTGCTACTCGTTAAGCTTATAAACTTTGACCTTTGCACCGTTCTTATGGCGTAAAGAATAAGTATCAAAATCGTACAGCAAATGTTTAGCTTGACTTGGCGCCGTGTGTACATACATACTTATGGCGTAGGGAATAAGTATCAAAATCGTACAGCAACTGTTTAGCTTGAATTGGCGCCCTGTGTACATACATACTAATGGCGTAGGGAATAAGTATCAAAATCGTACAACAGTCAGCAACTGTTAAGCTTGACTTGGCGCCGTGTGTACATACATACTTGTGGCGTAGTGAATAAGTATCAAAATCGTACAGCAACTGTTTAGCTTGACTTGACGCCGTGTGTACATACATACTTATGGCGTAGGGAATAAGTATCAAAATCGTGCAGCAACTGTTTAGCTTGACTTGGCGCCGTGTGTATATACATACAGTACTCGCCAAACTTTATGGCCGCTCCGAACATAGCCGCATTACGCTGCGCAGAACACAAAATCAGGTATCAGCGGGACGTACGCGGGGCGTGGAAGCAGGGCACGCCCGCGCGCGCTGTCTTCCACCCGCTAGCGTCCTCGCCTCCCGCGCGTTAGTGTGAGTGTGCTACGTTCGTACACTACTCACATAATCGCTGAGCTCTGACAGTATCGTCGCGTTTAAAATAGTTTCGTAGTGTTACTTCTTTATTGTTTCTCGTTGCTATCGTTGTTTCTTGTTGTTATTTGTACTGATATAGTTACCATTGTTTTTGATCATGCCTTGCGGTCGTTTTAATGTTTTACGTCGCCAAACACGAAAAATAGTGTATGACGTAGTAACGTTTATGAAGAAGGAAAGAAGTCTAGGCTTAAAAGTCCCTTCACCTAACTGAATTTACATTACTCGAATTTGATTGAATATGTAATTAAACAATATAATATAGCTAATCTAACAACGTAACTGAAGATTTTAATTTTCAATAATTACAAATATATTTTCTTGGTTATGACATGTCCACCCGACTGTACCATGTGCAAGTTCGTACCGATGGCTACATTCAGAGCGGCCATAAAGATTGGCGAGTACTGTACTTATGGCGTAGGGAATAAGTATCAAAATCGTACAGCAACTGTTTAGCTTGGCTTGGTGCCGTGTGTACATACATACTATTTATTTCTCAACTAATCGACGCCAGCGGCTTCGCACGCACATATTTTCGTATTTCTCGTTTTGCCTGATCCCTTGGGAATTTCGAGAAATCCCGTCTTAGTGCACCCCTACGGTTCCCAAGAAACATACATGCTAAATTTCAGTTTCATGCGCCGAGTAGTTTCGGCTGTAGCTTGTCTGTCAGTCAGTCAGTAACGCAAGGATTTTATATATACAGATTTACGAAATAATTAAAACTTAACTCGGTACCTACATTTAAGAAATGTATTTATAAAAGCATTAATTAAATCCATGGTAAATTCTTCAAAACCGCAAATGAATATAAGAATATTACATAACTATATGCAAAATAGTGGGAGATTATTCATAATCTGGCAACTTTACACACACATAGACGCGCGTGTCCGTACAGTGCCAGTCGCCAAAGGTCACGCACACATAGCTGTCAACGTGCCACACTTAGTTGGACGAATGCGCTACATCTGATACTTCTCACATCTGTGCAACGGTCAATCTCCTTGATACTATCTAGCCCCCCCCCCACACCTGAGTCTGAGCACATGAGTCAAGGCTAGAACAAGGCGAAAGACTTCAGCAGTTCGTAGGCAATATCATCAACATCAAAATGATTATCAAAATCATTATCAAAATCGTTATCAAAATCATTATCATCAACATCGTCATCATTGCCAGCATTATCATCAACTTCTTAACCATCGGTAAGTTAATCATCAATAATAATTCAATCATTGTCAACTATTTAATCATCAATGAATAAATCGATGTTATCACATTATTATAGATATTTACAGATACTGTTATATCATCACTGCTACCTACATTATCGATCCTTGTTTAGAAGAAGTTTGTATGTAATGCTATGGTTATCAGAACCTCTAACCTATAGTAAGACCGCCCTTTTACTTTCTTTGTATATGTATTTTAAAATTTAACTTAAATACCTTAGTAAGAAAAAAAAAACAATATCTGTAAAAGCTACTATGTCATCAAAGAATATCTTAACGTTATTAATCCATAAATCGTAGCTGGGTATCTAAAAGTACAAAGTTCTTTATTATATTCTACAAAAATTAACTGTAGGGAAAACTATAAATGTAACTAATCATAATCAAAATTGATATCTATATTAATAATACACTAAAATGTTATAAATCTAGAATAATATATCAAATGCACCTAGGTATAATATAAAAACTATAAATGTAACTAATCATAATCAAAATTGATATCTATATTAATAATACACTAAAATGTTATAAATCTAGAATAATATATCAAATGCACCTAGGTATAATATATAGACTATTATACTATATTACTAAACTGCTCCTCTCTCCTAATAGTGTTCCATAATATTTTTTTCCTAATTGTAAGTCTACCACCTGTAAATGTACAATATGGAATGCTATAAACTAAATTGAATACCTGAATGTATTGCAGGTACAAACAGTACAAAAGTATAAATAAATAACCAGTAATAAAAAATGAACCAATTTAGTGAATAGTTTATTTATGTTAGCAATAGTCGGTGAACTGCCTAAAGTTAAACTAGACGCCAGTACCAGTAAAAGTACTCTTGGTAAGAAACGGTATAATAAATAGTCGTGAAGAAAGTCAAACCAGACACTAGTTAAAATATGTTTAAATTGAGACCAGACCAGATATTTCAATATCTATAAGTCAAATATACATACCTAGATTTATTAATTTAGGTCGCAACACTTATAAACATCAATGTACTTACACAAATACTTACTATATTTAGCAGAATATCTTACTTAATTTCATCAATTTCAGTTTAATTTATCAATTATATCATGTGATTGTGGCCATTTAATTCCATTTACACAATCAGAACACTGACATCGTTTTTAATTCGTTTTATTTTTACGTATTTTACGTTAGGTATCTGGTTCATTCAGTTTCATTATAATTAAGATTTGGCGATTCGTAAGAGAGAGATAGTAAACTTACATGTAAGTATTGTTTAAAATAAATACACAAAACTTTTCAAGCACCTAGAATGTTAAATCCCATTTTAATCATTATTGCCATGGTCTCCTAGAATTGAACAACACAAAGAACATGTACACATGTATATCTTTGCATAAAAAATATCTCTAAATAGCTAATCTATCGCAGTGTATACACCAGAGATACTAAATTGATAAGATAGTTCATTACCGAGAGCTAATCTAAGTCTAAATAGGTTTACAGTTTAACACATGGCACTTCATAATAAAAATACACAATTTCAATGAATAAACGCAGATAAAAATGAATACCGTCACATATTTTATTAATTTATTGAATTTATTTGTATTATTTCCGAGAATGGATAAATAAACTACTTATGAGAATGTTTTCGAAAAAAAATCAGTGATGTAATATGGAACTATTTTCAAATTGAATCATTTTAGTTGAATAGCTTATATCAGATCCATTTAATTAAACAGATGTCTGCATTTATTACACATTTCATTTTAACTATTTTATCTGCTATTATCGTTATAAATAACAGGAAATTATAAACCAAAATACCACTACTTGAAAATATTGGATACACTGCCATCTACATAATAGTGCCAGACATAAGCAAAATGATGTCACTTTCTTTAACAAGTCAATTTAATCCTATGTAATATAAAAACATTCTTCAATAACTACTTTTTAATAAAAATACCTTAAGCTATATATGTAGACGTAGCATATATGACCCCTCAGGCCTCAGGAGGATTTATTTATTTATTTATAACTTTATGCACAAAAAAAATGTACAAAGGCGGACTTAATGCCAAAGGCATTATCTACCAGTCAACCTTTGGGTGATGCAGAGAAACATGTAAAAGGTGCAGTTCTTAAATAAAGATGAAAAAAAGAAAAGATAGAAACCTACATAATAATATAAAATATAAAATGATATATACCTAATTACCTAATATACGTACATATAGTTACATACCATTAATAAATATTAATTAATAAACACATAGATAAACATATATTTTATAATATCAATAAATAAATATATATGATGAGGCAGCGATAGCCGAGTGGATATACCAACAGACTGCCATGCAGAGGGTATCGGGATCGAATCCACGGCACGCACCAATAACTTTTCGGAGTTATGTGCGTATTGAATTGTTAATTATCGCTTGTCCCGTGCCTCGGAGAGCACGTTAAGCCGTTGGTCCCGGTTGTCATGAAGATCTTTGACAGTCGTTACAGGGCGTCAGTAGGGGAACATGGGGCTCAATGGATCACTTTTTTTTCTAAAGGCCTTTTCGGTTACATTTCTGCTTTATTGACTGAGATTTTGAATTCAATATATGAAAGCATGTTTAATATTTTAAGTTCTTTTTCCAAATGCCTCATTTACAGTTGGGTTTATTTTATAAGATTTTTTTTTCTCATACAGCGAATTGATCCATTGTGGCCCATGAATGGGTCACAGTGGATCAGAGTTTGAGTTACAGTGGATCACATGGGGTACTATGAATCATAAGTGTTTAAAATAAAAAAAAACACTTATTATATTAATTAAACTCTTTATTTATTACAAATTAAATATAATTATCAGTCATTGCTTTAATCAGTCTTGGTTGCAAAATCACAATATACTTGTTAAAATTAATAATATAGCAAATTATGAAAGAAAACAAAATCTGAAACTTCTACTCTTTTTGTTTAGTTTTACAACACAAAATACACCTTCTTGAACATAAATAAATCCTCTAAAAATTTCGAGTAACAACATAAACAATTGAACAAATTAAAATAACAAAAATGCACTTCTAAGTCATGCAAAAAAATTAGAACAAAAAAATATATCTCAAATTAAATTTTGTTACAAGCTATTAATGTTTTGAGCACTGTAAATTGGATACTTATCCACTAACGTAAATCAATATTTGAAAAATCAACATCAAAATAATATAAACCTTGCGTTCTTTTCGTACTTCCTGTAAAAACTGGTTTAGGTAAAATCATTTTAATATCTTGTAACGGAACTGTGGCAAGATCGGGAATGACGGGCAGGTGAAATTTGTTTGGATTTTTAACAGATTTGCGAAGAAAACTAACCTCTGTCTCTTTATCCTTTTCCCCTATGACTCTTGCAATATAATAAATATGTTTGCTCTTTACTTCAAATAATATTAATACAAAGTCTCCTTCTTTTGGTAAACTATTCAGTGGAATAAATTTATCCGGATTAATTGTTAAAACTTCAGCCTCCTCTTCAAACATTGGTTCTTCTTAGAATAGATGCTAATTCGGTCGTCGTCTTCACTGGAACTGTCACAATTTAAGACCTTTCTTTTCACAGTAGCCTTATTCTGTATCTTAGCCTTCTTCTGCTTTAATTTTTCGGCTCTTCTTTCAATTTCGGCCTTTTCTGGTGTATCTGTTGCAATCATGGTTTTACCTTTTCGTCTAGCTGTTCTGCCACCTTTTCTAGGAGCAGCTTTTGGTAAACCACGAAACTCTAATGGACTAATAAATGTTCGTGTTTGCGTATTTAGGCTTCCAGATGTCGAAGGCGCTTGGTCGTAGCATGAAGCAAAAGATGGGTTTACAGATAATATATTAAGATCTGGGACAGAATGGGATAATTTGACTGGTGTGCAAGGTGGTCGAGTTAGATCTTGATTAAAATGGGCTTGAGTCGCGATAGAAGAAATGGATTGTTCTGGCTGGGTGTCATTTAGAAATTGTATAGGGAGTTGAACGCAATTTTCAAGGGATGTATTGTTAGATGGTGTATCTTGACGGTTAGTAAAGAGGATAAGGTCATCTTCGATTGCTGATGGTGTCTGTAAAGGTGGTAATATAGATGGTGGTGGGCTTCTTGTTCTGTTCTGGTTATCGTTCTCGTCGTTGCATAAATTAATTTCTTGTTCTATCTCGCCAGAATTTGGCTCGTATTGCCTGTCAGTAACTTCACTTGGTCCGAAGTCAAGGTCAGTAAAAATATCTCTGTTAAATGGAAAAATCCCCGTAGCCCGAAATGCATTATATATGTTACTCGGTGTCATGGATTTCAAGTGCGCTTCTTTAACGCATCCAGCTACATCATAGATAGAGAATGTTTTGCCTGGGTTGCGCATCATCCAGCCATCAACTGCTCTGTTATAAGCCGTTTTGAAAGGCCCAAAAACGCCAACATCTAAAGGTTGCATCTTTCCCGTTGCATGCGGTGGGACGGTAATAATTGTGACTCCATTCTCTTTAGCTAAATTAAGAGCCTCAATACAAATGTGCGATTCATGATTGTCTAGTATTAGAAGACTAGGGTTATTTTTACAGCTGTTTGTGTGAGATATAAAATGTTGTAATGTCTTTACGAACAGTTCTCCATTTATCCAGCCAGATTGTGTGGCGAGACCTAAGGTCCCAGGTGGTGCCTCATTTATCATGTATGATTTAAAATGAACCCTTGGAAAAATCATGACAGGTGGCAAAGTATTACCCAGTGCACTCACTATGTAACATGTAGTTACCAGTGTTCCCCTTTCGGCACTAGTCACTTTGGAGACCTGTTTCTGCCCTTTGACGGCGAGCACTTAAGCCGGCTTTTGTACAGTCATTGTGTTGGTTTCGTCTAGATTAAATACCCTAGTTCCGTTGCCGAACACAATTTCCCTTGACATGACATTTTCTAGATTATCAAAAAATAATTTAACGTTGTGGCGGTTAAAGGATGTTGCGCGGCTTAAGCTGCAACCTTCCGGTGTTCTCAGACTCAGAATGGTGTGTCTTTTTCTAAGGCCATATAGCCACTCTACACCTGCCAGTTTATTATCTTCTATCACTTTTGTGGCACCTGAATATTATTTAGCATTGCCATCTCGTAGGCAAGTTTACGAATGTCAATTGTAGTCAAACCATAAAACGTCTGACTACATTTGATAGCATAATCTACAATTGCTTTCTCTTGAGTCGAAGTAAATATTTTGCGTACAGCATAGTTTGGTGTTAGTGAAATCGAGCTTGAAGGATCCTGAGCTAAAGAGTTTGATAGTTTTTTGTAATACCTTTGCAGAGTGCTGAACGGGATCTTGGTTAATTTTGAAACGGCTCTTATGGTTTGACCCTCCGCTATCATGTTTAAAGCGTTGCGCATTTGTTCTTCTGTATGAAGACCAATCTCTGTTTTCCTTTGTCTATCACGTGGCATGTTGACCTGTAAAAAAGTAGGATTACTTTGAAACTCGAACTTTTTCGGGGCACAGTGGATCATGATCCAACGAACCCCATTACCACTTGATTCACTGTAACCCATTTACTAGTAACGGAAATAATAATTTTAGCAAAATATAAATCGCTTATATCGCACCATTTCATACAGTTTTATATAATTAGACACACATACTAAAGAAAAATATGCAAAGACTTTAAAATATCTAAATAACTTTAAACCAACGTTATTTCAAACATTACGTAAATAATTGTTTTCGTACTTACCTACTAACCGACGCGCCGCCGCGCGTCCTCCCGTTGTGATTCAGTGACGGCGACTGGTCGGGTGGCGCGGGGAAGGGGATAGCGTTAGCGAAGCCGACGCGTGTATGTGTGAGTACAATAGATACAGAGTTTTAACAAATGATTCACTGTTCCCCGTGATTCACTGTTGCACATGTTCCCCTACCTTCTAAATTAACTGGCACTAGTCTAAACCATGGAATATCGCTAGCCCTTCGGGTTGCGGAGGTCAGACAGGTAGTCGCTCTGTGGAAAAGCTAATATTCAGCGAAATCCGGTTAGACTAGAAAGCGGACCCCAGATTGAAACTGGGATAACGCTAAGAGGATGAATAAATAAATATATATTATATTATATAAAATAAATAAACGATGAAATAAATAAACCACAGGATGAGGTATGTTTAAGAATAAAAGGAAATAGTTACTAAACGAAACTATCATTTTTCGATATGATCTAGCTAGACACAGACCCGCTTGATATAATATAGAATATTTCTGTACCTATACACAAAAGGTCGCTTGTAGTAATAGTTATACAAAACTCAGAGGTTATCTTTCGCTGGAGGCGAGGTACGGAGACGCGTACCTCGAGCATGTGTATCGTGCTCAGCTGAAGGACAGGACGCAACGCACCGGAGAAACTCTGCAGCAGTGGGCTCTAGAGGTGGAAAAGCTGGTCAAGAAGGCATACCAGTCGTCTCCTGCGCTTATTGACGGGAACCTCGTACAGGCGTTTACGGATGGGATCTGGTACCTGGAGGTAAGAGCAGCAGTGAGGCTTGGGCACTTCAAGGACCTCAAGGACGCCTTAGCCCACGCTCTGGAGGTGGAAGCAGTGCGACGCGACGACCGAGGTCACCGCATCAGGGAAGTTTTGTCGTCACCTCGGTGCTACAACTGCGGAGAAAAAGGCCATATCCGCTTGAGCTGCCCAAAGCGTAGGCAGCCTGGTGACACCCTGTCTCCACCAAAGGGGTCGCCTGATGTGCCTGCTAGGCAGCGAGAGCAGGGAAACGAGTAGAAGCCAGGACTGCGGGGCGGGTGCTGGCTGGTAATGGAAGAGCCCCAAGTATCTCGATCTCGCAATCATGTGACGGGAACAGCCTGATCATCGAAAGCGAAATTAACAGAACACCATGCAAGCTGACATTAGACACGGGTGCTTCTCGGACAGTCGTCGGTTTCCATTTGGCAAGACGGGTTCTTCGGGGCTGCTTCAGGAACAATGAATGTGTGAATCTGAGAACAGCTACCGGTCAGCACATAACCGTCCGAGGTGAAATGGAGGTGGATCTGAAGCTAGGCAACAAAGTTTACCGTCACAAAGTCATCGTGGCCGATATAGTGGACGACTGCATCCTGGGCCTAGACTTCATGCGGGAGTATCGCTGCGAGATCGATGTTAACCAGGGAGTGTTGAAATGTGACTCGAAAGAAGTCTTCATGGAAGGCTCAACTTCAGGAAAAGTGTACTGCCTGAAGAATGTCACGCTTCAACCGCGGTCGGAAACGGTTGTACCTGTTTGTTTACCCGGGAGTTCTGGTCGAGGGAACCGCTGCGTACTTATCGAAGGCCTAGAGAAAGAGGCATCGTGGAAGATTGCACGAACCTTGGTAAGGGGTACCAAAGTTTCATCAGTACGCGCACTAAATGCAAGTGACAAGGAAGTGTTGCTCAAGAAAGGGACGGAATTGGGCACCTATGAAGGAGCGGCTTGGATGCGTAGATGTCAGGAGCAACCTACCAGCGCCAAGGTTCAGGCTGCACGATTCGACGTGTCTTCACTTTTGGAGGACTGCCAAAGTACCCTGTCAGAAGAAGAGAAGACCAAGGCTAAGAAGATGTTGAACCGGTCCGCCGATATTTTCTCGACCAGTGATGCCGACATAGGGAAGACAGCACTAGTCCAGCACAAAATAAACACGGGAAGTGAAGCACCAATTCGCCAGCGACCAAGACGTGTGCCAGTGGCACGGGAACGTGAAGTGGAAGCTATGATCGACGGTATGGTGAAGGAAGGCGTAATCGAGCCTTCGTCCAGCCCGTGGTGTTCTCCGGTGGTGCTAGTTAAGAAGAAAGATGGCAGCATGCGCTTCTGTGTAGACTACCGCCGATTAAACGACATCACAAAGAAGGACAGCTACCCGCTGCCAAGGATCGATGACACACTGGATACGCTGACGGGGATGAAGTGGTTTTCTACCTGAGACCTAAAAAGTGGCTACTGGCAGGTGGAAATAGATCCTCGAGACAAGGAGAAGACGGCATTCTCCACAGGGAAAGGATTATGGCAATTTAACGTCATGCCCTTTAAATTGTGCAACGCTCCGGCTACTTTTGAGAGACTGATGGAGCGAGTGCTCATGGGACTGATTGGAGACGCCTGCCTGGTCTACTTGGATGACATCATCATCGTGGGGCGCACCTTCCAGGATCACCTTCGAAACTTGGAGCAAGTGCTGTCAAAGATACGAGGAGATAATTTGAAGCTGAGTCCGAAGAAATGCGCGTAATTCAGACGGCAAGTGAACTTTCTAGGACATATACATAGGGTCTCGGAGAACGGTATTCAAACCGACCCAGATAAGATCATTGCCGTGAAGGAATGGCCAGTTCCAGAGAACAAAACGCAGGTCAGAGCATTCCTCGGATTATGCTCCTACTATAGACGGTTTGTGAAAAACTTTGCTGACATTGCTCGACCTCTTCATAAGCTCACCGAAGATAGAGTACAGTTCTGTTGGAATGAGAGCTTTGACGTTGCATTCCAGAAGCTCAAGGAACATCTGTGTACTGCACCTATTCTAGGCTACCCTGACAATGAGCATGAATTCATAGTTGACACAGATGCCAGTAACACCGGAATTGGCGGCGTGCTGTCACAGAGAAAGGGTGACCAAGAAGTTGTTATAGCATACTTCAGCAAGGCCTTATCCAAACCCGAAAGAAACTACTGCGTCACCCGGCGGGAACTCTTGGCTGTAGTAAAGACATTGCAGCATTTCAACAAATATTTGTTGGGGCGTAAATTCCACCTGCGAACCGACCACGCTGTGCTAAAATGGCTACTTCAATTTAAGGACCCAGAAGGACAAGTAGCCAGATGGATTGAACTACTGCAAGAGTTTGATTTTGTAATACAACATCGCAGCGGCAAGTCCCATGGTAACGCAGATGCCTTATCGCGTAGGCTGTGTCCCGACCAGTGCAAGCACTGTAGCCGACAGGAAGCAAAGCAGGCAGCGCTAGTGAGGATGTTAAAGACGGATCTAGGCGACGAATGGAGAGAAGCTTTGCAGAGTGCTCAGCAAGATGACAAGGATGTACAGCCGATTCTTTAATGGAAGAAATCAGGCGCTCCTAGGCCCAAATGGAGTGATATCGCAGCAATGAGCCCTATCACCAAGAGTTATTGGGCACAATGGGAAAGCTTGGTCGTCCAGGATGGAGTTCTGTGCCGCAAATGGGAAAACGCTCGCGGTAACCAGTGCCATTTGCAAATGGTAGTGCCCAAAACTAAGGTGCCGGAAGGCTTGCAGCTCTATCACAATGGTGCTTCGGGAGGTCACATGGAAGTTAAGAAGACCCTTACTAAGATCCGGGAGCGGTTTTATTGGCTCCACTGTCGGGATGACGTCGAGGATTGGTGCCGCAAATGCACAAGTTGTGCGGCTGTCAAGAGGCCACATACTCGAAGCAGAGGTGCATTAAAGGTGTACAATGTGGGAGCCCCATGGGAGTGCATAGCCTTGGATGTCGCTGGGCCGTTTCCCGAGAGCCAGGATGGAAACAAATACTTCTTGGTTGTGATGGATTACTTCACGAAGTGGCCTGAACTGTTTGCAATCCCAAATCAAGAAGCTACCACAGTGGTCGACAAGCTGGTGCATGAAGTCTTTTGTCGATTCGGGGTACCCTTGGAAATCCACAGCGATCAAGGCCGGAACTTCGAATCCGAGGTGTTCAAGGAGACTTGTCGCGTGATGGGTGCACATAAAACCAGGACCACGGCTTATCGCCCGCAATCAGATGGCATGGTTGAACGATTTAACCAATCACTGGAAAGGTACCTGGCGAAGGTCGTGGAGAGCAAACAAAGAGATTGGGACAAGCACATCCAACCATTCCTTCTGTCATATCGCAGTGCGGTCCACGAAACCACAGGAGTAACATCAGCTTTTGCCAATTTCGGCAGAGAATTACGTTTACCAGCAGACTTAATCACCGGTATTCCGCCAGAATCTCCACGCAATATAACGGATTACGCGACCGAGCTACGCAACAAGATGAACAACGTATACGAGTACATCAGGGAGTCCGAACAACAGATGTCTGAAAAGATGAAGACTCGCTACGACCGGAAGGCAAACAACAAAGGCTTCGATGAGGGATCATTGGTGTGGCTTCATAACCCAGTACGAAGCAAAGGCAAATCGCCTAAGTTACAAGCCAGATGGGACGGGCCATATCGCATAATTACCAGGATGAACGACGTCACCTATCGAATCCAGAAGGGGTCGTGAGGTGCACCGAAGATAGTTCATGTGGACCGGTTGGCTCGTTACCATGGGTCCAACGATGTTCGAGACGAACACGTTTAAGAGGGGGGCAGTGTTACGCCATCTATCGGTGAATGGGGGTACTAGAAGAGATTGAATGTATCGGTGGCTTAAAGGTAATTCAGCTACTCTGTACTAGATGGCTTTGCTGTATCGAGTAATGGACTGTTCGAGATTATTTCGACAGTTTTGTAGAAGCATCTAGAATGCGCTAGTGATGTTATCCGGCCAGTATAAATAGAGCACGAGCGAAAGGAACGGACAGTAACAAGTGAATAGCGGAGCGACAAACGAGAGCGAAGGAAATAAGTCGGAAGTGTTCTAGTGGTGTGAATAGTGAGTTTTATTAGTGTTGAAAAATTAAGTGTGTGTATCTAGTGTTATTGTGTTAGTAAATAAAGTACAGTTTTTTTCTGGCATAGTGTTATAATTTATCGTCGAACCCCAGCTCGTAACAATATTATGTACGCTCAAACATACCGACTTTGTCCATTTTTCTTAATGTTATCACTTAAACATTTCTTATGCTTCTTCTTTGCTTACTCAGGAGGCACAACTTTTATTAATTGTCCATAATTTAAATAAAAACACAGAGCGCGGTTATTACTATCACGTGAAATAGACAAGAATGGCGGCCATAATTGAGTACAGACGACGTGTGATTGGCTGAAATGGACTTGGTATCGTTTGTTTTGAAATGAGTGACTTAGGTGGGATTGAAAAAATATATCAATTTTCGCCCTTAATTTCTTTAGGAAGCAGAGGACTTAGACTGTTTTGATCTAAAGCGAAAATAATCGTTTTTTTTTTCTTGAATCGAATAAATAAATAAAACTTGAAATGACAGGTACTGGACTTAGGCGAGTTTGATATGTATCGACACATATATTGGTACCAAAAGTTTTATGTTTACAGAACTGACAATACACACATTTCAATCCGTAACAATGAACGTTTGCGAGCGTCGCTTTCATTGGGTCGCCCTCGCTTTGAGCGTCAGCGTCAACTCAGCGGCACATCGGCGTCGACGCCGCGTATACGTCGCGTCAGCCGAGAGTTCTTTTAGAACGCTTTCGTTTTTTGAAGAACGCGGCGGCACCGCATCGTCGACGCTGAGATGCCGCTGCGTTCACGCTGGAGCCAAGCTGGAATGTTTGGGCTGCATTATAACGCTTATCGGGACGTAGAACTTTTTAGCTTAGTTATTCGATCGATCTGGACACAGACTAAGGTAATCAATAGGGAAGAAAGTGCCCTCTTGAGGGTGCTAACAGACAATCCAGTTTAAAGCAGTGACATTTGAGTTTTTGGCCCTGAACTATGTCAATGTACATAGATAAATATAGCTACACTTAATAGGTATTAATTTTGTTCTTAGGATTTAGATGAGTCGGTTTTTCCATCGCCTAGATAATTTTTCGAAGTTCAATATTATCCTTCGAATAAAGATATCTGGCGATGGAAAAATCGCCCCTGAATCTAATCCAATCATGTTTTAACATCTAAAGAACATTTAAAGACAATGTTCTAAAATAATGTGATAACTTACTCACAAGCTAACAAAAAGAAATAAAACGACCACAAACCTTGAATCATTTTTTATTTTCATAATGTTTGTATTTATTGTAGTACAATTGCGCAGACATTTTGGTATCATCCTCACCATCGTAAAACAGGACAAAATTCGGTTGATGGACCTCCCCCGCGGGATCTCCACCTTGTCGTGGTGCGGGGGCTCAGTAACCGTGGCTTGGAACCCCGCGGTGAAGCTAAGAGGGATCCAGGAGGGGACGCTCCGCGTGGGCTTGACGGGGCCTGCGCAGGATGCGTCCAACGGTGCGGGTGCGGGGGACAGTTCTGTCTGTCCCTCATACCCGGGTGCGGTCGCGGGAGGAGAGGCGTGTCGGTGTTGCGTTGCCGCGCGCCCTATCTCCCGCGACCAAAAGGGGGCGCATCATTCGATGCGTCGCGGTGGGGCCGCAGAGGAAGAGGAGATGCGGTGTTGCGTTGCCGTCCTCCCTATCCTCTGCGGCCGCTGAGTGTTTTGGCGGCGGAGCCCAACACATTAATCCGCCGCCAAGGGGGTTTTGTGCGGATCCCGCCTGACCATCTGGCGGGCCAATACCCGTCGGGGGGTAGCGATGAATGCTTATGCGAATCCCTACCCTCCGACAGACGGGTACATGAGGAACACGGGTTGGTTTTTAGTCAGTAAGAGTCTGACAGTCCCCTTCGTCCTTCCCCCGGGGCGGAGGGACTCCATGAGGATTTTCCAACCCGAAGTAAACAAAAAAAAAAAAAAAAAGGGTTGATGGACCTACACCGACTGCATATAATTATATTTGGATTCCCTACGAATCCAAATATAATTTATTTTATAATTTACAAACTATTTTTTTTTAAATATCAATACATTGAACTTAATACCTTTTTTGGTACATTTTCTTCTAAAAATAATATTATTATATTTTGGAGTTCAGCAAAGCAATTTTATAAATCTTTACTTGGGTAACAAAACCATTTTTTATTATTGTATTATTTTCTTATAATAAATGGACAGTTTTGATTTGTACTCGAGCCTATTAAGTCCCGTCTGCATTCTTTTCAAGATTTCACAACATTTTTTAAACATTTGGTCAGGACCCAGCCTCACACATAATTCCTTTGACCAGCGTCAGTTCCTTTTGCTGGTTAAATACATTTTCATTTATACATATATCTTCATTGAAAACATTAGTACATTAGTATTACCAGAGACGAGTAAGAATATAGACTTACAAAGTCGAACAAAAAAATGTGACTCGATAATTCGTTAACATAAATGACGAAAGATGTCGCTACGCGAAAAATAATTAGGGCCAGATGACGCGTGACGTCACTTGTACCCCGCTTAATGGTACATAACATCACTAGATGGCGTTATATTCAATTTACTTGTCTTAAATTTATTAACGTGGACGAAAAACGACAACGTAGGTAGCCCTTGTGCAATGTGCAAGGTCATTCGAGAGTTGAGGCCCTCAAGGGTGCTCAACCTACCTACTACGGTACTATCAATAACCGTTCAACTCTTTAATCAATTTTAATTTTCGAATTATGTGCGTGGCTCAAGTACTTTAAGGTCTAAATTTGCAATGAAATGTTGCACTATATTTTGCTGGTCTGATAACAAAGCTGGCAGATGGCCGCGTAAGCCCACCGAGCTTGGGGTCGATTGATTTGTTTTGAGGAGCACTTCACACTTGGATGATATCCAGGGTCTGATGATGAAGCTGGAAGGTGGCCACGGTATCTCTGTGATAAAACGACATAAACCGACCGAATTTGGCCTCGATTAATTTGTCTTGAGGAGCACTTTACACCTAGATGATATCCAGGGTCTGATGATGAAGCTGGGAGGTGGCCACGGCATCTCTGTAATAAAACGACATAACCCGACCGAGTTTGGGCTTGATTGATTTGTCTTGAGGAGCACTTTACACCTAGATGATATCCAAGGTCTGATGATGAAGCTGGGAGGTGTCGACGGCATCTCTGTAATAAAACGACATAACCCGTCCGAGTTTGGGCTTGATTGATTTGTCTTGAGGAACACTTTACACCTACCTAGATGATATCCAGGGTCTGATAATGAAGCTGGGAGGTGGCCACGGCATCTCTGTAATAAAACGACAAAACCCGACCTAGTTTGGGCTTGATTGATTTGTCTTGAGGAGCACTTTACACCTAGATGATATCCAGGGTCTGATGATGAAGCTGGAGGTGGCCACAGCATCTCTGTTATAAAACGACATACTTAAGCCCACCAAGTTTGGGGTGGATTAATTTGTCTTGGGGAGCTCTTTAGGTACACCTAGATGATATTCGAGGTCTGATGATGAAGCTGGAGGTGGCTACGGCATCTTTGTAATAAAACGATGTAACCCTACCGAGTTTACCCTAGACGGCCGGTTGGCGTAGCGGGACTGTAAGCGACGGCTACGTCAAAGGTCGCGGGTTCGATTCCCGCTCAAGTCAAACATTTGTGTGCATGAATATGGATATTTGTCTTGATCTGGGTGTTTCTATGTATAACATATATATAATAATAATAATAATATTCTACCACATTCACACAACACCATCTAGTCCCAAACTAAGCAGAAGCTTGTACTATGGGTACTAGATAATGGATAAACATACATATATACTTTTTTTTGTAAATACATACATATTATACATAGAAACACCCAGACCAAGACAAACACCCATGTTCATGCACACAAATATTTGACTTGAGCGGGAATCGAACCCGCGACCTTCGGCGTAGCAGTCGCTTACACTCCCGCTGCGCCAACCCGGTCGTCATATAATTATAGTTTGGGCTCGATTGAATTTTCTTGAGGAACACTTTACACCTAGGTGATAATAAAATAATTATGATACTACGATACTACCTATAGCGGTACCGGGTTCGATTCTAGGTATAGTTGCTTTTTGCATTTTCTCATACAAAGTACCTAGTTTATAAATAATATGGTCTCACTCATGGTATGAGTTCGTGCGTGCGTCCTTGAGGCATACGTAGAACTAGTTCGTAGATGGTTGTTTACGAATTGTTACTAAATAAGTGTATCTACCTATAAAACCCGTAACGTACCCATCCCATCTAAATAGGTAATTTTATTTTGGTTTAAGCGTCATCTAGTGAAAATTCAATGTAAACCGTTGTACATTACCTTTCGTGTTTTTACTACGCCATCTATTAGTACACGTTCAAAAGTGATAAAATATGAACGTAAAATGAAATAGATAAATTAGCTTATTATGAGCAATATTACCAATTCAAAAAAATACTTAAACAATTTCAATGGCCGTTAATGAAAAAATAATGATATTTTTATGACTTGTCTGGCTGTAATTAACGTCGCGTGCTATTTGATCAGCGCCCTCTGGATATAGCTCGCGATTTGAGCTTTTTCCGAGGCACATTTTTTTGTTCGACTTTGGCAGTCTATATTCTTACTCGTCTCTGGTATTACTAATCTCTTCAGTCAGAAAAAAAATTCAAGGCATTTGTTTGCATCTTCTTCACAGTTCGCTCTGTCAGAATGTAAGTATTTAAAAATAAAGCTTTATAAGCGCCTTCAAACAAACGGTGTTCGGCACATTGTTTCTCACCCTATATCTTCTAATGTTCCCAAAGAAGCTTTCTACTGGTTCCTCGTTGAAATTTCTTGTTAAGAATGAGTCAAAACCATATTTTTCATTTAAGATTTTACAAATTGCTTCCATACCTTCAATCGTCTTTATTAAATTTTGTACAGATGGTATTGTGATTTCAATCAATCAATTTTTGGTACCGGTCTTTTTGAGCGGTCTGTATTTAATAGACTTTAATACAATCTTGGCATTTTGCCATAGCTTATGGTGAGGAGATCGGATCCTAATTGGTCCTTTATATATTTTCCATTCGGAATGCTTAATGTACTAACATTTAGACTGTCAAATAAATTATCTAATAATAGAGTTATTTTTATTAAGCTTTTGCACTCCTCTGGAACCTCACCTCTGGCAGCTAAATGTTCGGTAGCTACTGCTACACTGTGGCAAAATATCTGTGTTGCTGATTTTACCTACATTTTATTAATTTTATCGGAATTAATATGTTCCTCAGTTATTTTGTGTAATAATCTTAGTTGACCTAAAGACTTATTGGCCGCATAAACTTTTTGGTAATACTCCCACTTGTCAATTTTTTTCTCATTTTTAATGCTGTAAATCATGTCATTATATAGTTGACTAGCTTTTGCCCGCGGCTTCGCGCGCGTTCTATTCGGGGTAACACATATCTACTTTCAGTCTCAAGTTGTGTGAAGACACTCCTGATTATTGTAAACAGTCAGAAGCTCTATAGGGTACAAAGTAACTCGGTCAGTATCCAGGACAATGTCAAAGCCATGTTTCAATACATGTCCAATATAAATATCTATAAACACTTTCGCATTTATAATTTAGTAGGGAGAGAAAATCGTTTCAGCCGGTTGAGCGTAGTATATTATTATTAGTTTAGATATGCGAACAATGTATTTCACGCACAATATGACAATATGCAGGGCCGTTAAAGCTCCCTACATGGGTAAATTTCATATAAATCAGCACCATCTACCAATGATTGTAAGAACTAAAGAAAAAGCAACAACTGAACGGTAATTTCGCCAATCTACTTAAGATCTCCGTGGTGCAGTGGAAAGCGTGCTGGGCTCATATCTGAGAAGTCTGTGGATCGAATCCACGCTTACCACGAACTACATTTTGTGATTTTTATATTTTTTTACTTTTAAATTGCATATTTTACATAACAGTTGTCATTTACTTATTTATTAACACCGAAATTAAACATTTATTTTATTCTGAAAAATGAATCCACTACTAACGCCATCTATACGATCGAATAAAAATACAATTGATTTGTACGCCATCTAGAGTCGAGGTCAGTCGAGGATGCCTATTGAACTTCAATTTGGAACTGAGAGTTGCGCATCTATACCAGTATAAGTGTATAATCTATGACAATATGTATGATGTGACACTTGACAGTACTGACAGATAACACATGCGCAACACTCAATTATTCGCGCATGCGTTCTTACTTCCAAGAGGAAAATTTCTGCCGTACAAACTTTCATCCTCCCTCAAATCCCTCCCAGTTTAATTTTTGCAACTTATGGTAGCCTATGTCCGTTTCCATCGTCCAATATATCTCTATATTAAATTTCAACAAAATCGGTTCAGTCGTTTTCGCGTGAAAACGGAACATACATACATACGTACACACTTTCGAATTTATAATCAGGCGCGGTCGCAGCCTGAAATTTTGGAGGGGGTCACTCACTACACTATTAAAAAATAGGTATCTGGATCGACATTTATAGCGTAAATACTGGTAAAAATTTCGAAATACGTCGCCATTTTATGGGATTGTAAGTGATTGGGGGGAGTAGGAAGAGGGTTCGGGTCCCCCCCCCCCTCACCATTTTCACCCGCCGAAAATACTTGGTTCCTTTAGAAAAAATAAAAATTATATGCTCTCCAAACATCAGTGTGTATGGTGGTGCCAACTTCCACATTCTTCAAACTAGTTTAATAAACTGAGGTTGGGTCAAAAGAGAACCTAACATAACCTATTTAGTTACTTCAATTATTACAGTCGCACCTAAACTAACCCTAGGCACTCGAAAGCAAAGGAATGATGCAGAAATTTGACATTAGCTGTCAATATCATCCATCCAAGATGGCGGGTTCCGTTTCGTTTCACATTTTTGTAATAAAACCTAAAAATTACATTTGAAAACTGTACTAAAGCATAAAAATTACGTTCCGTTTTGCATAATTGCCAAAGTATTTAAGATTTTTTGGAAATTGTTTAAAAATATTTAGACGCATCTCCGGCAGCCAAAATTACTTTGAGGGGATTAAGACTAACTGCCTCAAGCCGCCTACACCACCAATACCCTCAAATTCAGGCGACTCGTTTCAAAATCCAACCCAAAATACTTATTATATTTGTAGTTTTTTTAATTATACATGTAAATGTCTAGAAATCATTAATGTACGTCAAATTTTATTTTATGTGCACATTTCTGTATAAAAATATTTAAAAAACCTTCTCCTGTAAAATATAGTTTTTGTCGGTTGCGCTAAAATGGCGGGAAAGGCTATATTACTTACAATGACTTACCATTATTATAAAATTATCATTAAATGAAGCACTGTCCTTCAAATTAAATTATATGTAGTAAGTATTCGACAATTAACTTATATTTTAATTTTTCCTCAATCACAAAACTTAACAACAAGAATCACAATTCACAACTAAGTAGACAGCCTTTATCTTGAATCTTTACAATAAACCGACAAATTACATACATTATTAGAATATTGTTAAACAATCTTTATCATAACGACGCAAATTTTGCTAGGATTACCAAAACTACGTAGGTAGGTATATAGTTCGGTTCCTTGTTTCTAAACTAGATGTAATTTCCAAGTTATTTTGTCCATCGTACGTAGTTCGTAAAAACACCACTAGATAGAGACAGGAAACTATAAATTTATAGCTGTTAGAAATTTCCTTTTATTATTTGGCAATTTTTTGAGATTTTTCAATTTGACCATAGATTTTGGGGGGGGGTCATGTCCCCTGTGACCCCCCCCTTCGGACCGCGCCTGTTTATAATATTAGTAGGGATTGAATCAGGCGTTACTTGGCGTTACTCCATTGTAACCTAATGGAAGTTTCTTTTTTTGTAAAGACCCTCAGAATCTCACTGGTCCATCGGTGATGCGGCCTCCGGTGTGCGGTGTGTGTCTGCTAGCGAGAGCGGAGGCCTGGGTGGGCAGGGCTTGGGAGGTCATCCCCTGCATGCGCGCTCTCTGCAGGCTCTCCACCCTCAGTTCCATGTTAGCAAATCTTTGTTGGTTCTGAATGAGCTGCGCATTCATTGTGGTTACCGTGCTTGCTAGCTCATGCACTGTTTTCTGGATATCAAGCAGTATGGTGTGCATCCACCCTCCCTCCCACACGGGCTCGGTGGCGGGTGCTCTTTCAAAGGGGGGATCATCGCCGCACTCAGCTTGATCCTCAGGTAAGGGCTCCGGACGGGCTCCGATTCGCCTGCGAGGTCTCTTGAATGAGCTGGCTCCTTCTTCTGAGGCTCTCCGGGTTCCCGCTCTCGTAGAGACCCAGCCTGGTCATATGCAGAGGTGACCCCTTGGCACACCACTTCACCCTTCGGCTTCGCTTGGAGGCTCGCCAGGGCTGTGGTGAGCTACTCGTCGTCATCATGCTCAAAGTCCGACATCTTGAGGGTTTTCTGCCTGTGTTCGGGTCCTCCGGCTCAGTCGTTGCCCATCGCTCCTGAGGATGCCTTGTGCAGAGGCGAAACACGTGTCGAAGAATAGTCGGCGCATACAGCGGGATACTGCAAGTCAGGTATCTTCCTGGAACCCTTACCATTCCTATATCCCTTATCCTTTTAGAGGAGTTCGGTAACACATAACATATCTTCACGCCTTTTATCTCCGAAGGGGTAGTCAGAGGTGTATTACACACCCACAGTTCGCCAGATATGTTTCGAAACATTGGGAGTTCGGTATTGTCAACCTTTTCTATTGCAATAGTTGGGATGGTCAATAGTGGTAGAGTCACGCGTTTGACCGGCGCCGGCCACACGCGCGCGCTTGCAATTACACTAGATTAGTAGCAGCGTTTCATAGTCACGCAGTTCAAACGCGCCGCGTGTGAGACGCGCGCGCCGGCCGCGCTGCCGAAGCTTCATACATTGCAATGAGAAATGCGAACTCGTTTCACAGTGGTCCGCGCGCCAAACGCGCTGTTGAGACGCGCTGGCCGACGGCGCGTGCCGCGCGCGTCCCTCTGAAACCAGCCTGAAGCGGGCGCGGCGAGCGAGGGCGTGCGGTGGCCACAGTGAGGCGCGAGCTCTTGTGGCGGTTCGACGTATATCAGGTGTTGCAAACTATGGACGACGATTTGTTATTTTTACTAGACAGTCCGATCCTGAGATGGGAGGTGTTGAACACTAGAGATGGTGTGTACGAAATAAATTAAAAACAGAGGAATCATCATCTTCAGCCCCTTACAGTCCACTGCTGGACTAGGCCTCTCCTTTGAAACGAGGAATTGGCCTACTATACCACGCTGGCCAAACGGGTTGGTATAGGGTTTGTTTCAAGTTTTCCTTCTCTTATAGTGCTGTTCTCTGCATAGTATGGTCCCTCCGTCGGCTCTTACGACACCCACGGGATGATATGGGGTGGTGACATTCCGTATTCTTAATCCGTCACCACACGGATGAGGAGAGGAATAACTGGTGAATATTTTAACTTATATGAAGAATTGAGATTATATCCTACAAAATTCTTTGAGTATACTCGAATGCTCTTGTCAACTTTTGACTACATACTAAGTAAAATATCAGCTAAAATCACCAAAGAAGATACTAACTTTCGTAAAAGTATTAGACCTGAGGAGAAATTGTTCATAACTCAGGTAAGAATAAAACCAGATTTTACTAAATGTTGTATTTATATGTAGATAAGTAGTAATCAAAAAAATAGGTTAGTAAAAAGTATCAATAATCAAATTAATAATTAGGGTAATTGCCAGTAGAATAACCTCCATAATTTTCCTCGTATCTCGGTTGAGAAAACTGCATCCTTTCTGTCTCGTCTATTATGATTTGGGTAATTTTATTTCGAATGCGTAACTTTTGTAATTCATTAATGTTTTCATTTGTGGCAGGAGACTCATAAAAAAAAGAATAATCATCACATTTCTCCAACTGGTCACTATTTGACGCCATTTTCTGTTCAATTAGCAAAATATTTTTTCTTTCACATTCAATAAGTTCATCTCTATAATCTGATGCCGATTTGTTGCGCTTTGACGGTGTTTGTGCGACTGCTGCATGTTGACGTACCTGGACTCATCCGGTCAGCGATGTGAGATTGCTCAGTTTGACAAGACTCATTGAGGGATTCCGAATCACTGTCATGTAGATTTCCCGCCATGGCTTCAGGTATAATGTCATCATTTATGAATTGCATAACCATGAAATGGCCACGTGCTTTCTATTTCATCGCCACCGTCACCAGAACGCGGCGTAGGGAATTTCTTTTTTTCGTTTCGAAACTGATCGTGCAGGTTCTTCCATTTCTAACGATATTTTTTTTGTGTAACAATAACATGATATTTTATTATATTTTTTTATTTCAGGTTTCTGTCCACAGGTACAGGATTTAGAGCACTGGCTTACAGTTTTCGTATGGGGAAAAGCACCATTGCGTCTGTAGTGCACGAAACATGCCGTGTTTTACGGACTGAGTTAGTTCCTATTCATATAATTTCCCACACTGCATCGGATCAATTGACGGGAAACATTCCGAAATAAAAAAAACACCTAAATCTGGTTCGGCACATTGGTGCTATAAAAAAAGAAATCGCGCCGCTTGGCGTGTATATATATATATCGGAATGGTCATCAGTACAGGACGTCAATTGACTACGAAACGGAAGTGTGAAGATTGCGCGCTTCGACAGAGTCTACGCGTCACGTTCGCTAGAGTTGAAGAGGGGGGATGACGGTTGACGTTCAACGGAGCAACGACAACTATCACTTCTCTTGGAGACTCCGGGCGGACAACAAGTACCTAGAAACTGTCACTCGTTTCGTGTTCAGTAATACAATATAGTTATAGTCAGTTTTGTTAAATTTGATTTGGTGTGAACTTATAACGAACTGTGATGTGAAGTGTTGATACCGGCCAAGAATCAAGCAATCCGCCGTCATCAGAAGTGGGATCATGGACCAGCGCGACCACAAGGCGCGATTGAAGGCGACTGCTAACGCTGCTATGTTGGTGAATCAGCTGAGCTTGCAACTGCCACCGAGGTGAACGTATTTTGTCTGATTTTTTTATTGGTACTGCCAATTTTGTTTAGTGGCAGTAGTAGTAAAACATTACGAGTTTAACCTTGGAAATGTCATAATCGTTGTGGTGATATCGCCATCACATCGTACTGAGTGTTGTAGGTTCGATTCCTACACGAGACACTGAGTTGTAGAACCGTTTGACTTTTACGGTGTAGTGGTTCCCACAGCATGATCTCATGAATAATTTTCTTTTTAATAGCTAAAAGAAGAAAGACAAAAAAAATGTGGGTAGTAATGATTTAATTGTGATCTAGCTATAGCGTAGATTGTGAACGGAGGTTTTGAGTTTGATACGCCACTTAAAAAGAAAGCGATTATTTTTATTTTCTTTATGCGAGGGTGGCTCGCACTCACAAACCTTGTGATCATATTATGCTTGCTTGCAAAAAGATTATCTTTTCTCGGTCTTACTTTGTGGACTGTAATAGTAACGAGAGTGAGCGTACAGGCTGACTTGCATTATTCCAAGCAAGTGCGTCTGAGTCAAACGTGCTAGTTATTGTTCTAGTGCAGTTGTAATATTGGTTTTAGAACCAACACCCAGCTGGTTGGTTTTGTGCTAAATCTAGAACAAAAGCACCGGTCTAGACTGTCCTTCGCAGGGCAGCGGCGCTAAAGTTGGTAAACTAATCGAATCGTACATACTAAGTTCATAGTGTAAGACTGTGCGGAGCTATTGCATCTGACTGTGATGATTTTGTGTAGAACAGCTTGTAGCTTTTATTTCTTAAATAGACGTGTGAACTGCAGTGCTGTATATTACTAGCGCCATTATTTAATCGACTCGTGGTGTTGATAATACATAATGGTTTTTGTTTAAACGTGATCAGAGCCTAAGTAAAAAGTGACACTGTTACTCGTTGTAATTCTGAGTTGCACAGACGATCTCGATGTTGCAATTACACCTGTTTTTTTTTTGAGTGCATAAATTTTTAACATGGCATATTAAAATGTTTCGTACTCAGATTATTAGATGGCACCACTAGTAAAATTAAATTCAATTTTAATATTTTACGCGTGAACATTACCTACTGTGTTTTGTTTTAAATTCATGTGATATGCTGGGAATTTTTATCAAGTGCCCCGAGTTCTCAGGCCAATTCCAAGTTATGCTTAGGACGTTTAAGAGTGATAGTGTTTCTAGTAGAAGCTGTTAAACTCGATTATTAGACGTAGAAGAAAATGATTGAGTTATCATCGTAGTGCGTTACGATAATCAGTTTCAGAGATTTTAATTTTCATCGTAGGTAGAACTAGGTTAGTGATCGTTAGTGATGATTGTATGCTTAATTTTATTCTCATTAAATGAGTACTTTGTTAGTCGTTGTTGTGATAATTTTGTGGTACCCACGTTACTGTCAGTGTAGATTTGCATAAACTGGATAAGCCGTTTGTGCGGCTGCATGTTTAGCCATGCGTTGCCATTGGTTGGGCCGGTAAAGTGCCTTTCTGGTTAGCCTAGTTTACCCTTGAGCTTTTGTGTTATTCATAGTCTCTGTTGATGCACAAATAAGACAGTTAGTGCATTGTTATAGTATCACAAACGTTATCCATCGTCTTGAACGCGAAAGATCCGTTGCTGTATCGCTAATGATTAGGTTAGGATAAGCTTCGTATTAAGACTATCCATGACAAAATTATAATGCTATAGAGACTGGTTGGATACTTGGTAGTAAACATAACATCTAGAGTATCAGCCTAGTAAGATTTTCTTATAGTCTGCTTGCTTCTTATCACATAAGGAAAACCAAAGCAACATGTTCAACAAACCTAGTTTAAGATTGCTCGAAATGATTTTCCGGGTGGTGTTGTGATGGAGGTTTCATAGCGTGATTTTGAAGACCCAATGGATGTCAGAGTATGAGCAATGCAATATTTTAATGAGTTTCCTATTATTTTAACGAGTATGCGTTTTGTTCAACATGTCAGCTACGAGAGAAAGAGTTAGTTGTGATTTTCATTAAAACCTGTAATGATTTTGATCAGAGTAAGTACCTTTTATTGCTCACCGACTTGTGCCAGGAATGGCCGAACGACTGGGGTTGCTGTTCGAGAATTTTCACTTAATCCTAGAGCGAAGTACATTAAATTGTGGTCGTTGATCGCAATCACGGATACCCTGCTACTCAAGTAGCTCTCATTTGATTTTTGATCGCTAAAATTATTTACCACTGGTTTCTGTGTTGTGTGAAAAGAGCGTGTTGCGAGAATCTGAAAGTACCTACTCATAGAATGTCGATTGGTTATCTTAGAACTGTAGTCGTTGCTTCTATGTAGCCAAAGGAAATCAGTTTGTCCGAAAGTAGCTTATCGGTTCTCGCCATGTTCGCATTTGGTTTTAGTTTTTGTCAGTGGTCAAATCCAGTTCTGACATAGCTCATTGAGAGTATGGACGGGAGTTACGTTCTGTGAAGTTGTGAAGTTGTAAATGAATTTGATAATCGCTTAAAATTTATGAAGTGCGGACGTTGAATTAGTCTGAAACAACGGATACTCTAGTTAGTGCGTATACAATGAGACGAATCTTTGAAATACTAATGGAAGATTTATTTTCTTTTTGGGTAATCCTGATGGCTAGCGCGGCCTGATGGCCGGCGCGGCCTGGTAGCTGGCGCAGCCTGGAGGCCGGCGCGGCCTGGTAGCTGGCGCGGCCTGGAGGCCGGCGCGGCATGGTGGCCGGCGCGGCCTGGCGGTCGGCGCGGCCTGGCGGTCGGCGCGGTCTGGCGGTCGGCGCAGCCTGTTGGCCGGCGCGGTCTGGCGGTTGGCGCAGCCTGTTTGCCGGCGCAGCCTGGTGGCGAGTGTGGCTTGGTGGCCACGTGGCACGCGGCCCGTGTGTGGCGCGCGGCCCGTGTGTGGCGCGGGGCCTGTGTGAGGCCTGTATGTGGCTTTGAAGAATTGAAGAGCCTGGTAACTGGTATAGCTAAAACATATCTGGCAAAAACTGGCAATGAAAGTGAAGGTAGTTTATTAAAGGTAAGAAGATGTTGAGTCCAAAGACCTTGGCTTAAATGTTTTGGTTAACTTGGTTTGAAAAATCTGAAAGTGTAAAGGCCCATTTGAGGTCACAGAAGTTCTTTACGATGATCTTTATAATCGCAAAGCCCTTAATTCTAAGCGTTACTGTAAGTTCGCCCTCGACAGGTTGCGAAAAATGCCTGAAGGTCAAAGTACAACTGACGAAATTGAGGTAAAACAAAGTAGTTCTGATATTGAAGAAAGTGTTTAAGTTTACATGATGATCGGATCGGACCGTACCAGAGGCTGACGTGTAGCCGTAGCTCGGTAGAAATCGGCGTCTACTAACTTAGTAGTCTGTGAGTAGGCGGTATTGCAGTCGGCTCTGGTGGAGGTCGGGTTTCAGTGGCGTTCCCATGTGGGGTTCGCAGAAAGTAGAGTAACTGGAGGTTACTGGGCTATGCATAGCCATGATCACAATACATGTAGAGCTTAAATGTTATGGTTTACTTGGTTTGAAATAATATCTTGAGAGATACAGCGATAGTGAAATGGTTTACATGGTCGGTTTTACTTTGAGTTTCCTGATTATTGATTTTGATACTGAAACTTTGTGCCAGAGGATCAGAGCATAACTGACGATCTTAAAGAGAAAAAAATTGTGAACCTTAATACTGACGAGACAGTAGAAAACTGCGCTTACATGTTGATTGGTTGTGTGATTTAATGTCAGAGGTTCGGTTTGTAGCCGTAATAGCCGTAAATCAGTACAAATCGGATTCGATACAACTGTGAAGGCAGTTGTCCGTGAGTACACGGTAGGTACGCAGACGACTCCGATGTTTGATTGGCGCAGACAAATGGGTGTCAACCGAGTGACTGGTGTAAGGCCTGGTTTAGTAACTGGAGGTTACTGAATGGGGGCAACCGAGTGGCTGATTGAGTGCCTGGTTTAGTAACTGGAGGTTACTGAACGGTTATGAATCACGTGTAGAGCTTTAGTTATTTGATTTGATTATAACGTGAGCCTATGGTAATTGACTGTATTGTCAGTGATGCTCTGAATCCAGCTCCTATAATAGTTAGGAATGTAATGTAGGAGGTAATTTTGTAGAAAATTTGATTGGAATCCTAACACTGTTTTGCTTCAACCCTTACCTGGGTTAAGTCAGGAGTGACCGAGCAATGTGATACTGTGCGTTTAAAATTTTGTTACAGATTAACACACAGGGACGTGTGTCTTGTAGGATGGCCGTATCGGAATGGTCATCAGTACAGGACGTCAATTGACTACGAAACGGAAGTGTGAAGATTGCGCGCTTCGACAGAGTCTACGCGTCACGTTCGCTAGAGTTGAAGAGGGGGGATGACGGTTGACGTTCAACGGAGCAACGACAACTATCACTTCTCTTGGAGACTCCGGGCGGACAACAAGTACCTAGAAACTGTCACTCGTTTCGTGTTCAGTAATACAATATAGTTATAGTCAGTTTTGTTAAATTTGATTTGGTGTGAACTTATAACGAACTGTGATGTGAAGTGTTGATACCGGCCAAGAATCAAGCAATCCGCCGTCATATATATATATATATTAAGATGTTATGATGTGTGTTAAGATGGTTTGGGCACATGGAGAGGATGGATGACGATAGACTGACAAAGAAGATATATCAGGCTAGTGTGAATGGGACAGGACAAAGGGGAAGACCTAGGAGAACGTTCTCTGACCAGATTGGAGACATCCTGAAAAAAGGACAAGTCAGAAGTACCCTTAACAGAAGAGCATGCATGAGAAACTTGATGGGAATGAGTGAAGCAAGTGAGGTATGTCAGGATCGTTGCAAATGGCGTTCCGTAGTCTCTGCCTACCCCTCCGGGAAACAGGCGTGAGTCTATGTATGTATGTATGTATATATACGCCAAGCCGCAAGACCGAACTGGTTTGTTACCCCCGCTACTCGCGCATTGGGTCGATCGCTGACTAGGCTCGTAGCACAGTATAAAGACATACAGTAGTTTGACGCCTTTGATCTCGTAGAAAAAGCCGACAACGTCTAGACAAGGGTAAGTAGGCTAGGGCTGCCACATGTAAACAATACCTTCTTATTCAAACACCGTCTGTTTATTTTAGAAAAATATTACAATTGCTACGCTACATGAATAATATAGTGTAAATCACTTACCTATACATATAAATAAAATTGGAGTGTTTGTTTGTAATATTAAAATAACCGCTTTTTACTCAATGCATATGGATTTATACTCTGTACACCGAAATGACAATATTTACAATTTTTGTCCGTCTGTCTGTTTGTTCTCGCTAATCTCTGGAACGGCTGGACCTATTTTGACGGGACCCTCACTGGCCTGATGTACGAAGGAATAACTTAGGCTAAAAATTAACCGGGTACGCGAAGAAGTTCCCTCAGGACGCGGGTGAAACCGTGGGAAACAGCTAGTTTATTATATTACAATAATTAACGATAAATAATTATTATAAAACACGTTGCATGTTTCGTGCGGTGACAGATTTGCATACAAAGTGTCAGTCAGCACCTATTTCATTCTGCAGGTGTCGTGGGAGGCAGTTAAGAATATAAAGCATTTTTCGTACAAACCAAGTTAAAATAAAGCGATTGACATAGCGGTGGTTTAATGGACGTGTCAATAAATGCTTTTTACTTTATTTTTTACTTTACTTGGGATAGCCCGTGTGGTGACGGATTAAGAATATGAAATGTCACCACCCCATATCATTCCATGGGAGTCGTAAGAGCCGATAGAGGGAGCATATTGTGCAGAGAACAACACTGCAAGAGAAGGAAAACTTGATACAAACCCTATACCATCCCGTTTGGCCAGCATGGTATAGTAGGCTAATTCCTCCTTTCAAAGGAGAGGCCTAGTCCAGCAGTGGACTGTTAACGGCTGATAATGAACCTTGGGATCAGCTTGCAGAGCCTATGTTATCGATATTAAGTATTTTGCAGTTTTTTTCGTGCAAACTACGTTAAGGTAAAGCAATAGATATCACGGTCATTTTATGGATGGGTGACCGGGCTATGAGATTACGGAGAACATGTGTGGGGTTTATAAAAGGGGGCCAAAAATATGGTTATTTTTGAGCTAGGATGCGCCGTTACCAAGATACATAATAATATGTGATAGGTACTTACCTAATACGAAGGTACTAGGTACTTATTGAATGAAATTAAAATCACACCAGAATCGAATATTACGAGGGTCAAACTGAAAGTTCTTAGAACTGGCCACTTATAAACAATATAATAAAAAAAATATTCTAAAATTTGAAAATATAACTCTTTGCCAATATTACTGAGTATATATTTCATTCATTTGTCATTTGTTTTACGATTTGGCGGCAAATTGAAAATTGTCTGTGTCACGTCAACATGAATTTAACACGAGAAAATTTTCGTGCAATGATTTTTTATGACTTTCGATGTCATTTAAGTCAACAAGAAAGTTATGATAGACTACGATTGGCCTTTCACGATGAAGCCCCATCTCGTGCGACTGTTTACAACTGGTTTAATGAGTTTAAACGTGGTCGCACTAATCTCACTGATGATGTACGTGAGGGACGGCCTTCTACGGCGACGACTGAAAATAACATCTGTGTTGTGCGGCGTATGATAGAGACTGACAAAAGAGTGACCTATCAGCAGATTCGGACAAGCTTAGGCATCGGTATGAGTCAAGTGCACAAAATCCTCCACGAACATTTAGCGGTCAGGAAGCTTTGCGCCCGGTGGATACCTCATAATTTGACTAAGGCTCAGTTCACACCGAAATGGCAGCGGCTGGAAGCGACGCGCAGCGGCCGGCATCGAAGAGAAGGCTTGCGGCTGCTCGCGACTGCTCGAGCCTGCCCGCGACTGCTCGCGCCTGCCCGCGACTCCTCGCGGCCGCGCGCGACTGCTCGCGCCTGCCCGCGACTGCTTGCGGCCGCGCGCAACTCACGTCACGGCTCAGGCTCACGCTATTTCTATGCGCAGTTTATATTCTACATATAACGAGGAAACACGTGTGTAATTAGCTAATAAAAATAAAGTAGTGATTGCGCGGCGCGGCGTGAGCGGGCGGGGCGGATACTTCCAGCGGCCGCTCGCGCCCGCCCGCGCCTTCCCGCGCATGCTCGCGGCTGCCCGCGCCTTCCCGCGCATGCTCGCGGCTGCCCGCGCATGCTCGCGGCTGCCCGCGCATGCTCGCGGCTGCCCGCGCCTTCCAGCGCATGCTCGCGGCCGCTCGCGCCCGCCAGAGCGGTCGTGCGCACGACGTTTTCAAGTTTGTCAAGTGACTCCATGTATTATAGTCATGGTGATAAAGACTAAAATTATATGACACTGAAACTGCTCTCCGCTGCCCTTCCGGCCGCTGCCATTTCGGTGTGAACTGAGCCTAAGGCTCAAAAACTCCATCGTGTGGATTGGTGCCGTAAAATGATTGAAAGATGTAACGGAGGTGACTCAAATGCTGTGTTCGACATACTAACAGGTGACGAAAGCTGGATTTACTGTTATGATCCTGAAACCAAAAGACAATCTGCTCAGTGGGTGTTTCCTTTCGAGGAGTTGCCAACTAAAGTGAAGAGAGATCGAAGTGCGGGAAAAAAAATGGTGGCCTCGTTCTTTGGAAGGATAGGTCATTTCGCAACAATTGTGTTAGAGGATCAAAAAACAGTTTCTGCAGAATGGTACACTACCAATTGTTTGCCACTTGTCTTGGAAAAAGTTCGAGAGAAACGACCTCGCAGTAGGATCCTCCTTCACCACGACAACGCCTCGTCGCACACCGCCAAGCGAACGATCGACTATTTGGCGACATCAAACGTTGAATTACTGGGTCACCCGCCGTATAGCCCCGACCTCGCGCCTTGTGATTTTTATTTATTTCCAAAAATTAAAGAAAAACTTAAAGGAAAGCGGTTTATGAATGCTGAAGAAACGGTGGCTGCGTATCGCGATGCCATTGAAGAGACCCCTAAGGACGAGTGGGCAAAGTGCTTTTCCCAGTGGTTCCATCGCATTCAGCGGTGTATTGACGTCAATGGACAATATTTTGAAAAGATATAATAAAACTAATAACTGGCTAATGTAATCAGTTTTTGATTTTCTAAGAACTTTCAGTTTGACCCTCGTACCTTACAACGCATATTTTCTTACGTCTGCCATGTTGTTTACGTACAATAATTGCTACTTATTCTGTGATTTGGCCAGACATGAGATATTGTAAAAAGTTAGTAGATTAGTAGGAATGTGCACATTATTTTAAGTGGTTATTGGTACATACATTTCAAAATAATATACATAATTATAATTAATGCAATTTTCTTTTTTGCATAAGCATAAAGAATTTCAATGTCTCACAGCACAACTCGTATGCACCATTTTAATTAATATTCATAAGCAAAAAAATAAGTAACGAACAAAAAACAAGCACGTGCCAGCCCCCAAAAACATGTACCTAGTTACGAACTAAGGCGATATACGTAACTAGGTACCGCTCTTCCCGCGTCTCACCTCTTGGCCCCCGCACGATTGACCCGTCTAGACGCGTTCGTCGAACGACTGTATGGATTATTTGACTGTGCTCATAGTGTGGCCATAACGCGCGGATAGGAACGTTTGAAAACTACGCGCGCTATCTCGCTCGGGTCTGTCGCACTAGGCGCCCGCTTTAGAGCGGGCGTACACGGACGCCGTCAACGCCGACCGCTCGAGCGGTCCGTGTACGTCGGTCAGCCGTTAACTGCTTGAGCAGTCGGTTGTTGACTGCTCGAGCTGTCTCTACCAACCGCTCGAGCAGTTGAATTTCTACCGCAGTCTAGTCATGGATTCTGACGAGGAAGCACTGCTTTTGCTGCTTCTGCGGAGACGACGGCGGCGACGTCAAAAGAGAAAATTTTGGGGTCATCCAATTTTGGAATTAAGAGAACAACATGGACAATTCCATCATTTGTTTATGGAACTTAGAAGTGATGAAGAAAAATTTTTCAACTACTTTAGGATGTCAGTGTCTTCGTTTGATGAAATGAATAATATACTAAGGTCTAAAATTAAACGTGAAGACACAATCATGAGGAGAAGTATCCAAGCAGAAGAAAGACTAGCAGTAACATTGAGGTTCGAAAAATAAATAACAATTATTTAAATTTTTATTCATTAAAAATATTGGAAAATAATTCATCAGACATTACTGAAGATGATGAAAGGTCTTCAAATTGAGAGTTTTGGTCATCAGCCGCTGATGTAGAGGGGCCATTCGCTGATTTAGAGGGGCCAGTCGCTGATGCAGAGGTAGAGGGGCCAGTATTATAACCATATTGTCCACGGTAATCATAAGGTGAATTCTGTGATGAATATCCCCTGCTCGCAGGATATATGTGATTTGTCATCCCTTTAAAGTATTTAATTACGTTAAGTATTTCTGTCTTAGCATCTAATTTATACTGCTCATTAATTTTTTAAAACTCGCCAACTAATGACAGAAAAAACAATTTATCTTCATCTTCAGCAATGCGCGAATTCTGTGATTTTTCATCGAAGCGTTTAGCTAATTTTTCAATTAAGACGGTCTTATCGGTGATTGTAGTATTTAATTTGCTTTTGTTTCTCTCTTTGTTTATTTTATTTTGACGATTTTCACTTTCTTCAGACGTAATTTCAGCGTGCTCACTTTCTTCTAAACTGTTTGTTTTATCGGCTCTATCTTCTATTATTATCTTTAAAAAAGACATCTGCTGATAATATGCATATGGCCAAATGTTTAGGGCTGCTGAACCACTCTTTGGTTTTATTTTTTTAGCATATCTGGTGTACCCATCTCTTAATGTCTTCCATTTTTTCTGTATTAACATGGCTGTAACAACAAAAAAAATATTTATTGGTATAATTTATTGATTAAAAATATGTTTTTACAGGTATTTGGCAACTGGATGTACATTTATGGATTTGCAATATAGTTTTAGAATAGCATCAACAACAATTGGTAAGCTAGTGAAGGATGTTTGCAGAAATATCATCATCATCATCATCAGCCTTTATCAGTCCACTGCTGGACTAGACCTCTCCTTTGAAAGGAGGAATTGGCCTACTATACCACGCTGGCCAAACGGGTTGGTATAGGGTTTGTATCAAGTTTTCCTTCTCTTACAGTGCTGTTTTCTGCATAATATGCTCCCTCTGTCGGCTCTTACGACACCCATGGGATGATATGGGGTGGTGACAATCCGTATTCTTAATCCGTCACCACACGGATTGCAGAAATATATGGATACATAATATGAAGGATATGTGTATGGAACAACTAACTTAAGATAAATGGAAAGACATAATAAATGGTTTCAAAAAAACTTCTAAGTTTCCGAACTGCCTTGGCGCCGTTGATGGCAAACATATTAGAATAATACAACCCGCGCAAAGTGGATCTTCATATTATAACTATAAAAATTATTTTTCGATAATACTTCTAGCAGTATGTGATAGTAATTATATGTTCACTTTCGTGGATATAGGCTCGTATGGAAGGCACGCTGACTCGACTATTTTCGAAGAGAAAATGTTACAAGAATTAAAGTTAAATATACCTCCACCTTCTGCAATATCGCATAATGGACCTGTATTACCGAATGTGTTTATTGGGGATGAAGCATTCAGCTTGGAAAATTTAATGCGTCCATACGGTGCACTATGGTTCGTCTAGAACAAGCTAGCTAGACAAAAACAACTCTTAAATTCCTGGAAGTTAATTACTATTACGAACTCATTACCCCTATACATTGAGGATTACACCTATTAATTATCAATACTACCCTCATTAAGAGCGTCATTAAGGTATGTTTATAAGATGTTGACTATTTAAAGGGCATTCATTTGCATTTTTACATCATATTTGATAGCATTGTTTATGTCACTAAAATAAATTTGTGAAAGTGTTTTTGTGATGGATTGTATACGTAAGGGTAAGTAGTTATATTTTATTTCATTTTCAACATGGGAACTTCATTCTTTAGTCTTATAAAATGAAATGTTTGAATTTTCACCCACTTTTTTACTCATTTTTTCAAATTCATCGGTCAAATAATAACATGTCCCCACTTGTCCCCACCGTAGAACCTATCATATACGATTCTCATAAGTGTCTAGTAGTTATACGTAAAAAAATTCATTGCGATATATTTGCACAACTAATTTTTATTTATTTTTTTCTTTCAACAGTTTTTACCGTCTCAAGAATGGATTTTTTCGAAGAATGGCTGAAACACCCGAAGGAAACGCGGAATGAGGAGCTCTTTCGGTTTATATCTTTGAGATATAATTTTGATGGTGTTACGGAGCAGTCTCTGCGAGATATTAAAGTACTAATCTCAAGATATTCAACGAAATTTGCTGAAAAGTGGAGCAGCTGTGGAAGAAATCGAGAGCGATTCCTACAAAAGTATTCGACGTGGCTGGAGGGTCTTGACATATCTTTCGATGTGTCCGTTTATTTATCTCTGCCAACTACATCTGGAGAACCGGGACCCGGAAGACCTACTAAAGATTTTGAACATTCTAGTCTCAAAACGAAGAGACGACGTGTAGACGATCTATTACAGTCCAGAAGTGCTAGTGAATTAATTTACGCCGCTGAAGTGTCAGCTCGAATCTCGGGTCAGAGAAGTGTAGCACGTCAAATTAAAGATGTGACTAGTGATCCTTCAATAACCAAGACCACGAGTGAAGAAAGTGCCCCCAGGAGTTTAACAAGTGAGGAAGCTTTAGCGTACTACGTTGATAGTAAATCAAGTAGCCATAGCTATAAGCAGACTCGGAAGTGGAGTATTAAAGCTGGACATAAGGTGTTTCCGTCAATGTACAGTGTTAGAAAGGCTAAAATAGCCTGCTACCCGTCAGGTGAACAAATTACAGTCAATGAAACGCATGCTGAAATCAAAGTTCAGGCAATTCTTGATAAGACTGCCGAACGTTTAGTTTCAGCACAACAAGAAGTTGTTCATAGTCTGTTACCTTGCACGTCATTCACATTAATCAGTAAATGGGGTTGTGATGGAAGTTCCGGTCATAGTATGTACAAACAAAAATTCACTAATTGTGACGATAGTGACGAGTTTTTATTTGTATTTTCTTTCGTTCCTCTTCAATTGAAAGATGAAAGTGGTAATATTGTGTGGCAGAATCCTCGGCCCTGTTCTACAATGTATTGTCGGCCAATAAAGTTTATCTTTTCTAAGGAAACGAAAGATTTTACGATTTCGGAAACCAATAAGGTTTTAGAAGAGATAAACGCTTTATTGCCGACAACCTGCAAGGTGATGGAGACCGAAGTATCTGTCACACATGTTATGCTTTTAACAATGATTGATGGAAAAGTTTGCAATGCTCTGACCGAAACTTCTTCCTCACAAAAATGTTTTATTTGTGGGGCAACTCCAACAATGATGAATGATCTGTCAAAAGAGTTTGCTGCGGACAAAGATAATCTTGGTTTTGGTTTGTCTACGTTGCACGCTTGGATAAGGTGCTTTGAATGCTTGCTTCACATTAGCTATCGACTAAATATAAAAAAATGGCAGTTAAGAACAGCCGAAGACAAAGCTAGTGTGAAACAACGTTCAGATGACATTAAAAAACGATTTAAAAGCGAAATGGGCTTGATTGTAGACAAACCAAAACCAGGGTTCGGTAACACTAATGACGGGAACACCGCGCGAAGATTTTTTGGAAATCCCGAGGCTAGTGCCGATATTACAGGGTTAGATGTTTCACTAATACAAAAATTTGGCATACTACTTCGCACTTTATCATCGGGATATGATATAAATATTGAAAAATTCGTTAACTTAGCTCAAGAAACTAGACAACTTTATGTAAATCTCTATTCATGGTATTACATGCCCGCTACTGTCCACAAAATACTTTTGCACAGTGGCGAAGTAATTAGATCGTCCCTTCTACCTATAGGCCAGCTTTCCGAGGAAGCACAGGAAGCTCGGAATAAGGACTGCAGAAGATTTCGTGAGCACAACACACGAAAGCGATCACGGGAGGCTACGAATAGAGATTTACTTAATATGTTATTGATAACATCTGACCCTGTAATAAACGGTTTACGAGAAGTTCCTCGGAAGAAAATAGGTACGCTTCCAACTGAAGTATTAGATTTAATTGTCCCACCTAGCTGTAAGGAACAAAATGTTAATATGATTTCTACTTTTCATAGTTCTGCCCCTCACGATCATGACTATTCAATGGATGATTCATCTGATGATAGTGATGATAATGAGTAATAGATTTAGTTCTTAGATATTTTATGCATCTGTTATTAGATTTTATAGCGACGTCGAGGGATAAATCACTTTATAAAATGTTCAAAAAATATATTATACACATATGCCCGATAAATGTTTTTTTTTTCATGATACCAGCTCAAATGACAAACTGCCTTGAAAAAAGTACCAAAAACCTTATATCTTTGCTTATTAACCGCATCTAGACATAAAAATCAAATAAAATAATTTTGTCTAGCTAGCTTGTTCTAGACGAACCATAGTGCGGTGGCAAGAATTGACCAGAGAAAAAAAAAAATTTAACTATCGCTTATCACGTGCTAGGCGATATATTGAATGCACGTTTGGCATTTTAGCTAATAAATGGCGGATCTTCCATAGACCACTTAACGTCAGCGTTGATTTCGCAGTGGATATAGTAAAAGCATCATGTGTTCTTCACAACTACGTAAAACAACGAGATGGAAATAAATTTGAGGATACGTTTGAGGGTCTTCCTCACTCTATAGTACATTCAACCCAGCAAGTTCGCCCATATGTTAACAACAATCCGTGAAGAATTTGCTAATTACTTTGTGAGCGAAGAAGGCAAACAAGATTGGTAATGGAATATGATATAAATCAATAAATATGTGTGTGACTTTATAATATGACATAAACTTAATAAATGTGTGTGTAATAAAATGACTGACTTTTTACTTACCGATTTTATTTTTTTCTTGATTTGTTTTTTCATCAAAGTTCTCAATAACTTGGGCGCAAATAATTGCCCATGCATTGTTCTTCTTTATTTTGTCGCTGTGCTCCTTAATTTCATGTGTTTTAATTGCACTTATAATAATAATAATTTTTTATTTGCATAAAATGTAGGTACATAAGTTGAAATATTTAATAGGAGCCATATACATTTTGTCAAACTGTGACATGCAAATCTTAATTAAAATCCAAAATAATTATATTAACATTAGATATTAATAACTATTAAATTGTAAATTATTTCTTAACCTATTATTACAATTTACACTCATTTTTTACGGCTTCAAAGTATTCTTTTATTGAGTAGAAGGATTTCTCAATGAGCCAGTCTTTAAATTTCTTATAAAATTTGTGTGTAGGTATTTGTTTAAAACTACTAGGTAACGCATTAATATAAGCGCATCACTATCGCACACACCCTCCATTTTCAAAGAAGAGACACTAGACGCCGCGAGGCCAGAAGAGAAGGGAGGGGGAGGTCCTAGAGCTGTCGACTGCTCTAGAGCCGCCGACTGCTCGAGCAGTCAGTGTATGCCTCGCGACTGCTCGCGAGCGGTCGACAGCACGATGGAATTTCATCATGTAGTTGACGGCTTGAAGCGGTCGCGACTGCTCGAGCAGTCGTGTGTACGGCAGCGAATGAATGGCTATAGTTCACCGCGCGGTCGCGGCTTCAAGCAGTCGGTCATAACTGCATGAAGCAGTCCGTGTACGGCTGGCCTTAGTCACTACACTATGGACGCAAGCGGCGGTTTCGTATGTTTGATACGTCGCACCCGTTGTCGCAACCGCGCTAGGCTGGCAATGTGGACGCACACTAAGGGGCAACGACCACCTCGGAATGTATACTATTTGCATGAGTACTCACTACCTCGAAGAGTTCTTTATAAATATCATTTCTATAGTATTTCATAGCTAAGCCTGGGTTAATAAAGGATCTAGTACTGCCTGAGTCTATCATAAAAACTGAATTATTCAGTTCTAATATTATTTAAACTGAAATTATTTAAACTATTCTTTCTCATGGCTTAAGGCTTGAATTAAAACAAATGGCACCGAATTGCTTTCGCCAGGCGTACTCGGGTGTGGTTCCGAATTAAAATCATTATTATTTCGCATCCTATCATCGGTGTTTGACCCTGTCTTTGCCAATTGTGCATCACGCGCCGGCGACGGAATGTGCTGACTCCGCCACTGCGCTAACCTAGTTGCGTGAGGCCTCCGATTTGTATCGTCTTGAACATTATTAAATCTAAAGTTATGATTTCTAAATTGCGACTAGTTATTATGCGAATTAAACCTTAAATGGTTTTGTGAATTAGACTGATTGTTGCTAACCTGGGGTTAATTAGGTACATATGTACTGAACTGTTTCGGCGAATAGTTTTGCCGTTAAGAGTTGTTATGGAATGACTTTTTAAATGGGTTTTTCGAGTCATAAACCGTTTCAAAGTTTACTTCCTCTAACACAATTCTTAATGCATTTTCTAAGTTATCGGCGTTTCGCAAAACGTCGCTTAAGTTAGTAGAACTAAAAATTATATGAGGAAACATTCAATGAGGAATTGTTATAAATATTGTATTTTGCCAGTCGCAAAGTAGCATCGTAGCAGCTATTATTTCGTTTACTTTAGCGATCAACACACTGCGAATATTCTGTATTCTATGACAAAAGTCTAAATAACTTTCTTCAAATTGAATTCCTAACGATTCTAACTCTAATACTAAAAATTCTTCGGTTCTAGGGTCACCAAAATGCTGTGACAATAACGTTTTTAATTCATGCCAAATATCAACTTGGTCCCTTTCTTCTTCTACATTTGCTGCGTCGCCTGTGAGCCTACTAGTAATAACATGAAACATAATATATTCGTTTCGTAAATCGCCACCTTTGAAGGTGTTTAAAATATATTCGCATTTCTGAAAAAAAAATATGGGAGCTGTCTCGCATCCCCACAAAATACTGCAATAAGTTTAATGAATTCAGGTGGAATTTTCTCGATACGCTCCATTTTTAGCGATGTATGCTACACATAATTATAAAAAAAAATATAAAGAAAATATTCAGATTTTTTATTACGAGAAGTATATCGTAATATAATAAAATTATGTTATCACGGCGTTTTCTTATCCCTAATAACACACATACACATATATTTAAAACAAAGAGGGTAAAGTATAAAGGAAAACTGAAAAGATAATCACAGTCACAGTTCCGTAGCTTCTCTCATCTCCTTGCTGCATTACTATTATCTCACACTGCGTCAGCCTCTTGAGTTGCAACTTAACAAAGGGGAATGACCAAGTGACTAAGGGAATTGATATCGGAATAAATATTACTGTGTCAAGATGAAACTACTGTTTTGAGATTCGTATTAATATGTAGTTTAATAAAACCTAAACATCATATGCGTAATTTGTCGGGTTTCAGAGAAATAGATGGGTGAACTTTGAATGTCAAAATGCCAAAACTTTTTATGTTTCCTTTAATTAATGGGGAAATTAAAATCAAATTATACTATAGCTTTGAAAATGTAATAAGATATTAAGGCACCAAGAAAAAATTACCATAAATACCTAACTTAAATAATATTGGGTGGGTGAGCACGTTAAGCCGTCGGTCCCGGTTGTCATGAAGATCTTTGGCAATCGTTACAGGGCGTCAGTACCTTCTATATAAACTGACACTGGTCTAAACCATAGAATATCGTTATCCCTTCGGGTTGCGCAGGTCAGACAGGCAGTCGCTCCATGTAAAAGCTAATATTCAGCCAAAATCCGGTTAGACTAGTAAGCGGACTCCAGATTGAAACTGGGATAACGCTAAGAGGATGATGAAATAATATTGGGTGGCTGACTAACACAGTAATTGATTATTTCCCAGATAGCAGACAAACTTGCGGCAAGTTTGTTTTTTCTTTGATCCTTACTTGCCGCGTCAAATATGACGAGGCAAGTTTGCGATAATATTGCTCAAATATTGTTATGACAAATATGATATTTCAAGTTTGAAGCAAGCTTGATGCAAACTTCACCGCTACCACAGAATAAAGAATAGTACTAACGTACAGAAAATTCACTTGTCAAACCAATTTATTGAATTTGCGACTCTTGCTACTAAGCAACAAAGTGCAATTCAACTCGCATAAGCACTCAGTGCCTAATGCGATATTAACCTAACCGTTCCCTTTCTTTTCTAACACATAACGCTGTCACTGTCTGGCGCGGAGTGGCGCGCTAGGGTTGTTGACTTGCCGCTGCAACTATAATATTTATTCATCGTCTATCTACCTACTTGACCACGTACCTAATAATAAATAATTATCATATAAGTATCCTATCCCACTATTTGAGCTCGTAGAACAAATACCACAAAATTCTGGTTGTTTACATTTTTACTATACTGATTCTTAGTTATTTCCTAAACGCGTGGACCGATTTACATGATTCAAACAGATAAAATGGTTTTTGAACTAGATCTTTAATTTGACACCATAATCGTCAAGATATCTCAACAAACAAAAAATCAAATTTTCAAGTTGCTCTCGTAATATAAATAAAATAAAATCAAATTTTCAAGTCGTTTTCGACACACAGTTAATTGAGCAATACTTTGCATTAGACTTGTGATGATACATTTTCGTTGTTAAAGGCGTTTAGGTATATAATTTGAACAGTGTATGAACACGGCGCGTGAGAATACGAAGCGGTCGCACTCGTTGCGTTGCGTGACGTCTAATGTGAGCGGCGCGCGGCAACCCACTAAATCTAGTAATGGCAATAACGGTTGTTTTGCAATAATGAATTATCCTGTTGCGTGATTATGTAATAACTGTTATAGTAAACTGTTGTCGTTATCCTGTTATTGTTTCACAAACACTGTAAAGAAAGCATTGGTCCGATTTATACATTAAATATGTACTTCACGACAACGACAACGTCGACAACAGACAACAGTGACAACAGACAACAGAGACAACAGTTGTCAGTTACTGACAACTTGACAAGCCATAACAATAACAGGATAACTAAAATAATAAGAGTCCCAAAAATAACTTAAGCAAGTATGACCTTTATTACGTTTCGTGAAAGATTATAATGCTATAAGGTTGGCGCTGGGATAGTCGCTACTTCGCGAGGCTCGGGAGCGGCGACTCGGCGAAACTCGAGCGCACGTGCGCCTATCGTCATCACTCTCACACACTCGTGGTGTGCATATTGCATGCCTACTCTTACCTATCCTGTTGTCATTTTAGCACGATAACAGCACGTGCGCCTATCGTCATCTCTCTCACACACTCGTGGTGTGCATATTGCATGCCTACTCTTACCTATCCTGTTGTCATTTTAGCACGATAACAGCACGTGCGCCTATCGTCATCTCTCTCACACACTCGTGGTGTGCATATTGCATGCCTACTCTTACGTATCCTGTTGTCATTTTAGCACGATAACAGTTTATAACGATAACAGGATAACTCAGTATGCAATAACTCATTATTCATTACGCTCAAATAATGCATTACCATAACTGTTATTGTAATAACGACCATTACTAACTAAATCCAACCACGTCGACGTGGTCGGCCGAGGTACTTGTAAGTTTGTACCTAAAATGCGAAGTGCGCCAGGCCTGCCGCTACTATGACGCGCGCGCGAGACTCGCGCCACCTATTTGCTTGATCCGTTCGGTAAAGTTCGGTTAACTTCGGCTCGGATTTTGGTTGACTGTTGAGTGTTGGTTGAGTGACCGTTTGCTTGTTAAATATTTTTTTTTTCTTCTGCTGAAGCTTCTTACTAGTATATCTAATTAATAATTTTTAGTTCGTAATTAGCAACTATATACAAAGGTACTCTGTGATTGATTCAATCTGTGGCTGTGCTGTGTGGCTGTGCAAAGTTCAACTTACACCCGATCAGTTTGTGCTTGTGAATTATCCTTTTTGTTTTGGCGGAATTGAGGTACCTAAGTCTCTTTTATATTTTTTGTAGCTTCTAGCTGTATTCACATACAATCTAAAATAAAAAGTCCATGTTTAATGTTATTTACAGCCTCACAGCGTTTTAGATGATGTATCTAGTTGGTTAACCTCAAAACATTACTGTCTTAGTGATATTGCACACATGGGTACCTATTATTTTAGTCTAAAATTCAATTCAATTATTGCCACTCTGTCTTTTCTTCATATTTCATCAACATGATTTAGGCTATATAGCGCTAAGTGGCGCTAAGTAAGCCAAAACAATGAACTGAACTTCAGGGTCACAAGGGACCTAACACAACCTATTAAGTTTCCCGAGTGGACGAGATTCATAAATCAGCCGATCGTAATATACGATTTGAAGGTCGGCGTCAGTTATTTCGTCAACTTATTAGGTTATGTTAGGTTTCCTTGTGACCCTGTGTCCAAAAATAGGTGCCCGGTGCGTTGCAGGGCTCCGTCAACTTAACTTAAAAGACATCGCTGTCCTATCTACTTGGTACCTAGTCCTACTTAGTACTTACTAAGGGACGACAGACGACGATGATTTGAGGCTGAATCCTTGGTCGCAGGAAAAAAACATCAGGACAAAAAAGCTTTTATTTTTAGTTGTTCTATACAATAATAGCAAAAAAATCACATATCAATAGATTTCGAAATTGTTCTTCAAAATTTATTAAGTGTCAAACGCTACCAATAGTAACGCGCCGATCTTCTTCAAGACGATTTTGACGGCTAACCCTTGATCGGAGAAAAAAAATGTCAAGAGCAAAAAGCCTTTAGTATTAGTCGTTATATACAATTCAAACAAAAAAAATTAAATATGTTGACTTTTGAGACTTTTCATCAAATTTTTTCTAAGTCCAAAACAAAGAATTATATTGTTTTTAATGATTTTCTAACAATTCTGAATGCAATCATGTCATAGCTTCAGTTTTTAGTAATATTTATGTAGGTTTTTAATTTATTTTCTTCAGGAAGGAGTAAACATGGCTCGAATACCCTTTTTACTAATGTCCAAACAAGGAAGACTAAAAAGAATTAAGAGAGAAATGGTTCTCACTCATACAAATATCAATGCTGGTAGTATTCATTCTAAACAAGGAATTTCATTTTGTCATGAAGAAACTGTATGGCCTAATATTGCGAATGAATTTGAAAATGATAACCTAGATTCCTGTTGAATGTACGCACAGAGGAGATGGTAAAATTTTTAAGGAATAGGAGGGACCCCGACGAATCATGGTCACAACACCAAATAAAAGTTCTTAAAAGATATGGTATGTCCTTTCTTTTTCTGTATAAGTTATTTAAGAATTATATAACCTTTTTTTTTGGGTTTCACTATGTACTTCTTTCAAACTTAATTTATTTTTTTAAACCAGTAAAAAAATGCATTATAATTTCAGAAACTTATAATGAGACACTTCTCCGCTTGAAAAAAGCAGAAGAAATCTCCAATTAAGACTGATGATAAAGTCCTCATACGAAAAAGAAAGTTTAGGATGGTATATTCGCCTAAAGATTTAGATTCTCCGGATGATTATCCCACTAATTGTCCTTCTGGTAAAGATTTTAACTATTTTTTTTTGTATTTTCCTTTACATGGGCCATTTAGATGTAACTTGCTTTTTATTACAGGCAGTATTCTTGAAATGAAATTGTTTTTTATTTGCAACTCCAATGCAGTAGTGACAACAATATACCTAGTGAGAAATGGAAAAAAACAAAAACAGTATTTGGATAGCAAATAAGGGATCTGCATCAGTATAAGTTGCAGAATCAGGTGAGACTGCAACACTGATCTTCCCGCAGGACCTACTTAACTTACATACATAAAATCTCTTAAAACTAGTTATAATTAATTATAAATAGTACATACATTATGAATTAATATATAACTATCAAATAAATAAATAAATATACATACATAGATTAAATAATCATAATAAAAACAATACAGAATTTTTTTTTTTAAATAATGCTCAGATAGGGTAATTTCGCCTGTTCGCGTCCATTTAGTGCAGTTGGCAAGTTTGATGGAGAAAATAAAAATGTTCCAGCAAATTGATTCAATGAAAAATTTATGTAATGCGTTCATTATATAGTCTATTTTAATAATAACTTTCAGTTTTGTTCGAAGCTTGTTGTGTTTTTTTTTAAATAGACAAACTTCAAAACTTCATTTTACCCAGTTTGCGTCCAAAAAATCTAAATTGCGTCCACCTGTGGACCAGTTTGCGTCCACCAGCTTAGTCTAAACAATATCAGCCTTATAATCCTTCATATAAGGGTGATATTGTTAAGACAATCTAAAGAAAGATTGGCTTTTAACATTTTCTACATTTAAGATTAGTTATAAAAAATCTACATTATTATCATTATTAAATCACTTTATACAAACTATGAATAACTATTTATTGTTCTCAACATCGATGGAACTTAAAATCAAAGATAAAAAAATAACGATACATGTTGTCCAATATTGTGGTCTTCGGAATAGCATAATTTTTACATATTTATGTACATATTTGTCTTATCGATTTCTTTTTCTCACGAATATCACAAAACGCTTTCTTTATTTAATCATCCTTTGTATTTTTTTCCTTCTTCTTTCTTGTCTCCTAAGAACTCATCTTGAATAGAAAAATATGGAATAAAAGAAATTAAATGTTATAATTCAATTTTAAACACAGTCTTAATCAAAAATGCATTTTAAATTATAAAAAAAAATATATAGAATGTATTTATGCGATCATTTCTATTTCATGAAAATATGGACGCAATTTGCTATAATATTATCCCTTGCAGGTATAATTTGCGTCCACTTGTGATCGATTATTATATCGATTGTATCTTTTATTACAATCATAATAATGTGGACGCAAATTGGTCATTACAATTGCATACTATTAATGTTAAAATAAACAAAATCCCAATTTCTCTCTCATATTTTAATCACATAAAAATAAACAACTAAAGAAATCATAAATAGACGAGTTCGCGTCCATTGTGGACGCAAAGTGGAAGTTTTATAAATTCGGTGATGTAATTCGCATCCACCTTATTTTATTTGTTAACTATAAAAAAACAAGCTAATTCATACTATTCGTCTTTTCATTATTAATGTCTAGAAACAGCTATGTATCCTAAAATTCACATAAAACAATAAAATACTTACCCTCAAACACGCCGCTGCACACTATTTTTTTATTTATATCCCGCGCATCTGCACTCTTTTGTTGAACAACCGAGATTAACTAATTTTTTTAAACAGGATAAGCTGGGCGCACGGAACTTTTGTCTATTTGTGCGTGTCTCTTATACGTCGAGGTATTGGCGATACTGACTTTTCATTTTATTAGTGTGTTAGTATACTTATTTCCGAGCATTTTAAAGGGAGGTCCGCAAAATGGACGCGAATAGGGGGATGGACGCGAACAGGCGAAATGACCCTATCACTATAAATAGATAACTTTTTTATGCATTTCCGAACGCTTTACAATCACGTCTTGTCACACTTGACAGATGGGTGTGGGTGTGGGGGTGTGGTGTGTTTGTGTTCGGTCGGCCATTGCTTTCCGTAGTATATATTTTACTCTTTGGCCATTGCTAAAAGTTGTAATTTTATTGTTATCATTGTGCCAATATTAAAAACGAATTTATAAGATACATTCTGCTTACATAGTGTACTACAGATGATGAAAATGTCATATACTACACGTGTTTAATATCGAATAAATTATGTAAGTTACCGCTTCACTGTACAATACCTATGATAATGTTTGTCGTTGTAATAATATTTGCTTCAATTTAGTTAGGAGTGTGTGTACTGTGTTATTTTGAGTAAGCCGTTTTCAATACAACTAACAATTAACTCAATTATGCCGGAAAAACAGCCGGCTATCTCGCCAAAATGTTTGCGCTTAAAACCCAAGAAACCGCCGGCGGTCGCTCTTTTACATTCAAGAAAATACCTTAGATTCACACGTTTAGAGACGACTTTTGTATGAACAATGTTAGTGCGTTCCGTTCTTTGATAAATTTTCTACATTCTGAGCGTAAAATATTATATAATCTGTGCATCCACAGTTTAGCTTTGACAGTCCAAAAATTTGCATCGCGCACGCTTCACGATTTCTTCAGTTTCGTGATTTGTTTGTGTTAGTGTTTTTTTGTGTATTTTACGTAAGTAAGTAGTGTTTCTTATTAGAAAACTGTTTTTTAGCTTATTAGAAGTGTTAATATGTAACTGGTTAAATGAAATACATCGTAATATGGCACGAAAAAGTCTGTTATTATGTGACTGATTGCGAAGTGATTTGTCATTGTTGTGAAGTTTGAATCTATAAAAACAATATAAATATTTGACTAAACACTTTATTTTGATGCCTGACAGAAAGAAAATTTAATAATGATTACAATATAGTTTAAGTAAACTGCTGACAGAGTGTGAGCAATTAAAAACAGTGCTGACTTCCACTTTCTGTTCATAAATTACTAAGTTATTTAATATATCTATTATTATAATCTTTTTCTTAATAAAGTTAATTCTTATCACATTTTAGGTGAAATTCTTGGCTGGGATTGGTGGCAAAAATGCTCATAGCCTTACTACGAACATTCTTAGACGAATATTGCTTGATGAAGTAGCAGAATTATATTCATTGACAGGAAAACTAATGAAAAGTTAAAACAAAAAGTCATTTCTGACAATAGAAACATGTAAAATAATCTTTCGTAAGTATTTTTATATTGTATGACTTTATAAAAAACCAAATTGTGAGATAATAAGCATATAAAGCATTGTCTGTTCCCATACTGGGCCAGTGCCTTACAACCTCACAATGAAAATAAAACTATGTTAAACTGAACGGTTACATATGATTAATTTATAATGATTATTTTTCTTTTTTCAGTAATCTGCAAAAAAGTCTATGATGATGTAACGGATGAACATCTTAAGGAAATTGTTAGTGACTGGCTGAATCAAGCAAAAGTTAGAATAAGAAGGAGGTAAGGTTCTGAAATATAATTGCATTTATATGTGAAATAGATTTAAGAATATGAGTGGTCAGTCCGAATATTTAAATATTGTTATGTTGTGAGTGCTGACTGTCAGTATTACTATGAATAAGGTTCTAAAAGCTAATACTCTGTCAAATCTGGATAGACTAGAAAGCCCTCCAGGCTGATGATTAATGTTGTTAGCTAGATATAGTTTGTTAAGAACAAATATTTATGTGATTTAGATATATGTATCTTATCTGAGAGATTTGTGTTTTGTTTTCTTGTTTGTAATATGTCTAGTAACTGTAATTTTTACTGGTGAAGATGTCACAATATATATAACTACAGATATATCTTTATTTAAGCTATTATATCTTTGATGAATAAGTATTTTTAAGTTGTCAAATAAATTTAACTCAAAAAAAAGTACAGATATAAATATTAGATGTTAAGGCTCTAGGTAGCAGCTGTAACACATGGCAATACTTGCTACTACCCGAATGTATGCACAGAGGAGATGAAAAACAGACTTTATTTTTCTACATAAGATATTTAAGAATTATATAAACTTTTGGGTTCCACTACTTCTTCCAAATTTATTTATTTTCTTTAAACCAGTTAAAGAAATGCATTATAATTTCAGAAACTTATAATGAAGCACTTCTCCACTTGAAAAAAGCAGAAGAAATCTCCAATTTAGACTCTGATGCTAAAGTCCTCATACGAAAAAGAAAGATGAAGAGAGTGTATTTGCCTGAAGATTCAGATTCTCCGGATGATTATCCCACTATGAAAATAAAAACCAACTCAGCCAAGTGTTCCATACCCCATTCCTCCTAAACGTCGGTTAACAGGAACAAGAAAAAACAAGTGTAATGAAAACTTGACAGAAGTGGTTGCAAGAAACAGCACAGTCAAGATAGTTCCAAATAATGTAGTAAATCATACACCTGGTAAAGTTCTTAGCTTATTTTTTATGATAATACTTAATATGAGCTGTAGAGACTTAGACCTGTATTATAGGACTACACTCAAGTCAAGATCTCTTCTGAAGTACAGTTAAAAAGGGATGCAAATAAATTGAACAGATACGTACATCCCTTTCCAACTATGCCTCAGCAGAGATCTCCGCTTGAGTATCATTCTATAATACGGGTCTTATTTTTTCTTATTACAGGTCGTATTCAAAGCAAATCTCAGCCAAATTTAAAAACAAAGCTCCTGAGTATACTTTTACAAGAAACACCTTAGTTACTGCTGAAGTTGAAGATGCTATTGAAATTTCTCATGTAACAAACAGCACCAATACTGGCACAAATCCTACAATAAATTATCCTTCTGGTAAAGATTTTAACTATTTTTTTTAAATATTTTCTTTTACATGGGCCATTCCGATGTAACCTGCTTTTTATTACAGACAGTCTTCTTAGCAAGCCGTTTTCAATACAACAAAGCCATCTTATCCAGGTGGTCACAGACTTATCTGTACAGATGAATGAAGTTAATAGAAAATTGGACTTACTATTAGCATGGGCATCGAGAAGATACTTTTACAGTTCCTGACTTTATGGCAAAACTTCCAGTAAAGGATGATACAAGTTTTTGTAATTTGAATGAGCAGTTGAAGAATAGCCACAACAAATAGTCTCTTGTAAGTTTATAAAGCAATTTAATTACTTTCTTTGGGCTTGCACAAACATTCTAGTAAGAACACAAAACTTAGTTGACAAAATTATAAATAATGTTCTCGAATTAACAATTAACTGCTGACAGAGTGTGAGCAATTAAAAACAGTGCTGACTTCCGCTTTCTTCTTTATTTAATATATATATATTTTTTTTCTTAATTAAGTTCATGATTTATCACATTTCAGATGAAATTCTTGGCTGGGATTGGTGGCAGAAATGCTCGTAGCCTTACTATGAACATTCTTAGACGAATATTGCTTCATGAAGTAGCAGAATTCTATTCATTAGCAGGAAAACAAATGAAAAATTCAAACAAAAATCATTTCTGTCAACAGAAACATGTAAAATAATCTTTCGTAAGTATTTATCATTTATAAATTCAAACATCATGATTGTATGACTTTATAAAAAACCATATTGTGAGATAATAAGCATATAAAACATTGTCTGTTCCCATACTGGGCCAGTACCTTATTACAACCTCGCAATGAAAATAAAACTAACCCAGCTGTAGGGGTCACCCCTTTTCTTTGTATTACCTACTTACCTGTTAAACTGAATGGTATTATTTTTCTTTTTTCAGAAATCTACAAAAAAATCTATAATGATGTAATGGATGAACATCTTAAGGAAATTATTAGTGACTGGCTGAATCAAGCAAAAGTAAGAATAAGAAGGAGGTAAAGTTCTGAAATATAATAAACATTATTTTCTATTATTCTAGGTGGGCATGGATTTTTTAATTTGAATCACATATCAAATTGGGTCCTATGACTTTCCATGTCCATGCACCATGTGTACATGACTACATAGTTTTAGGTTTCATTGCAAGATTGTTAATTTAACATGTTTTTACCCACTTTAATAGGAGTTGAATCCTGTTCGTACAATAAGAGTTAATAACAATTTAAGAGTTTATAACAATTTCTTTTATTTGTTTCAGAGCTGCTAGACAAACTAAAGCATGGGAATCTGAAGCTAGCGGGTATAATCTAAATGTTATGAATAGTTTTAGACAATGATTTTAAATAGTGAATTTTGTGTGTGATGTTTTTCTTTAAAAAATATAACATTTGTTATTTTCTATAGACTAGAAAGACTAAAACTAGGTAGACTAGAAAACCTACTCTAGGCTGATGATGATGAATGTTGTTAGCTAGATATAGTCTATACAGGGTTATTTGTAAAACACCGTTATCCTCTTAAGGGGTGGTTATATATTTCATCGTTATGAACAACTTTTGTTCTGGAACTTTTGCGAAATCGCGAAAAAAATATCAGCTGTTCCATACATTTTGTCGGGGTCAAAGTTCAACTTTGTATGAAACAGCTGATATTTTATGTGTTTTACAAATAACCTTGTATATCCTGTTTAGTACAAATATTTCTGTGATTTAGATATAATATCAAACCTGAGAGATTTGTGTTTTGTTTGTAATATGTCTAGTAACTGAATTTTTTACTGGTGAAGAAAAAAATAGTTGAAAGGCTATAGGTAACTGTAACACAGTACTTTTGGTCCAGTGAGAATGTACAAAACACACATTTGTATGGAACATTTTAGCTGATTAGTTCAGCTAAAATGTTCCATACAAATGTTGTTATCTATTGATACTAAATTCCAGTCATTTGGACGCCTCGGTATGCCGCGGCACGTCGTGTCATGCCGAAGCGTCCTTCGGGCTACCGAAACATGCCGTGCCGTCAGTCGGCGCCGGCCTTTATGAAGCTATGTATATTTTAATGTCATATTTTTACGACATACATTATGTCAATGTATTATAATTAGAAATTATTGACCGATTTAAAAAAATAAATAGTCATGATAAAAAAATTGTGTATTTTTTTTTATTCACGTTGTTGTATTCACGAAGTCACAGCAATAATATTTTATGTGAAGATTAATCTGTGGTCGCAGGATGTCTAATGACCACATACTAGTCCCCAAATCGTCAGGTTTCATTAAAATCTACAATTCTAATTCTAGGTTAAAATTTCCAAAATGTTAAAGGTTACATTTTGGAAATTTTAACCTAGGAAAATAATTATTACTGCCGTAGCACATGTAGGGCAAGTTTGTCGTAACAAAATTGTAAGTAGTATGACAAAACAACCCTTAAGCAAGTTTGTTATATCAAGTTTGCACAACCTTTGCAAAAACAAACTTCATGCAAGTTTGTTATATCAAGTTTGCACAACCTTTGCAAAAACAAACTTCATACAAGTTTGTCACCGTGAAACTAGCAAGTTTGATTTAAACTTGTTGCAAGTTTGCAAACTTGCCATGTCAAACTTGATGCAAGCTTGCTTTTTTGATGTATCAAACTTGTTGCAAGTTTGAAACAAGTTTATATTGCTATCTGGGTTTATATCTATAAATGCTTATGTCAAAGAAACCAATAGCTTATTCGCATTTGGCGCCCCATAATAAGCTAACATTGATACATTTCATACAAACAATCTTCAAAAACATCACGAAGAGCAGCAAATCCATCTTTTAAATGTAAAACCCCAAGCCGGCCAGTTACTGTGGGGTAAGAATGCCACAACCCTCATGCTTTACAAGGTCAACTAATTACTGATTAGGCACAATCAAATAAATAATCATGTTAATTGAAACAAAGTTTTATCCAAAGAAAAACGGGGAACACGATAAAAAGAAACATATTTGAACCATTTTGAAACATAGAAAAAAGAATGGCACTGAGCAGGTGAAGATTGAACATGACTATGTTCAATCTTCACCTGCTCATATAATAATTAAATAAAAATAAATACACAAATATGAAAATATTGAATAACTATTATTCAATATTTTCATAGGTGTATTGCTCAAAAATGTCATCTAGAAATGGGGCTGGTGCATCAATATTGTTATGCCGTCCCCAGCTCAGGTACCAAGCAATAGTCATCACGTGGGCACAACATCCCACTGTCCGCCTGCCCACTAAACAGCTACAATAGTAACCAGATATGGCCCTCAATGTGTTCACTGTGTCTTCATTTCTGTTTATCAATAGGTACGTATAGTATGAACGGCTGCTAACATGCCTCGATTTTATTCTGCCACGAATAATATAATTGTTCACACCGAGAACAAGGGGTAGTGTTCACACCGAGAACAAGGGGTAGATCATCTTCTATGACATCATTAATTTGCAAGTATATGTACCATTTTGTCGGATATGCTCTCCGTAGTACGACATTGCCTGCTTGAGCTGATTGTTCCCAGAGCAAATTTTTTAAGGTCATCCATTGTTAGCTTTGGAAAATCATTTAAGTGAGGATGGTTACCATCTATATTTAAAAATCCTGTGCGTCGCCGATTTAAGTGCTCAGCTTCAATTACATCAGCTAAATGTTTAATCTCTGCTGGGCAATGTGCAAATATTCTGTTTAAACAGGTTTGTCTTCGAGGACAGGGCGAAACTTGTAAACAAGAGCACAACCAATTCGGAAATCCTCCATGAGATGTTTTGCAGCTCTATTAAAGAACTCCTGCCTGAATAATTTAAAATCCTTTTTTAATCTGCCATTTACTATTTCCACGACCCATCTACACATTGTTACACACCGTGATTTGTTGGCTTGCTCTGTGGTCAGTTGATGGTGGCCTTCTAATAAGGATTCAGGTTGATGTGTTTGATATCCATATTCTTGAAGTTGTACCACCACATCTCTGAACCCTCTATCAAGAATAAAGACATCTCCTTCTCGAAAATATTGTCGCATAGGTCCGTCAGCCCTTCTAAATTCTGTGCCCATAATTGTAGCATCATTAGTTGTTGCTTTATATGGTCCCAAGCAATCTAGTATGTGCCCATTACAGCACACAATCATAAATGGCTTCACCAGGTTGGTATATTTGTGTAAACTGTAGGCTAAGACTACAGAACAAAGGGCAGACGGAGCGCGCGGAACACTTGCGTGAGGCCACTAAAGCAAATACAAAATTGAAAAGCGAATACAAACTCGGCTCAGTGCGCTGCGAAGCATCGCACAGTTCACACGCCACGATCAATCCAGCTTTTAAATTCATAAAATGCCGTCTTGCGTTTTTAAACATTGTAAAAGTCGTTTCCCTAAGCAAAAACGGGAAGATGGAATATATTTTTACAGATAACTTTGGATTATTTGACTGTTTTATAATATTATTTCGATAAAATTCGTATTTCTGCAGAAAATGTGTAAGTGTTGCCAGTTTACGTCGACGCCGTTCTCCCTGAATTAGGGAAAATGCACTTGTCAATTGATTATGTAATAATGATGGTCATGTTAATGAAAAATACATTAACGTAATGTAAAATTATATTTTAGATTATCTTTCTTCTTATAAATATAGTAATAGAATTTCCATTAGTAAGTATATATACATTGTTTTGAGTTCGATCCCCAAACGATCCAAATATTCGTGTACACATGGCTCCTCGTCAAGCTTTATACACGTTGACCTTTGTACCGTTCTTATGGCGTAGGGAATAAGTATCAAAATCGTACTGCAACTGTTTACTTGACTTGGCGCCGTGTGTACATTAAGTACAGAAACAGAAATCATTGATTGCAGCCATTATTTATTTTTAATTGCATTTTTTTTGGTTTTGATTAAATTTATGAATCATAATATTCATAATTTATTGTGTGCATGACAAAATGTTTATAGCTAATTAATATGTAGGACGCAAGCCTATTGCAATTAACCAAACATTACCAGATACTATACTGAGAATATCTAAACAAAAAATAAACAACATATTCGCCGATCTAAGATCTGAACCCCATGATTGGTATTCGTAAATATATGTAGTTGGTATTATACATATAAGTACTTCTTCTGGATCGAGGGTATTAATCACAAAACATAATCTATTTATTTCTCAATTTACGAATAAAATTAGTTAAAACTTAACTCAGTACCTACATTATTTATAAAAGCATACATTAATGGTTTCTTTTATTTGAATCATTTTCACAACAGCATTACATACTAAAAGCATTAATTAAATCCATGGTAAATTCTTCAAAACCGCAAACGAATATAAAATATGTAATATTTTTATATCCGTTTGCAAAAACTATATGCAAGGTAGTGGGAGATTATTCATAATCTGGCAACTTTACACACACATAGGCGCGCGTGTCCGTACAGTGCCAGTCGCCAAATGTCACGCACACATAGCTGTCAACATGCCTCACTTAGTCGGACGAATACGCTCCATCTGAGTCTAAATCTGTGACTGTAGGTCTGTTTTTGAAATAGGTAGTTACTGCTACTCTGCAAATAGCATCACATATTGTAATTGCTGGTTTGGTCTCAACAGGCAATGTTGGTCTTCCATAGAAACCTTCAGGTATTACTGTGTTCATTGCTGCCACTTCTTGGACAGTCATAGAGGCCCAAATAGTGAGGTACTACGAGGGTCAAACTGAAAGTTCTTAGAACTGGCCACTTATAAACAATATAATAAAAAAAATATTCTAAAATTTGAAAATAGAACTCTTTGCCAATATTACTGAGTATATATTTCATTCATTTGTCATTTGTTTTACGATTTGGCGGCAAATTGAAAATTGTCTGAGTCACGTCAACGTGAATTTAACACGAGAAAATGTTCGTGCAATGATTTTTTATGACTTTCGATGTCATTTAAGTCAACAAGAAAGTTATGATAGACTACGATTGGCCTTTCACGATAAAGCCCCATCTCGTGCGACTGTTTACAACTAGTTTAATGAGTTTAAACGTGGTCGCACTAATCTCACTGATGATGTACGTGAGGGACGGCCTTCTACGGCGACGACTGAAAATAACATCTGTGTTGTGCGGCGTATGATAGAGACTGACAAAAGAGTGACCTATCAGCAGATTCGGACAAGCTTAGGCATCGGTATGAGTCAAGTGCACAAAATCCTCCACGAACATTTAGCGGTCAGGAAGCTTTGCGCCCGGTGGATACCTCATAATTTGACTAAGGCTCAAAAACTCCATCGTGTGGATTGGTGCCGTAAAATGATTGAAAGATTTAACGGAGGTGACTCAAATGCTGTGTTCGACATACTAACAGGTGACGAAAGCTGGATTTACTGTTATGATCCTGAAACCAAAAGACAATCTGCTCAGTGGGTGTTTCCTTTCGAGGAGTTGCCAACTAAAGTAGGAGTGGGCGATAAAAATCGTATATAGATATTGAATCTATATATCGATGCAATATCGTAAATCGGATATCGGCCAAATCTAAAACTATATATTTCACGAAACACTATACTGTCAAATATCTAGCGATACGCATATTCCATCAACAAATGGAATCGTATACGAGCAGTTATATCTGTTTTGCTTGCCAGCCGACGACAGAGAGAGAGCGCGAATAATAAGACTGAAATGGATGTAAACGGACAGATACTAATACATACTACGATTCTAAACGTTATGTTCTAGGCGTAAATATTATATTGGCATGCTTTAAGTGTAGCCCTTTTATTTGGGTAAAATGATTGTTTTATTTTAAACTTCGACCTTACGAGTAAGTAAATAATGATGCATTATGCAAAAATATAGAATTTGGTGAAACTTGGTCTGTAGTAATATATATGAAATTAACATAAAATATTGTTATAATATTGCAACTGAATAGGTAGATAAAATATATAGTATGAAGGACGGTTTATTTAAATGTTGATACTATATCACATCATTGATACAACAACATAAATATCACATTAGGTATGAAAACCATAAAAGATATTCGTTGCAATACAGCGCATCCGTTGTATCTGACAGTATCCATCAATATATAGTTTCAAAAAATATAGTGTTTCAAAATCCGATTTTGAATATCGATATATAGATACGATTTGATATTCATAAAAAGTGATATTACCCACTCCTAAACTAAAGTGAAGAGAGATCGAAGTGCGGGAAAAAAAATGGTGGCCTCGTTCTTTGAAAGGATAGGTCATTTCGCAACAATTGTGTTAGAGGATCAAAAAACAGTTTCTGCAGAATGGTACACTACCAATTGTTTGCCACTTGTCTTGGAAAAAGTTCGAGAGAAACGACCTCGCAGTAGGATCCTCCTTCACCACGACAACGCCTCGTCGCACACCGCCAAGCGAACGATCGACTATTTGGCGACATCAAACGTTGAATTACTGGGTCACCCGCCGTATAGCCCCGACCTCGCGCCTTGTGATTTTTATTTATTTCCAAAAATTAAAGAAAAACTTAAAGGAAAGCGGTTTATGAATGCTGAAGAAGCGGTGGCTGCGTATCGCGATGCCATTGAAGAGACCCCTAAGGACGAGTGGGCAAAGTGCTTTTCCCAGTGGTTCCATCGCATGCAGCGGTGTATTGACGTCAATGGACAATATTTTGAAAAGATATAATAAAACTAATAACTGGCTAATGTAATCAGTTTTTGATTTTCTAAGAACTTTCAGTTTGACCCTCGTACCTAGATGTAATGTCATAACATCTCGCACTTTGTTCATGTATCGTTCCAGTGACGTTCTCGGCATATTAAACAGACCACACGACCTCTCATTACTGTCTCCACTTCTTAATTTTGTTAAATAAATGCTTAATGCTACACTAGCATCAGGTACTTCTTCATATAATTGTGGTATATTGTCCATTAACTCATAAAATTGTTTAGCATTTAGACCTAACCAGTAATGACTTATGTCATTACTGGTTAGGCTGTATCATGTGTACATTACTGAAATTAATTTGCTTCATTGATATTCTTTCCAACACAGTCAGAAGGTTATCCATTTGGATTCCAGTAAAATCAGAATAATTAACTTCTAACTCATCCCAGCAGTCATTGTAAAAATTAAAGTTACAGATCCGAGCACTTTGGGGAATGTATATTCGATAGCGACTCAAAACTTCTTCTTTCAACGCTCTTGGTATTAATAATCGCTCCACATTTCCACAGTTAGAAAAAACACAGTTTCTAGTTGATATAGCTACACGTTTATAAATTCGTGACATTATTTTAGGCACTTCTTGCCTTCTTGGGGGCTGGTATATGTTATATGGTGGTAATGGCGGTGGATTAGGGATATGTGCAACATAATTTTCCTCATCAGGCACATTTATATCAACATTATGTACAGGTAATTCTACATCAGGTGCAGCAACTTCCACAACAGGTACAGGTGCTTCAGCTTCTATAAAAGGTATAGGTACATCAGCTTCTGGCACAGGCACTAAAACATCGGGTTCAGGTACTTGAGAGTTCTCAATTACAGGCTCATCTTCATGAGAAATCATTTGTATCACATCATGTTGCAAATGCCGTTGTACAGTTCTCTTAGTTGCCATCCAACATGCTCTGCATACTCTATCCAAACGCTGCCTCTGAACAAAAAATATTATTGTTAGAACTGGTTACAAGTTATGATTATGGTGGATTAGGAACAAGGACTTGAGATTAATAACTTGTTGATTTTAATAGTCTGCATATGTATGCAGGATAAAGACTTATTTATTAAGTATTTACTGGTGTGGGTATAATATACTATATACTTACGAGGGGAGTTCAATGTATTCTCGGTATCGAGGTGATATACTAATGATAAGGGTAATTTAATTATCTCATTAGTTAATGACACTCTTTGAGGGTATAAATACAAAATTTCATTTAATTGCCACCATTAGTATTCAAGATATCATTGCGAAAAGACAACTATGATGACTGATTCGACAATGATGAAAAAAATCGAGCATCGTGCAGTGATAAAATTCCTCACAAAACAAGGAAAAACTCAAAAAATTATCCATGAAGAAATGGTGGCTGTTTACCAAGATTCTGCGCCTTCATTATCTACAATTCAGAAGTGGTCAAGTGAATTCAAACGGGGTAGAGAGAGCATTGAAGACGACCTCTGCGCTGGTGGGCTAATTTGTGCCGCTACTGAAGAAAACGTCAAATTAGTTGAAAAACTTGTACTTGAAGATGCCCGTGTAAGAGTGAAAACATTAGCAGAAATGACTAAGCTATCCGTGGGTACCATTCACACAATCCTTCATGAGCGCCTGAATTTGTCAAAGGTCAGTGCAAGATGGGTGCCGCGAATGCTCACCGCGCTAGAGAAACAAGTGCGAGTTGACTGTTGTAAGGAGTTTTTGGACCTCTGTGGTGAAAATCCGCAAAGTATTTTCGATCGGATTGTTACTGGTGATGAAACGTGGGTTCATCACTATGACCCTGAGAGCAAGCAAGAGTCTATGCAGTGGCACAAAAAAGGATCAGACCCGCCGAAGAAGTTCAAAGTCACTCCGTCCTTAAAGCTCATGGCCACGGTGTTTTGGGATTCTAAGGGAATCTTGCTAATCGAGTACACAAAAAAAGGTCAAAGTATTACTCCTGCATCATACGCAACCACCCTGCGTAATTTAAAGGAGGCAATTAAAGAAAAAAGACGTGGAAAATTAACCGCAGGTGTGTTGCTGCTTCACGACAACGCGCCGGTTCACAAGGCGCGCCTTGCCCAGGCTGCTGTGCTGCTAATGCTGCTGTGGATTTGAAGAAATCAATCATCGACCCTAAAGTCCGGACCTGGCCCCTAGTGATTATTATCTATTCCCTAATCTTAAAAAAGACCTTCGTGGAAAGCATTTTTAGGACGATGAAGAGTTGAAGGGAGCAATAAACGAACATTTTTCGGGCCATGAAGAAAAATATTTTTCAGAGGGAATTGAAAAGTTACTTTCACGAACAAATAAATGTATTGAGATGTTAGGGGAGTATATTGAAAAATAAAATTTATTCAGAATTTTCCGCCTTTTCCTTCATACCTATACTGAGAATACATTGAACTCCCCTCGTATTTAGATTAGGTACTTCATTTTTCATTTATTTGAAACAACTAAATACCCATCCATTAAATGTCTAAACACATGTATCAAAACTAATAAATATTTGCAGCATTTGCAGTGCATTTGCAGGTGTGGATAAACCCGATTCATAATAATATTCCTTTCCTCACTATTGGCAGGTACTCGTATGGATCTTGCACGAAGTATTGAAGTTCCACATGAGAAACATACACTTCTATGGCCCAGCATAGGAGTATGGCCTGATCCTGATCTAAGAGTGGCTAGTACAGCAGCGAAGCACTCAATACAAATTATGCTATCACGTGAAATCTGAAATAATATATGCAACATTAGCTTTCATGCCGGATTAACACCAGTAATATACATGGCGCGAACACAGTTCTAAAACTGGCAGTCAGTCAATATGACTTACCGGAGTGGGTGAAGTCCAAGCTGATAGAGTAGTGTAGATATTATCATTCACTTCCCCTAATTATTGCCAACTTCCATGCTTCAGTCGAAGGGAACAGTTAACACAGCGGCGCACGGAACTTGCCATGATGGCGATACTAAATCGCAATCAGTATAATTAAACAAGGAGTCTCTGTCTCAAAAAATAAAATATATATAGGAGTCCTTTTCTCAAATATAGTATAATAAGTAATATACAAAATCACACGTACAAATACTAACAACAAACACTGATAATCCAAGAAACTAGAAAGAACGCTTTGTTTGGCCGGGAACGGACGAAAGCAGACAAACTTGACAAGTGGGGTACAATGTTGCCAGCATATAAAAAAGGATTTACCTTAAAAATCGAATTTGGATAGTTTGTATGCGATGTTTGCGTGTGCATAGGGGTCCCACCAAGATCTTAGGGTCCCAAGCCAACCTCACCTGCAAGTGGTGCACCTGACGATCAACGGACGAGGCTCTGGCATACAAAATATCCCGATAAGCGGCAATAGGCTCGCCACCTATTACGTGGGATCAAAACACTGGCGAAAAGTGTGCGTTTAATATGCCTCTGTCTACCCCTTCGGGGAAACAGGCGTGAGTCTATGTATGTATGTATGCGATGTTACGTGTTCGAAGAAACATAATTGTAGTTAGATTTTTAAACACAGAAAAAGGCACAATTAATTAATTACTAAAAAGACTTTTGACCAAATATTTTTATGTATTTTTGTACGAGCTCATACAGTTAGATTTAAGAACTATTTAGTTTAGTTTTGAATTACTGACAAAATAAATGACTTTTTATAATACAAACATATATTTATACGTTGAGCTTTTACAGCTAAACAGAAAAAATATTATTGAGTAAAAAATTAATAAATAATAAAATAATAAATAATTTGATAACTGGGCTTCTACTCGTGCTTACAATTTACGTAATAATATTATTAACATAATGAACACAGTTTGCCTAACCAGCGGAAGACATATACCATCATAAATCTGTAAAACCCAAGAAGAAGCACCCGCTATCAACGTTCGATAAAATAGAATAAATATTGCCTACAATATAAGAACTGTTCCTGCAAATAAAAGCAATAAACCACCCACAATGGATACTTCGTCAGGCCCACTGTCGCAGCATGGCTGGCACACGCATGGCTGAGTGTGAGTTGGCGTACAGAAGTGAGAACATAGCAGACAATGGGTTAAAAGCTATTATTAAGTCTGAAAACAAATTAGTATTGTTTATAGCACTTTTAAAAGAAATTCCAGTGACATTGACAGTTTGTACATATTATTTATGATACAATGTTTGTGTATATTATTATTTTAAAGTAAGGATTTTTATTGTGCTATTTCTGTAAGTATGGAAGATTACAATGTCACTGGCGATACGGGAGTTAGTGTAAGTCAACCTACCACATCGCTGACTGGTCTGGTGCGCTGTCCGGACTGTTCTCAGAACCGTCTTTTCAAAGGTAAGCGGAGCTTGAAAGTACATTTTGGCAAAGTACATAAATCCCAAAATGTGCTTCCTGGCCCTTCAATATCTTCACCACCTATATCAGGAGACGACAACCAAATTCCTTTTTGGCAAACTCTATCTAAATTAAAACATTCGGTTCCTATAGTCAAAAGAGTTCCCCGTGCGGCAAGACCATCAGTGTAAAAAAATTGGCTGAATGCATAGGTCTTGTCTTAAGGGAGAACTCAAAAGCGGCCTGGGAGCAATTATTGACTTTCCCTTATAGGATTCTACATGTTGATAAAAATCAGGCAGGCAAAAATTCATTAACATCCCAAATTAAATATAATTGTCAAATTTCGGCCAACAGTTTAGACTCTAAATTCACTTCAAATAAACATAAATCTCTGTATAAATATGTGGAATCCAAATTGAGGGAAGGCGACATACGGGGCGCGTCTAGACTCTTATTCAGCAGTGATGTGGTGGCGCCTTGCTCTCCAGATACGCTTGCGGGTCTGAAGAGCAAGCATCCAGCGCCCATTAATGATCTTTCCTTTCCTGAAGCTCCCGACAGTGAATCAGAACATCTGATCACCACGGTCAAGGACGTCTTAGCAGCGGTTTGCTCCTTCCGAAGTGCCTCGGCAGGTGGCCTCGATGCCTTGACACCACAGCATCTAAAAGATTTTGTGTGTGCAAGTGCTGGGGTGGCTGGCGATACACTTCTGAAGGAGTTGACTGCGCTAGTAAATATGATGCTCTTCGGTAATGTGGACGGTGCTATCATTGATATCTTGTATGGGGCGAACCTGTGCGCCCTTAACAAGAGAGATGGTGGCATTCGTCCCATTGCCGTGGGATGCACTTATCGGCGTATAGCAGCTAAGGTATGTTGTAAATTTTACAGCAGGGAGCTATCTGATAAATTCCAACCTCTCCAACTAGGTTTTGGTTCCAAGGGAGGTTGTGAGGCTGCTATACATGCCCTTTCGACGTATCTTGGAAGTGGTGATGGGGAGGTCATTCTGAAGGTTGACTTGAAGAACGCCTTCAATTCAGTGAATAGGGACACTTTGTTGGCACAGGCAAAATTAGAAACCCTTAAAATTTACAAATATCTTTGGCAATGTTACAGGTATCCAACAAAATTACTATATCAGGACAATCTTTTGGAATCTGCAGTTAGATGCCAACAAGGTGACCCTCTTGGACCAGTCATTTTTAGCTTAGCTATACAACTCATTATTCGGCAAATAAATTCTAAATTTAATGTATGGTATTTAGACGACGGAACCCTAGGAGGAGATCTAGACATTGTATTACAAGATTTAGCTTTTATTAAAAATAAATTCGCATCTATTGGCTTGGAACTAAATTCTAGTAAGTGTGAGTTGTTTATAAATACAACAGACCCTACAAAAAACCTTTCGATAGTATCTAAATTTAATAATTTGGCACCAAACATCAAAATTATTGAAAAGAGTTCATGTCGCCTCCTAGGTTCGCCCGTATTTGAAGAAGCTTTTGATTCTTTCTTAGAAGAAAAAATACAAAATTTTTGTGAAATTGCAGATCGTCTATTCAAAATTAATATACATTCGGCTTATACTATTATTCGATATTGCCTTTTCGTCCCAAAATTTACTCATGCCTTAAGATCATCGCAACTTTGGAAAAAAATAACACTATTAGGACAAATCGAACAAATTATACAAGTTACTTTAAAAAAATATATTAAATGTGGACTTGGACGACCGAGCCTGGCTACAAGCATCTTTACCCGTACGTTTGGGTGGGCTCGGCGTTCGCAAAATTTCCAGTGTCAGTTTACCGGCGTTCCTATCTTCGGTTCACAGCACGGAAGAGTTAACTAGGAAAATATTATCACCTACACTAGTTAACTTAGAAGTGCTGTGCAAAACCGAAGCTATAAACGCCTGGAAAATGGCTTGTCCAAACACTGATTTGCCCACCAACCTATTCTCCCAAAGACAGTGGGACGCGCCGCTTTGTAACATTGTGAGGAAAACTCTTTTGGATACATCTTTTAATGTTACAGAGCGTGCTCGTTTGCTGGCTGTGGGGGAATGAGAATCCGGTCTATGGCTTCGAGCACTACCATCGTCCAACACAGGAACCATGTTGGACGATGAGACGTTCCGTATCGCCACTTGTCTCCGTTTAGGTGCTCCGTGTGTTTCTCCTCATCGATATCATTGTGGAGAAGACATCGATAGCCTCGGACACCATGGGCTATCCTGCAGCAGAAGCGCTGGTAGAATTCCTCTTCATGCTCACCTAAATGACATAATCCGTTGTGCTCTTGTCGCGTCTGGTGTACCAGCTGTACTTGAATGGTTTGGTACGCGACGACGGGAAGAGACCTGACGGTATGTCACTGTTGCCATGGAAGATGGGTAGGCCTTTGGTGTGGGACGCAACCTGCGCAGACACCCTCGCGCCATCCCATGTTCCAAGCTCGGGAGGCCATGCTGGCGCTGCTGCTGCATCTGTGGAAACCCTCAAACGGCGCAAATACTGTAATCTAGTAGCTAATTACGTATTTGAGCCGTTTGGGGTGGAAACGCTAGGCTCATGAGGTCCGAGCGCTCGTTCTTTATACCGAGAAATATCTATAGTCCGTGCCACGAGAACATAGACTTTTTGTAAACAAAGAATTTCTACTAAGTGACTTAACAATAGTTCTGTCAAATCCAATGAGCGCAACGGTACATAGATACCTGTCATTGGAAACTAATATTTTAATGGATCGCGTTTTTATCGATATTATGCGCTGTCAACAGGATCTTTTAATGTTTTGAGGTACTGACGCCTAGAATGTCAACATTTGGAGTGAGTTCATTGAAATGTTACATTATTGGGCTTAACATACATTTAACAGAGGACAAAATTATTTTTTTTAGTTGTCAAGAATTAGGGTTATATATATTAGGGTATATTATTATGTAAAGTTAAATACAAGTTTATAGGATCGCAACGCTCCTCCCGCTGCGGGAATCTCGAAAAAGCGGGTGCAGAATAACAGATGGCAAACTATTAGTCGCGCAGAAAATTATTTATACCTAAAAAAGAAATTGCGTTTTCAGACTACCGTAACTTTTAAAGGATTTTGTATAAGTTCATTCTGACAAACAACGTAAGATGCGTGAACGAGAGAATGCCTAGATTTTTTAGGCAATGTACTAGCTAGTTATCTGTAATATTATTCATTGTTGGTCAATAATTTAATGTTTTAGGATGGGTAGGCTACTTTGAGCAAATGATTTATTGTCTATGATTAAAAAAAAACATGTCAATAATAGAGGAACATGTAGTTTATCATTAACATACATGGTACTCTATTTTTCCTTAATTTACAGAATAAATTATGTGTAAAACGACAAAAAAATCGGCAAATTTATGAACATTCGACCATTCGAAAACGAAATCAAATATTTTTATTTCAGTAAAATTAAACAATATAAATTAAAAAACATAGTGGCATAATTAGGCATTGATAAAAAAATATTGTTAAAAAAGTATAAAATCTAAAACACAACTGTTTGAAAAAAGGTTGTGAAGCCCTGAATGTTTGTTTACAAAAGTCTATCTTCTCGTGGCACCACCTATAAACGGTTAGTCGACGTCTCACGTGACCAGAAAGCTGGTATATTCTTTGCTCAAAGAATCAGCATTGCCATCCAGCGTGGCAATGCTGCCAGCCTTCTGGGCACGTTACCCGATGATATTGATGCGGAGGCATTCTACGACGCCTAAACACACCTGTATATATGTATCTATTTTCTTTTTATTTTTAGTTTTATGTACATATAATTATATTCTAAGACAGTATGATTATTTAAGATAGTAATGTATATAGTTATAATTAATCATCTGCAATGTACCTAATTATGAAAATTTAAAAAAATAAATAAATTTATACGTTGTTTAAAAAATGTATATGTTTTACGTATTCATATTTACAAAAATAATTACGTTTAATATTTTTTTAACGATTGTGATCATGTAGAAAATCGATTAAAAGTGTAATATAGTTACCACAGCAAAATACTCCCTAACGGAAATTCAAATTACCAAATATAACGACTGTTAATTCTTGTTATGTTTTCCGGCAAATGTGAGACTCCATAATAATATTACGTTATAACAGCATTATTATTATAAACAAAAATTATCCACATCACGAACTCGTGACACAATTCAGATCATAAGCATTAAGCGATACCGAAAATGGTCATTCCCCTTTATTTGTTCGGCGATCTCTGCTAAACCGTAAAAACAGACGTCAAACTTTACTGTGTAGATTTGGATACTATACAGAGTAACTGCAGAGATCCTACCAGCTGCGCCAATTAAGTGAAGTGAACTCAGATTAATAATAAAAAATACTTTATTTAATTATTACAGCGTAACAGTATATTTTAGTATTTAAGATATAAAAAAGGCATTTGTAATAAATTAATTTAGCATTATGACACTTAGAATATCTAGATTATTCTAGATCATTTAGTTGGGAGAGATGTGCTGACGAAGCTAACTTTGTTGAGTTTCGTACACTTAATGCGCATGTGTGACACAAAATTCTCACGGGAGAAGTTTTTAGTTTCTTCGTTCACAACAGGTGTTTTAGTTTCGTAGAATACACACAAGACACGTACAAACTGAATATATTGATTAATATTATTTACTATTCGTAAATATTTTTGTGGGGAGATTCCGTGTGGTGACTGATTAAGAATACAAAATGTCACCACACCGTATCATCCCATGGGTGTCGTAAGAGCCGACAGAGGGACCATACTATACAGAGAACAGCACTGTAAGAGAAAGAAAACTTAAAGCAAACCCTATACCAACCCGTTTTGCCAGCGTGGTATAGTATTCCTCCTTTCAAAGGAGAGGCCTAATCCAGCAGTGGACAAGGCTGACGACGACGAAATATTTTTGAAAAATAATGTGCTTATATACTTTTTCAAGTGCATACAGGGTGATTCAAAACTCGTGTAATTCCTTTGAACCACATGATCTGCTGGTGATATAGAATGACCCTAACCATATATTTCTTTTTTTAGTTTTATTTTCGAAAAATAAAAATATAAAATGTCGAATTCTAAAAGGAGGTAATAACGCCTCGCGTCGCTTGGCGTCAGCTGTCATAGCGCAAAGAGATTGTTCGGTAAGGTCAAACTCGCGGCGTTTAGTGTCAGTGGCAGTAGATGGCGCTACTGCGAGTTTACCTGCAAACCGCGCAAGAGGCGAAACTTTCAAATGATTGATATGTAGTAATATCATAAAAAAAAAATATTTACACTATTACTAAATCTTGGACCGACAATCTTGTTAAGATTACGGGAAGCGTTTTGTAGGTAAACTCGCAGTAGCGCCATCTACTGCCATTGACATTAAACGCCGCGAGTTTGACCTTACCGTGTCTCTATGACAGTTGACGCCACGCGACGAGAGGCGTTGTTACCTCCTTTTAGAATTCGACATTTTAAATGTTTGTTTTCGAAAGAAAAATCTAAAAAAAGAAATATATGGTTAGGGTCATTCTATATCACCAGCAGATCATGTGGTTCAAAGGAATTACACGACTTTTGAATCAACCTGTATAATGAAGGTTAATTATCCGTATGTATTATTTATTGATATAAATTAAAATAATATTATTTAGGGCCGATTTTTCAATCCTCAGATAAAGAGATGAATAACAATTCCACTGATAAATTTATTAGGCTGTATAACAGTCCGTTAAACTTGTGTCAATTTTTCAATAGTCTTTTATTCCGTGGGCAAATATCTGACCGAATAACATCATCGTACCCGTCACTAACTTCAGAGAAGTGAAACAAATATATCAGAAAAGTGCATGTAAGATCAGAACAGGAAATTAGAGCAGGACAGGAAATAGAAGCTTTATTGCCTGTCCTGCTCTAACTGTTAAAATGATGGTTGTCATTATTTCGGGGTTCTGTTTGTTTATGTATGTTTGGACTGGTATTTTCGCGGAATTTGTGAGTGTTGTGCTATTCAAATTATATTATAATAACAATTCCAGCGTTCCTCAAATTTGAATGCAAGATTTAAGACATTCAACTACTAGTAAGTTTAATAGAAAAATACAAGTATATGATAGAAATTAAAACGACTGATACGATAACTAATCAGGACAAGGAATGTGTGTGGAAAGATAGAAAGTGCTTCTAATTCATGTGGTGTGTCTACAAATAACCGTTAGTGCCAAAAATTAAAGCTTAAATACGAGAGTCTAAGAAATCGTCTCTTCAAAAACGAACCAACGCTCCCAGCATGACTAAAGAAAGAATTTTGGGCATCTGTTTTAACATAACAAGACACCTTTACATTTAAGTACCATCTAAGACTTATGAACGTAATAATATATTACTGTTAAATAGTATTATTATGTAAATTTTGATAGTTAAATAATTGTAAATTAGTCTTTAATGAAATAGTGAGTTAGTACCTAAGTATTTAAGTTGTAATTCGTTTTCGAAAATATAAGTCTGTATTTTTATGTCATATCTAAATGTATGTATTAGGTATAATAAATGTTTGAAATATATGCTATCTGATTTGTTTCACTATTTCATAATATCAGCTCTCCATTGAATCCAGTATAGGTATTAAAATGATCGCCCCGCGGTCTTACAATACTTTATCACCTTCTAGCTAGGTCGATTAATATACCTATTCGTTTATAATAGCCTCCTCTTCGATTCTTGCGTCGTCAAAAATATGAAAAATTACCATATTTTCCACATTTCGTAATATATCCCCCGCCCAGAATCCAACCAAATGTATCTCAACGTCAACTTAACAGTCAAATAAGCTCTGATCTGACCGAAGATCGGGCAGTTAAATTTCTTCCTTAGTTTGGTGATTTATTCGACGAATAAACTCTATCTGACCATTGAAAAACGCAATATTACGCTATCCTCAGAATAAATACTATCAGGTTGTTTATCTGAGGATTGAAAAATCGGCCCTTAATATAATTACTTTTAAATTATTAATGTTAAATATTTATTATTTAGGTTACTCAACTTTGCTTCGGGACTTGGTTTTCCATTAGGCCAAAGCTGATCCATTAGTTTTTTAGTAAACAGATCTGTATTTCCTCGTTAATGTTTTTCCAATTATTTTTCCATATGACCATCGTCCAGGTTAGATCGCATATAAATCGCAAACTCAGCATGTTTGTTGAGCATAATCTCTTTTGTATTAAGTCAAGGACTAAAGATACTTTAAGAGACATCACAGTAGCTATCTTCCTGTTTGATATTATTCTTTTCTAGGTTAGCACTTGACAAAAAATCTTCTGTTTTAATTCTTTCTATGAATTTGCATTTGTCTATTCCTTTTGCACACTTGCATTATTTGCATATAGTCTTTCTTCTGGAGTATATTAAATCTTTGTCACAATTTTAAAGCACATTCGATTCCCCCAAAATCAGTATTGTTCTGCAGGAAACTGTAACCGGATTCTGAAAAGCGTAGCCTGGTTGTTTCTAATGTATGGTAATTGTTTAACTCTAGACCATTAATCTTATTTTTCGACGGTTATTATGAATCTTCGTACTTTCGACTACGGTACAGTCTGTCAATTAAGTCGTGAAACAAATTGAGGGCGTTACTATCTTTTACATGACATCCCAGTAGATATCGACTGAAAAATATTGATACTTTTGAAATTTAATAATATCGTGTATATTTGGTATAGTATTATCCTTAAACCATACTGCATAGTCGTAGATGGATGTTTATTGTCCACAACTTGACTCAATTATCAATAAATATGATCGTGAAATGCAGGACACTTATTTGACTCTATTTTAAAACTACTCACGCCTATATCCCCGAAGCTGTAGGCAGAGGTTTGATATAACACCCACATTTCGCCATGAGTTTTTAGGTCCCACATAAGTAATAGGGGGCGAGCCTATTGCCGTACCGGGCACATTACCAGACTCCGAGCTGCTACTGAGAATTGCCTAACGGAAAAACCCGAAAAATTTAACCGCTTTTTATAAATCCATTTAAAAAGAAGCGGTTCAATTAAATCCTGAATCAATAACATGTAGTAAAAACTGTACGTCTACTTAGTAGTAGCTAGGTAACAGTAACGGAGGGGAGGGGGCCAAGCTCCCTAGACCCGTCTTCCCCAGGATCCGCTACGTTGCTATGAGCATTGACAGGCAGTAGCATTAAGAATACGGAATGTCACCACCCCATATCATCCCATGGGTGTCGTAAGAGCCGACAGAGGGAGCATATTATACAGAGAACAGCACTGTAAGAGAAGTAAAACTTGATACAAACCCTATAACCACGTTTGGCCAGCGTGGTATAGTAGGTCAATTCCTCCTTTCAAAGGAGAGGCCTAGTCGAGCAGTGGACTGTTAAAGGCTGATGATGAGGCAGTAGCATCCAGGGCCAAGCAACTATATATCTTGGGGTGACTCTCAAAGCAGAGCCTATTTGGTGAAAAGAAAAAGTGTAAAATTGACATCTAAATTGAAAACTAAAACACACATAAAGATTTATATTTTTTTATTAATCATTCAAAATAACCTGAGGCGAGATATTCAACGCCTGAAATTTTGCTCGAATTTCCCACTGAACTGTGATCAATTTCCTCTGCTTCTGAATCAGTTATGCTTTCATGGTCTACTGAAATTATCAGTTTATCAATCTCTTGGTATAAAGTTCCTCCACGGTTATAATATTCAGTTTCTATTTTCTTGACGTGGTCAACACAATTTTTTCATTCTTGCGGAGTAACATAGTCAAAGGCTTCTTTAGCTAGCTTAGTTACATCTTGCCCACCAACATTCTTCTCCGCTATTCTTCTTTTTACTATGGCCCAGATCAGCTCAATGGGATTTAAATAAAAAAAATCCTGAAAAATAAATTAATTTGGATTTGTTTATATATTGTCTTATCTCTTTATAACACTAATGGGTATAGTATTCAGTTTGTTGCAGTGACATTTCACTGATTATAATATTTCCTGACGGTTTTTTTTGTATAATTATATCTTCTGCATAGGGCTCCCACCAAGAACTTAGGGTCCTAAGCCAACCTCACCTGCCGATCAACGGACTAGGCTCTGGCAAACAAAACATCCTGATTAGCAGCAATAAGCTCGCCACCTATAACTTGGGATCAAAACACTGGCGTAAAGTGGGCGTTTACTATGCCTCTGCCTACCCCTTCGGGGAAACAGGCGTGAGTCTATGTATGTATTTATGTATATCTTTTCCACAAACTGCCGTTTTACCTCCGTAAACCGCAAGGATATCCTATTTTATGACTTAGCATAATTGAGACTTAAGTCAGGCTATTTGAGAATACTGACTTCCTGTAACGACTGACAAAAATCTTCATGGCAGTCTATGGCCGAAGGCCTAACATGCTCTCCGAGGCACGAATACACACATAACTTCAAAAAGTCCATGTTGTTCGCCGTGGATTCGAACCGAGACGGCAGTTGGTCACTTAAGGGAGTAACCACACCTATCAGCACCGTATCGCAATGTCCTATGCTTATACAAGCATTGCATAGCCTTTTATTTTATTACTTTTGTTATCGCTGCCTATAACAAAAAATTAAAATAACAGGTGTTAGGATAAAATATTACCATACCTTGTTTCTTATAACTGAGTGGTATGGCGCATTATCCATTACAATTATTGATGGCTCTGACAAATTAGGTATTAATTTCCTCGTTACCCATTTAGTAAAATTTTGGGCATTCATTTCAGAATGGTAATCCTCCTGTTTATTTTTGTCCGAAAATATTAAAGTGCATTAGGCACAAAACCTTTTTCACTGCCGGCATGAACAATTATGTATCTTGTGCCTTTTGTAATATCTAGTTTTATGCCATTTGGACACTTTGTATGAATCGTGAATGTAGCTTTCATCCAAATATATAATGTTTTTCTGAAGTTTTTCAGGCAATTGTCTATTATCAAGAATTCCTTTTAAGTAATGCTCTGTAATATATAAAAAATAAAAATAAAGGTGTGTTTGGTTTACAAAACATATATGTATATATAACAAAATAGAGATTATAAATGAAACTAGTTGGTGGAATTGACAGTTGTTTAATGAAAACTTTCAGAGAATCGCATCATTTACAAGTTAAAAGTAAAATTAAACATAATTTCGGGCGCCAGATGCGAATCTTATATAAAGTTAAATTATATAGAAATGCCAGATAAATCAGAGGTAGAACATAGAAAGGAGACGGTCCATACTGGGCTTGGAATTTTAACCGCCATGTGACATACCTCATTAGAAAGGCAATTTAATTAGCTACTAGATAATGATTAAATAAGATTTTTTTAGTCGCGCATTTTTAAATAAAATATGAAAAACTATTTTGAGGTAACTAAACGCAGACATTCTTTGTAACTCCAGTTTCTTAAGGCATGAATTATGTAAAATGTATCTGCAACCTTGTTTGTAGTATATACGGCATCTTTTAAGTTCGGCTCATCTTTTTAGCTGCAGCTTTACATGGTTCAAAATCAAACATGACGATAACATTAATGAAATAACGAAACGCCTGAATTATATACCAAATGTCACATTGACGTTAATGTCGATTGGCGTATTTGACAGCTGTTTGTTTTGCTTTTGTAATACATAACCTCATAAGTAAGGTTATTTTGAATGATACAGTGAATGAGCCTCAAAGAAAAATGTAATGTATACAATAGATAAAACATTTTGGATTCTTGAAAAATGTCTAGGTATAAATCTAGTGCAAAACCAACTCAAATATCTGATTATTATTTTGGCCTATTGAAACATACTCCAGGATCCTTAGAGGCAGATGGCTTACGTCGTGGCACGTCATATTTCGGCTGCCTGAAGGGCTCTCAGCCTGAGACACTCCGGCATGGCAGCGTGGCTCACGTCCCTTGCCACGCTGTGTGAGTGAAACTACACCAACAAAGCGCACGTGCTTCCTCCCTTGTATCGCACCCAGCCTCGCATGTCACGGAGTGCCGCGGTCAGATTTTATTGAAATAAACTAATATGAATTCTAAACTCATTGAAAAACAATAAAACGAACTTGATCAGAAATAAAATCCTTTACCATGCCATGCCGTGTAGCAGTCAGTCGGAACCATTAATGATGAAATGATCTTAATGATCATATTTGCAACAATAATTGTCTTACTAATAGGGCAGGTCTCCTAGGAAGAAGGTGGAACTACAGTTATTCTACTATACCACTGGCTAGGCGTGTTTTATTTGAAACCAAACTATGTATACTATGATTTTGCTTCAAATGCACCTTTCCTTGTAGTGATTTAGTTAGTTAGTTTGCATTTGTTATATTTATGACATTCTCTGCTCAATGGGCTGGATCCATTTTGTATTCTTAATGTTTGTACAAAAGATAGACCTATTTATGATATTCTTCATGGATTTCTAATTAAGAATAAAGGGGCTGTTATTCTGTTCTGACCAGATGTCACAGAATATGTGCTTATATAGTTACAAAATGCAGTCTGACCTTCACAACTATGTATAAGAGGGATAGACATATTCCAGGTTTATTAGGTACCTACCAAGATAAAGCAGTGATGTGTGCAGAGGATATGCAGAGCATACACATGTAAATGTGTTTTGGATGTGAAAATAATAGATACTGAATATGAATTATACTTATAAGGATTACAAATTGATATTGGGAATGCTAATAATATTTATTCAGATGTTAAAATATATAGGCATAAAATAAAAGGCAGAGTATAATGATTACTTTTTATTCTTCTTCTTCAATTTCTATGTCTTCTCTAACTAAAATATTATCTAAGAAGCTAGCAGGTGGAGATATATTTTCCTGATGCCTTGCCCAGCCCAAATACCACACAATCGTCATAACATGTGCACAGCTCCCTACAGTACATTTGCCTATTATGCAACTGCAATAATATTCTGATATCCGTTGACACCAATCGCTTTCACCTGTACTTAAATTCAGCAGAATATATATATAATATATTTTATTACTTTGGTGCCGTGACCTAATTCTACCCCTTAACAAAAACATACTGCCTGTTTGTTCCAAGAGACTGGTGTCAACTTCTACTTTAAATGTACCATTTTCTCGAATGTGTTCCCCATAAAAAGACCTGGATTGCTTTATTTGGTAAATTCCTAAGCCAAATAAAATGAGATCTCTCATTTCCATTACAGGGAACACATCCAAATGAGGGAGCTGGCCATCAATTGTCACAAAATTAACACGATATCTATTAATATTTTGTGCAATTATATAATCAGCTAATGTGTTTGGCATATTTAATCTATTCAGGGCCCTTGTTAATATGGCTTCGGCATCTGGGTGGTCGGTTATATCGGGATGAAATTGATTGAGAAAAGCTGCTGAAATTCTAAAATCAGTGATTAGATGTTTTGAACTGTTGTTGAAATAATTACCTCTAAATATTTTAAAGTCCCGTTTAAACCGACCATTGACAATTTCTACTACCCATCTGCATAATGTAACCAAACGTGATTTATTTGCATTTAATGTGGACAACTGTCTTTCACCTGTATTAAGGCTTTCAGGTTTATATATGGAGTACCCCAAGGAAGTTAATAATCCAATAGCATCTCTAAAACCTCTGTCTAAAATAAAAATATCATTTTGCCTAAAATATGCCCTTAGTGGCGAATTTTCATTTTCAAATAAACGTTTCATTATGTCAGCATCTGACTGAGTAGCAGCATATGGACCAAAAGCATCTGTGATGTGACCATCACAAGTAACCATCAAGAATGGTTTTACCAAATTATGATATTAATGTAATCTGTATGTTTTTTCTGAAATAAATAATTTGAATATTTTTGTAAATATATGTATGTACCATCGCAAATTACTATTGGATTATTATCTGGTGTCCCAAAAAGTCCTTCGGGTATTAAAAGATTACGGGCACTGAGTTGGTCTCTGCTCAAATGACCGATACCCAAATGCATGGGAACATAGTGAGTGTTTATACATTCTCTTGTTTTAGAAACATATCTTATTACAGATGTTTTTGATAATAGAAATAAGCTGGCTAAACGAGCAAACGATTCTCCAGTTCTCAGCCTTATTAAATAAAGGCCAAGAGCAGTTTTGGCCTTATTGAAAATTAGCCCCAATTGAGGAATATTATTAAATAATAATAAAAAGTTTCTGACTGTAAGTCCAGTCCAAAACTGGCAAAGAGTTTCTTGGCTATTTTCAATATTTTCAAAATTAAGAACACTGCTACTTGGTGTTGTGCTCAATAAATTCAACATTTGCTCAATGTGAACCCGACTAAAGGTTTGAATAAAATCAAAGTTATTTAAAATATCCCAATTATACAGGACTTAGTGTTCATTGCAAACTCTAGCACTCGTTGTAATGAAAACTTTATGATTTTTAAGAATTGTTCTCCTTCGATAGGAAGGCACTCTTAAACGGTCTGTATTTGTACATTCAGCCACAAAACAATGGGTGGCTGTGTCAGAAGTGCGCGAATAAGTTAACAGGTCAATACAGTCAGTCGCAGCTACATGATCTTGAACATTAGGCACCTGATCAACCCAAGATTCTGTCTCTGAACTGGGAACTGTAATTGAACTTGATGCAGGAACAGAGTTCGGTGGTTCATTTACTACTTCTGTAACTGCTTCAACATGCTGTTCTATATTTTGTTGATTCTGTTCCATATTAAGATTTTGCTCAATGTTTTCCAATCGGGGTGCATTATGGTAAGCCCTCATCCAACAAGGGTTGCAAGAGTAGGCTATATTTGGAATCTGTGAATAAAAATAGATACATAAATATTATCATCACATGTCCACTTAACTTATAAAATCCACACCAAGTACACAATTGTCAAATGCTTCACAGTTACATACTAAGTCACTTACAATAGAGATGCTTATTAAAATGAAGTAAACCTTGAGAAACTATCAGAAGTTTATAATTAGATTATGTTAGCTTCGGAATAATTTATACTTTAATAAAAACAGAACTTAATTCAACAATTAAATAGTAATTGAAAATGGTTAGCGTTTATATACAGTTAATAGCTAAATTAAAGTACGTGTCGGGGAAATATTAGATTTGCTATATAAATCCTCTCGTTGGATCCTTCTAACAATGTACGGCGACGTCTTCCTGAGCGTCTATCGAGAGAGATCCCACAAGCTATGCATTGATGTTGGATATTAACTTGCGATTGGTTACTTCGCAAATTGCGATTGGTTGCTTCGAGTACCAACAGGTTGACGCAACTTTCACATAAATTATCTGTTTCAGTAACCTGTAAATAAATAATGGTTCAACTGTAAAATATTTCAGATGCACAGGTTTGTAATGAAAGATATTTTAAGTTTATTCTCATGAATTATTACCTATTGAAAGATGTGTAAACTTAACTAACCTCACAACCACACCATTCTTCAAGAATCGTCACCAGGTCTGGATTGAGATCCATAGCATGGTATTCATGGTGCATTGATTCCAGGATAACGTGACAGTGTAAACACACAGCCATGGTATCCAAATAAACGGTAATCCAAATCACAAAGTAAGGTCGGTCCAGTATATACATGTGCCAAGGTCAATCAGAATAGAGGGTTCAGAGTCCGTAGGGATAATGCAGGGGTCAAAAAAGAGAGAACACGCACAAAACAACAAAAACACTCCGAAAGCAACGAAATCACCAACAACGCGGGAAGTCGTCTGTTTGACAGTTTTCCTCTTTTCTATTTATTATGACAGATGACTATATGACTCACAATGTTCAGTGTTGCCATCCGTTTTAATCAGCTAGCGATAGGCTAGCGATGGTTTGGTGTTGCAAGTTTACTATTTTTCAGTTTCAGATTAAAACGAAATGCGCGACTGAAAAATTAATATTAATCCACCAAAAAATCAAGATTTTTATGACCTTTTACACAGTATAAGTGAGATCGCAGTTCATGTTAGGTCAAATAGCCAGGCCCAGCCTCCATACATTTGTGGACCGTTTCCTTTAATCACAAAGCAAGGTGACCTTGACCGAGAGGTTATAACCAACAATTTTGATGTGGTCGATAGCAATTTATCACTATGAATGTTAACAAATTACAAGTAAACTAGCCAAAACAATGTAGGTAGTAATGAAAGTATGTAAGCTTATCTAATATATATATAGGTAACTGTGTTTGAATTCGAGATCGAGTTGTATTCGAGGCTGCGTCCTTATGCAAATAAGTAAATAAGGTTTACCTGCATTCTTCTAAGGTTATATTAAATAAAGTTTACGAAATAGTCCATGTTGTCACGTCTACAGCGTGGCGTCACGGAGTGCAAATCCTCGATGTGCGAAAGCCATCAGGGGTAAAATTACTCCAATTTAGATGAAAATAATTAATAGGAGAGGTAAAAACGCGGTTGAAGATTCCGCGTTTTATCCTCAAATAAAGGCAATCAAGCGACTGGAAACAACGCCAGAGGCATTTCTAAGATAATTATGTCATATTGGTGAAAATTTATAGAATAATAATCCGTCCCATGGCTCCTCAATGCAATTTGTTTTTCATCTTGGAATATAATCAAGAGATCGGCAAGATATAGCCAAATTAAATAAATTCAAGCTCGCGAACAATTCATCGTTGCGAACCTGCCGAAAAGTGTCGTTGACAGCAAAATGACAGCCGGGTGACAGCTCACCTTCGTCCAAAAACCACAGATACTAAATTTATCGTCGAAAAATTGACTAATACTAAATAAATTTACGAATATAAGGCACATTGGTGGCATTGTAATGCGAGATAAAATCGATGCGTTACAATACAAACCAACCAAAAAAAAAGGACTCTTTCTTTTATGCCCAAAAAAAAGACCAATAAAAAACGTTCAACATACAAATGCTGTAATTTAAAAAAAAAACTCTACATTGAACTCTATGTAAATTAAAAAAAAAACTCTACCAAACTCCAAAACTCTAACAAACTTCAAGACTCTACCCAACTTCAGTCTATTAAAAACTCTTCAAAAATAGCAAAGTCAAACAAAATAAATGCAAGTAGTTACTAGAGTTGCTCGATTGAAAGCGCGGTTAGGCACCCTCGCCACCGACTCTATAAGAGCACAACTCTCAACTTGGATGTTTTATTGAAAGTGCGGTTAGGCATCCTCGCCACCGACTCTAAAGAGAACATCAAAACTCTTAAAAGTAACCATTAAGGTTGCTTGCTAAAGACAAGCGCCGCTGAAGGACGCGTCGGGCGCGGACGCCAAATGGGGGTTCATCACAACAAGGCGGTGTGAACAGAAAAATGGAACTGTGATCGGCATAACTCCACCAACTTTCCGGGCACAGTTGCATTCCAAAAAATACAACATTTTGTCTGTTGTGACCGCCGCAACACAACCGACTTACCGTGCACAACAGAAAAAAATAAAAAAAATAGTCTATTGTGACCGGCTCAACACCACCGACTTACCGTGCACAATAGAACAAGCAAAAAACAAATACGTTCGAGGAATGGAAAGTTCCAAGAACGCAAAAGACCTGGTTACTGCCCAAAGGCGTCAGTAACCGGCAAACAAAATCTAGGGACCAAGTGAGAAATTGGTTTCCCCAAACGTCAAATCAAGTTGTAGGGTACCCTAAAAAAGTTTTTAATTCCGGTAGACTTAAAAATAATACAAATAATGTATAAAACCTTTTAACAAAAACAAATAAAAAATGTACATAAGATCTAGTGATGTTGAGAAACGGAACCTTTGGAATTTGCTAAAATGTAAAACCGAAAAGGACCTAAGCGAACTTTTGAACTTAAACTTAAAGTTCACAAACTGTCAAGAAGTTACCTAACATTCATCATCAAACAAGTGAGAACTAACCTATCATACATCAATCTCAATCTTCTACAAACAAGTTCTCGCTTCCAACAGCATGCTAAATTTAAGTCAAAGTTAGGAATCTAAAAGTTAATATTTTATAATATCTTTAATATGGTATCTACCAGAAGTCTTCTTATTTAAATCCTTTAAGAGGTAAACATTATCTGAAATCTTTTTGATAATTTTACATTTTACAAACTTAGGTGCAAGTTTAGCCGAAAAGAATGCCGGAGCATTGGATTGAACAAAATTTCTTCTCCATACTACGTCACCAACACCAAAAGAAATGACTCCTCCCTGAATTATAATAACGCGCGTTACGCTTGTAAGCGCTTAACAAATGAGCCTGAACTCTAACAAAAATATCACTGAGTGATTTAAGAGAGTAAGCACATTAATCTCTGTCTCCAAATTTAAGTTGAGACAAATCTTCTAAAGAATTACTAAAATGATGTAAGGAAGCGTCAAAAATAAGTTCTCTTCCAAACATAAGAAAATTGGGTGTAAAATCTGTAGCTAAGTTTACACTACTATTCAAAGCTAACTGAATATGAACCAAAAATTTAGATCTTCCTTGACAAAATAAGATATGCAAGTTTCTATAGTGTTATTTTATCTCTCTACAGGATTGTTCTGAGGTGTATACAAAGTGTTGTAAAATATTTTAGTAATATTATAACTTTTCATAAAATCTACAAAATGTTTAGAAACGAATTGAGTCACACATTATCACAAACTATAATCTTAGGACAGCCAAAAAGGAATATTTCTTTTTCTATACTTTTACAGATTGACAAAGTTGTTGCCTTAACTAAAGGAAAAATCCAGCAAAATTTAGTGAAAACATCTACAACAGAAAGAATGTACTTATGACCAGAATAACTTTTAGGCAGAATTCCTATAATATCAACTGAGAGCATGACCATTGGACGATCCACTTTCTTAGGGTTAATCATAATACCTAAAGGTGGGGAAGTACTATGTTTATAAGCTTTACAAATTTCACAAGACTTAATGTAATTTTGAACATCATTAAACATTCTATTCCAAAAATAGTGTTGTTTTAATTTTCTTAAGGTTTTATGAACTCCAAGATGACCTGATTTAGTATCATCATGATTAGATTTTTTTTTCTCTTTATTTATTATAAAGGAACGGTTAACAAAATGTTATGTGGCTTCCATCGTAACCTAATCTTATTACCTACATCAAATAGTTACTAGAGAGTAAACCATCATCGCTTCCGCTGACATTGGTGATGACAAAATAATATTATATGTACCTATATCTAGCTTATTTATTTTTAAATTAATTATTAAAGAACTCCTCTCAGACTCGTTCCGGGCGCATTCCACCAGAAGGTAATATAGATCTTCAATTTTATTGCAGACTAAGCAGTTAGGAGACTCTACTTTTTTCATTAAAAAAGCAAAAGACTTCAGTGGCATGACACATGCCAGCACGTTGCCGTTGTCTGAAAGCAGTAACCAAAATTCGCCGGCTAACCATAAAATTACTAAACCATGGCAAAGGGGGAGGCTCACTTTGGATAGTTTTATACCATACCCCTTTAGATTTTGATATCTCGTTAAAATATGATTTCCATTCTTCATTACAATATTTTTTAAACTTTGAAAGAAATTCGGTATAGTAAGGCAAAATAAATATTTGAACACCTGACGTAACAGCTATGTTAGCTAGTCTGTCAGCCTCCTCATTACCTCGCAGACCAATATGCGACGGGACCCACTAGATTAACACCATTAAAAAGTAATGTTTGTATTTTACTTAATGCGGCAAAGGCTATCGGCACACCTCTGTGTCCAGAGGCGCACCGAGCCAAATGCTGGAGCGCACTCTTACTGTCAGTAAATATCTTAGAGTGTTGAATAGTTGAAATGTAGGACAACGCTTCAGAGATTGCTAATAGCTCTGCCGTCATTATAGACACTTCAGATACTATACTAAAACACGCACCTGTCTTAGTGGATCATAAAAGGCGGCCCCGGCCTTGGAGCTCTTTGAACCATCAGTAAACAATTTGTACCATCCTTTATATGTTTCCAGTAATTCATGTGAAATAATACATCTTAAATAGCGCGTTTCATAAGTTTGTTTTGGCATGTTTACACTTTGTAGATTAGTTTGGATCGCATTTTTGATTGAAATATTACTACACCAGAGATTTAATTTATACATGTCTAATGGGTTAGATGAATAGATTTTTTCTTCCTAAATTATATTATAACTATCCATTAAAACAGGTGTATTTTTATTTGACCAATATCTGTGATTCTTAAGAGCTCCAAGGTCCGATAGACACTTAACCGTCATACACTTAGTCCACGATTTAGCCTTGAGACAAAACTTAATTGCTAAATATTTACGTCTTATATGTAACGGGGGTAGACAACATTCGCTTTCCATCACATGTATAGGTGTGGTTTTAATGAATCCACCAAAAACTCTCATTGCCTGGTTTTGAATTTTGTCTAATTTGTCGGCTCCTTGTCAAAGAAATGTATAAATGTCTTAGATGTAGAGGATGCAAACCCCAGCAAGAATTTGCCAGTACTTTTAAGAAATTTAATATATTCTGACACTTTTCCTCCAGTTCATTTATATGTTTGCCCCATCGAAGCGAGCGGTCCAACCATACGCCCAGATACCTGATGTTCTCAGATGCTGCTAAGGGAATATTATTTAGACATAATTGTACGTGTTGCCTTCTATATCCTCTGGTAAACAAACAAAACTGTGATTTGGACGTGGACAATTCTAAGCCCATACTAGACAATAACTTCACAATATTATTTAAAGAGGTTTGCAAATGTTGCACACTTTTATCTATAGTTTTTAGACTGGCAAAGATAACAAAATCGTCGGCATACTGACATATTTTAACCATATTAGAAATTTTATTACAAATTTCAAATGTCACAATATTAAAGAGCAGAGGAGAGATCGGATCTCCCTGTGCTAATCCTCTAGTACTCCATCTCACGATATCACTTTTGCCCTTCGTGTCACCTTTGATGATTAAGTGTCTTTGCCTAAGAAATTCCCACAAATAATTACAAAAACGACCACCCACTTTTAAGTCATCCAAAGTTTTAACCACATTATCTATCAAAGCATTGTTGTAAGCATTCTCAATGTCTAAGAAACATGCCAGAGTCAATATGTTTTTTGTAAACCCTACTTAATATATGTGATCAGCTGAGCGAGTGAATCCAAGCACGATCGTCCTCTCCGAAAGCCTGTAGTGCTAGGGGGTAAAAGCTTATTATGTTCAACGAACCACTCTATACGTTTAGCTAACATCAAGTGAAAGATCTTACATAGACAAGAAATAAGCGAGATTGGTCTTAATTTGGAATTATCTGCTAATTTAGGTATTGCAATTACTTTAATATTACGCCATTCATCAGGAACACTACCAGAGGTAAAAATATTGTTATATATCTGTAGCAAGAATATTTTGGCCACAGTGGGCAGATTGAAAATCATTGAGTACGTAATATTATCGATTCCCGGCGCGGAGTCTTTCCTTTTGATACAAGCCTCTAGTTCTTGTTAGATAAACAAAAGCAGTCTTCTCACGAGAAGAATCATCCAGAGCAATCTGAAGGAAGGCCTTGGATAGATCAATTGTTGAAATAAAACGAGCTCCGCGAAGGTTGTCTTAAATTCTAGAAGGGTAAGGCAATAGGTAACTATCTCTAGTTGTAACAGAATTTAAACGTTTTGAATCTAAACATAATCTAGTACTACCATCCTTCTTTTCAACAGCAAGGACGGGGGAACACCAAGGAGATTTAGAAGGCTGAATAATATTTTCCTTAAGTAATACTTCTTCTTACTGACTAAGTCGCCTTTACTTACCACCTTCACGAATAAAAATGTTGAACGAAAGCCCACATTATATGGCTATACGAATATACAACAAAATACCGAAAAATATCAAAAGCGAAACAAAATTTCATACATTTAAAAATAAATTAAAAGAATATCTACTAAAAAACTGTTTCTATTCTGTTGAAGAGTTCTTAGCAATAGGTAAAAACTATAACTAAAAAATAATATAAGTTTGTATATAATATATATTAATAAGGCGATCTACAGAGCCAACATGAATAATAGGTACAACTAATAAATTGTATATAAAAATGATACATGTTTGTAAAAATTAATATTATGATTTGTCCTCAATTTTTGCTATACCTGTAAAAGGTTGCTAAGTTGTAAGCACATAATGTATACCAAGTAAGACCATAAACTGTACACTTAGTTTGCAAATAAACATCTTTGAATCTTTGAATCTTCAACTTCATCATAAAGTTCTTTTTCTTTAGCCGGACTCAAAGGCCAATATCTTTGTTTAAAAGGTTCACTAGTAACATTAATTTTATGTTTGACAAGATGTGTAAGACCTAAACCTTTCTTCTCATACGAGATGTCTTCAAAAAGAGCAATGGTTTCATCTAATGTTTGTTTCTCAGAAGGAAATTATCATTTTTAACTTAAGTTATATTTTTCCACAAGTCTTAAGCAAGATCAAATTTAAGCCAAAAATCAAATCCTAATATAATGGGAGGTTCAAAAGAAGGTATAACCAAGAATGTTACGACCTTGATGAGGTTATCACATGAACTGGAATATCCAAAGTGCCTTAAACTTTTTGTGCAGAACCATCTGCTGTATAAGCTGAACTAGAATTGGCTTCAGTTTGTAACCTAAATTAATAAAATGTCGATGAAAGATTGAACCTAAAACACTAGTGTTTGAATCGCTATCTAATAAACCAGAAAATTTTTCACCACGAAACGAAAATTCCAAAAATGGTCTACTGTCATTATTTTTAACAAAGAGAATGGGAGCTGACCTATTTAAACTAAAAAATACTTTGAAATAATCCAACCAGTCCGAAAATTCCTTATTAAGAGTAGCAACGTCAGGTGCATTACTACGTCTAACCTTAACCAATTTAGGCATCGAGGCATTCTCAGTTTTTACAAAAACCGGTGCCCGATGCAACTAGTTTTTTGGAACGGGTGAAGTTTTCTTCTCCGCGTTGCAAACATCACAGAACTTGGTTATGACACCCAACTTCTTGCACTTAAAACACATAATCCCAGTTACAGTAGTACAATGTTGATAAGTGTGGTCAGAAGATTGACATTTAAGACACTTAACACTTGTTGGAGCGAACCAGTTGCTTCTCAGTTTTAAAGGGATTTGAAGAATCCTTAGCAAGAGCTTTCTTATTAACATAAACTTCCAATTCCTTACCTAAATTGATGAACTGTTCAAGAGAAATAACAGGTCTACATAAAACAAAAGGTGTATAAATCGACAACATGATGTTCTTAATAATATTTACTATCACAGGTTCTGACAAAGGAACTACCGGGCGACTAGACATGTCCATAAGTTCAGTGATAAAGTCGGAAAGCGACTCATTAGGTTTTTGCTTTCGTGTGCGAAGGCTCTGATCTAAGAAAAAGTCATACTCAGGCTTGTCAAAGCGCTTGAGTAAAGCTAGCTTAAGCTGTTGCCAGGAGGCAATGGTAGAACGGGTGGCACGGAACCATTTAGCTGCGGCACCAGAAAGCAAGTCTGATAACGAACCAAGGCGCAAAGCTTCATCAAAGTTCTTGTAAAGGAAATACTCTTCAACCCGAACAATAAATTCTCTAACACAAGTATTACCTTCAAAACAAATTTAACTCCTCTTCAGGTCGGGTAATCTGGTTAAATGTGGTAAGATTTTCCTAATATGGTCATTTCTTGAGTTATAAGATGATAAAAATGGGGCACAAGCCGAAGAAGCATAAGCAGGACCTCTATCATGCGCATGAGTTAAGAAAGGATCTGGAACTCCCTTTATATCAACCGTTATTTGAGCCATGTTGTCCTTATGTGTGAAAGTACCAACAGAATTGTGACCCTCCTTAACATCAGGCAAAGGTGGAAACTGAACCGACTTGTCCATGATGAGAAGCAAAAATGTCCAATAGTAGCACTCAAAAGCAGCAAATAAGTAAGTAAACTTATGTAATTTCCAGCTAAGTTAAGTTAAGAAATAAAGTTCCAAAGGAAAAGTTAAGTTATTATGAATTCCAAGCAAATTTAAATGTTTCAAAGTTTGAGGTTAAGTTGTAAAAGTTAGAAGTTATAAGTTTCAATATCAAGTTTTAAACCACAGGAAGAAGCCTCGATTTCATTACAAAGTTTAAGTTAACAGTTACACATCATAGTAATGTTATCACTAATTCAAATAGTAATGTAGACATCTTCGGCCAAAACATAAATAAATTTAAAGCCACTGTTCTAGATACATATATAAGCTTGCAATAATGATGAAAATCAAAAATAGCTTTTCATACAATATTGTGTTTTTCCATATAATTACATATTTCTCCGTTTCTTTTTATATTATTGTATTAATTTAAGTGTTCAATAAGTAAATACCTGGTTTAACTGTTATATGCATGCCGTGGCAGCCTATAATTAAGGTAGCACTAAACACTAGCTATTAGAACTAAACATAAGGAAATGTAACAATGTATACCTTGTTGGTTGTCCTAATTAAATAAATAAATAGTCACTATTCACTTATAGTTTGATTATCATGCCGCATTTACACATTCGTGCGAATAACGAGGCGAATAACGAACACGCATGTGTAAACACTACATTCGTTATTCGCCTCGTGATTCGATTCGTGATTCGCGTGTTCGCGTTGAGAGCGGTTTTTCGGGCACGAATGGCGAACACGAACTTACTGTTTACACATTCGTCTGCATTCAGTTGACAGCTAGCGCCCGACCCAACCGGACGTGTTGTCAAAATGGAGTGGAGTGAAGCGCGATTTATAGAGTTCCTTGAACTATTTCAAAAAGAAGACCTCATTTGGAACCCGAAACATCAGAAAGATAAACGGTGCTTGGAACCGTATATCTGCTAGTATGGGGTTGCCATTATGTTAGCACATTAAATATAAAAAAATCATACTTTGGCTAAAACAAAATTGATTATCAACAAACATAGTAAAAGATATTACTGCCTTGTTGGTCTCGCGGCATAAATGTGCGCGTGGGATTGGGAGGTCTCGGGTTCGATTCCCGGGTCTGGCAAAGTGTTATTGGGTTTTTCCTTTGGGAAATTCTCAGTAGCAGCACGGAGTCTGGTAATGTGCCCGGTACGGCAATAGGTCCGCCCCCTATTACGTGGGACCTAAAAATTCATGGCGAAATGTGGGTGTAATATTTACACCTCTGCCTACCCCTTCTGGGATACAGGCGTGAGTCTATAAATAAAAATAAAAAAATGAATTACTTATATGAGTAATTCTCAAAGTAATTTAATAATTTACATGCTCAAAAAAGAAATCGTCTGTGACGATAGCTTTTTATTTTACTTTTTTACGCAGGATACCTATCTAAATAATTATATAATTTCATTAAATGTAGCGCGCACGCTGCGATTATTTTCACGTCCTCCATGTTCGTGTGCGAATTTCAAATGATTCACTCCGCGAATGTGTGAACAGTAGTTCGTGACAGCATTCGTATACGAATGTTTCGACGAATATTCGTGGAGTGTCGAGGCGAATGACGAACACGCATGTGTAAATGCGGTATCAAATAGTTTATATCTAAATACAATCTATGTTTAAACCGCTAAGGTAATATACTAAAGTTTTATCAAGTAAAGTTTACAACACAAACAACTATTAAGTTGTTATCATATAAATTCAGTCCTAGTTTAAGCTGTAAAAGATTCATATAAAGGTTCACAATGTACACAGATTCACCATAAGAGAATTACAACTATATCAACTTATTTTGTCAGTTTGTCAAAGTAAATAACTGATATAACACATATCTAAAGTTATATGTGAAACCAAAACAAAGAAATGATAACAAATTATTAAGATATGTTTACCCAGGCCTATCTCCTATATCCTATCTCCGGCGTACCTTACCCTGACCCTTCGCTCGCTGAGGTAGCTGCTGATGACCCCTCTCAGGTTCTTAGGACACTTTTCCTCAGCCAGTCGGACTCTAATTGCCGGCCACCAAGCATTGTCGAAGGCTCCCTCTATATCGAGATATTAAAGTGATTATTTATATTTATTTATTTATTTAAACTATATGTACGATACACGATGTAAGTACAATGGCGGACTTAATGCCATCGAGGCATTTTCTCCCAGTCAACCATAGGGTGATACAGAGATAATTGTGGTAGGTGTACAAATTAGTTTAAAGAGTTGAGCAAATTAATAAATGTATATGACAAGTAACATAAATATAATAATATACAATACATACATATTTTATACAATATGACTACATATACCTATACATTCTAGATAAATTTATATTTAAATCATATAAATAATCACCTATATATAACTAAATATAATAAATAAATATATATAATATATATATATATATTGTTTTATTGATGTGAAAAATTATGATGATTGTGCCAATAACTCTTTGCGAATATGCTCGCGTGCCTTAACCTTGAACGTCCAACGATTAGCAGCCATCCTGATCTCCAGAGGCAGGGAATTCCAAAAATGAACTGATTGGACAGTGAAGGAAGAGTGGACAAGGCCAGAAGTGTGAGCGGGGCATGAAAGTAAGAGATTGTTAGAAGAGCGAAGATCTTTTGAATGAATCGAGCTTAAGTATTGAATATTAGACATTAGGTATACCGGAGGACTTGGGGAATGAAGAAGAGAAAAAAGAGTCGTGAGAGCGCGCAACCTTCGGCGCTGACGAATGGGCAACCAGCGAAGTTCGGAACGGAAAGCAGACAGATGGTCATACTTGCGAAGATTAAAAATAAATCGAATGCAGTTATTGAGAAGACGGTCAAGTTTATCGAGAAGGTCTGCATTCAGGAATAACAAACATCACCATAATCGATGACCGGAAAGAGTAAAGTTTGCACCAGCGTTACCTTTGTCGTGACGGGAAGAAAATGTCTTAAGCGATAGAGAGTTCGCAGGGACCCAGTAATTCGCTTACTCACATTCGTGACTTGAGCTTGCCAACTAAGAGATTCGTCGATATGCAATCCTAGGTTTTTGACACTCGAAATTACCTTTATTACAGTTCCATCAAATAAAATCGATGGAAGAGATAGTGCCTTAACTCTGCTCATCATACGATTACTTCCTATAATAATAGCCTGGCATTTTGAAGGGTTGACATGAAGTCCAAACCTATCGGACCAATGTTTAATAGCAGTCAAATCATTATTCACAGCGTCAATGGCAGCAGTTAGATTATCTACCGTGGCCTGAGAGTATAACTGCAAGTCATCAGCATACAAATGATACGTACACCGAAGGTCAAGGGTCAGGAGATTAATGAAAAGAGCAAAAAGAAGAGGAGATAAATGCCGCCCTGTGGAACGCCAGAGTCGAGAACTCGCCAAGATGATAATGATTCATCAATGCGAACCGCCTGCTGACGCTCCCGAAGATAAGAGGAAAACCAATCCAGTGCATCAGATGAGACCATAAGATGGGAGAGGATGGATAGGAGAATATCGTGACTGACGGTATTAAAGGCGTTCGAAAAGTCAACCAAGACTAACACAGTAACCTTGGAATCCTCAACGCCCGCCCTAATATCGTCAGTCACTTTTAACAGGGCAGAGGTAGTGCTGTGTCCTGGCCTAAACCCTGACTGAAGAGGACTTAAAAAATTGTTGACATGTACAAAGTGAGATAATTGTTTATGGATACAGGCTTCCAGCACTTTGGAGAGTAGAATAGAATAGAATAGAATAGAATAGAATATTTTATTTGCCAAAAATGTAGGTAATACATTAGGTGTTAAATATATTAATATGAATCCTTGTACATTTTGCCATTAAGGCGTGCAAATCTTAATGTTACAATAGTAATAAAATAGAAAAACAGTAGTATCATTTAGTGCCTATTTTAACTTTTATAATTATATTGCTTATTAACAATCAAAGAGAACCATCATTCAAAAAGTCTGCTATCGAGTAGTAACATTTATCAATTAAAATATTTGAAAGCTGTTTCTTAAATATATTAAATGGTTGTTCTTTAATATCACTGGGAACCTTATTATATACAGTAGGGGCCATAACAATTACACTTTTCCTCAATAAAGTAGTTTTGTAAGATCCGGTTGATAATAAGTTTTGGTATTGAGACCTCAAACTAGTTGTCCTTTTTCTGGTTTCATGTAAGGATGGAAATAAGTGTTTATTCCTTTTGACAAATAATGATATTTCTAAAATATACAAGCATGGTAGTGTCAACAATTTGTGGAGTCTAAATATAGGTGCACAGCTATCGGTTGTTTTCAAGTTAAACATTGCTCTTATGCAACGTTTTTGGGATTTAAAAATGCTTTCCCTTTCGCTACAATTGCCCCAAAATATTACGCCGAATCTTAATACTGCAACAACTAGACCGTGATAAGCAACAAGGAGTGTTTGAGTATTTACTTTTTTTGAAAGATTATACAGCGCATAGGCAGATGTACTTATCCTATTACATATATAATTTGCTTGTGCCTTCCAATTCAATTGGCTGTCAATTAAAACTCCCAAAAATTTCGTAACATTAGCACTTTGTACAATTTGTCCATTATAATTAATGTTCATATCTGCCGGATATGTACGTTGATGGAAGTGCATAATTTTAGTTTTTTGAATGTTAACTAATAAGTTATTGTTATTAAGCCAGTTTATTATACTAATTAAGTTGTTGTTTATATCATTTTCGTAAAAATCTTTATCGTGACATTTTATTATTAGTGTGCTATCATCGGCAAATAAAATCATAGGATGGGATGTTTGTCGAGGCAGGTCATTTATATATAATAAAAAAAGCAGTGGCCCGAGTATACTGCCTTGTGGGACGCCGAATTGTGTTTTTTTAGCAGTAGATTTGCACTGTACTTTAGTTTTGGTTTTTAAACAAATTTTGTCGATTTCCGTTAGGACTGTTGATAAAATATCGATATATCGAAATATCGATAATATTATTTCGAAATATCGATATTCATTACTAATATTTTTTTGGACGATATATCGATAGTTCGATATTGAAATGTCGATATCGATGGTCGATATTTTTTTTAAATATTTTTTTTATTTTTAATTCTTTTTTGTAATTTATTTAATCTACAAAATCATCGTAAACTTAATCTACCGTATTTTATTTACGAAAATTAAGCTAGCCGACACTCAATAATTTTTTATTTCTTTTATTAGGTAATTAAAAATTAGAATTAAAAAACTATTTTTTAAAAATTCCAGGTATAATTTAAAAATTTTCTACTCATGATATTTTTTTAATTATTTTCTCATCAAACGCCCTGAAATTTTGGATTGATAGTAGGCATTTTACTCTCGTGCTATCAGAAATAGCTGTTAAATATTTAATTACTTCTGCTACATCTGTACCATCTGAACGAGTTGCTTCTACAATCTATCTTTTAGTGCCTAACAATCGTAGTAGCCAAGCAGCTGAACATAATAATATAAAACAAAGAGTATTTTTAAAAACTCTTACTGAAAAATATTGGTATACATAATTGTCTTATATAAATTTACAAAATAATTAGGCTGAGAACTATAACCCAACACTTATGTACATTCATAATTTAATTTGTTTAATATATATACTGGACTATAAACTGTGTAATCTTTTTTGAGCTGACTTACGATTTTTTTTAAATAAAGCCGATATATCGAAATATCGATATTTTTTTTCGATATATCCAACTCCGATATTGATATATTTAAAAATATCGATATATCGAAAATCCGATATTTTTTAAAATATCAACAGTCCTAATTTCCGTAAATTGCTTACGGTTTTCTAGATACGATTTTATTAAATTTAATGCATTTCCTCTGATGCCGTAGGCCTGAAGTTTATATAAGAGAGTTTCATGATTTACCCGATCAAAGGCCTTAGACATGTCGGTAAAGATTGCACATACCTGATTTTTTTCGTCTACATTTGGCATTATTTTACTGAGGAAATCAAATATTGCCATGTTGATATTTTTATTTTTCCTAAAACCATATTGCTCATCACACAGCACGTTAAATTTATTCAAGAAAGAATAAAGATATTCATATAGTACATTTTCTATTATTTTAGAAAACACCGGTACTAAAGCAATAGGTCTGTAGTTGGTCATATTCTCTTTAGAGTCTTTTTTATGAAGTGGCTTTATTATTGTGGTTTTTAAACTTTCGGGAAATATGCCATGATAAATACTTAAGTTTATTATATGACTTAGCGGAGCGGCTATAGAACTAGATACAAATTTAATGACTTTAGTAGAAATACCATCATAGCCAAAGCTTTTTTTGTTTTTTAGTCGTTTGATCACGACCATAATAGCTTCTGGCGTCGTTGGGGCTAAAAATATTGACTGCAGGATGTGTTTTACATCTATGATATTTGTGGCTTGATGTTGAGGTATATTTGAAATTTCATTTATAAAAAAGTTATTAAACGCTTCTGCTATTTCCCTAGGATCATTAATTATTGAGTTGTGTTGCCTTATTTGAGATATGGGTTCTCTTATTTTCTTTCGATTATTAATAATTTGCCAAACTGTTTTAGATTTATTATCTGACTGGTTAATTAAATAATTATTCTGAGATTTTTGCGTTAATTTGATAATCTTTTTAAATCTTCTAGAATACGTATTAAACAACTTTTTATTTGCATCTGTCGGATTTAATCTAGACTGCCAGAGTAATTGACGTTGTCGTTTACTACAGATACGCATTCCCCGTGTTACCCATTTAATTTTCTTTTCGGATCTAATTATAATTGGCTTGAGTGGGAAACATAGGTCATGCAGCAAAGTAAATATATCTAGGAAATTATCGTAAGCTTCGTTGGGGTTTTCAGTGTTATAAACATCATGAAATGACAAATTTTGGAGGTATTTTTCAAATTTTATGAGATTCTCTTTAGACGTATCCCTTACTTTTATTTTCCAAGATTTAATTTGGCAAGATTTATTGACTTTGAGTTTTATAACCTGTGCCGTATGATCTGATAAGCCAAAATCTATAATATTATATTCACATTTATGCTTGAAGTTATGGGCAAAATTATCTAAACAAGTATTGCTTGCTGGTCGCGTTGGTTCATTAATTACTAGTTTGAGGTTATAACTTAAAAGAAAGCACTTAAAATCCAAAGATATTCTATTGGTTTTCAAATTGTCTATATTATAGTCTCCAGACACCAATATTTTCGTATGATGATTGGTGCATAAATTTCTTAAAATAATATCCAAATTTTCATAAAATTTCATCAAATTAGATAACTTCGGCGGCCTATATACACATAACACAATCAAGTTTTGGTTAGTCAACTCAATGGCACAGCACTCTATGATGCCCGCTATGGACAATTTCATTATCTCTGGGAGTTGTCTATATTGATAATCTTTCTTTATTAAAATACAGGCTCCACCTCGTTTAATGTTACTTCTAGAATAGCATGCGGCAAGCTTATAATTAGGAATAGATAATAATTGTTCCTGGCCGGACATTATAAAGTGCTCAGTTACACATATGATATCTATAGCTATTTGTTTATTTAACAATTCCTGAATATAAACAGTTAATAGGTCTGATTTATTTATTAATCCGGCAATGTTCTGATGCATAATATAAATATGGTCAGAGAAAAAAATCTGAATGTGACTTTTTGGATGTATCTACTTTTTTATTACATTCAGATTGCAAAGAGAATAAACTTGCTATATGCAATTTTAAATTATGGAATACATTTCTCATACCTCGGTTATTTAGTTTCCTATTATATTTCGAAAACATAGTAAAATCGTATAGTAAGTCCAGATTCGAATCCAGTACTGTTGCATACTCAAAGGTTTGTAAATCTAAATAAAGTAAACTATTAAAAGTTTCAATACGCCAGTTGAACATAGCCGAGTAATTACTTAACTTGTAAGTTGGAAGACATAGTATGATATTAGTATTTTGTAAATCTAGTAAAACTTTTCTTAATTCTGTTACAATTTCAACGTAATTATTCGTCCTACTAAAGTCTTCTTCTCCAATTAAAATTACGCAATAGTCATTCATTGTATAATTTATAATTTTTTGCTGCAAGTTGTTAACAAGCTGAACTAATCCACTGTTTGGCGAAATAAAGTGACATAACTGAAAGTTTGGAAAAGTTTCCTTAGCTATATTTAAAACGTTATTCGCTTTGTTCGCGCTAATAACACATAGCTTATTTGTTGAAGACTTTGGTGTAGATATAATGTTATCAGTAGCAATGTTGGAACTTGGTGATTTCTGAGATGAATACGTCGATTCCTGGTTATTTTGCCTGCTCAGTGAATTTATTTTAACATTTGTTGATATTGAAGTATCTGCGCGTATGCTCAAGGTTTCCGTATCCTTTACATCATTTCTCGAAGATATTTTACGAACATCATGTTCCTCAGACAGAGCGGTTATGGATTTTTTAAGTTCTATGTTTTCTAAAGATAGCTTAGATATCTCTTCGCGAGCTGTGCTCAATTCCAACGTGAGTTCTCCCAATTTTTGCTTTAGTTTATTTATTAGCAATGTATTTTTATCAGGTGATAATTGTGGTAAACTACTAGTGCTGCCATCTAGTGAACCATTTGTTGAACTACTCTCTTCGAGAGAAATATCATTTGTAGGTTGACTTCGAGATTTTCTAAGAGTAATATTGTCGAAGAAATTCATTTTTGAAACAATATTAAATTTTTGATAGAATTCTAAAAAGTGATCGGTTGCGCCACTGGGGTTTGAACCGTCGACCACTAATTTCCGACGATAGTTCTGTATCACTCGCCACTCAACTACGCTGACAGTTAATGCAGAGGTCGAAATAGATCTTCTGTTTATTTATGAAGTAAATTAACTATCACTTTAAAGTGGAGCGATGTGATTGGTTAATTTAACAGAGTTCACGAGTTCGAATAAAACTACCGACTTTGGTTTTTTCACAAAATTAAAGTTCACTTATTTAACTTGATTTATAAGTTCAAACACTTTAAAAACACAGATTTAAACACATGGATGAAAGTTATTTTAAATGTTGTTGTAATTTTATTGGTATTATGCCGTTTGGAGTCACTGTTTGTTTGTAAACACTGAGTTTCAACTTAGATTTGTTTAGACAGTTATAACTTTAAATGCACTGCTTATTTTGTTTCACAAACACTTTATGATCAGTATTGGACGTAGATATACTGAGAGAATATATAATTTCGCTTTAAAAATGAGATTGACTATTTTTTATACTCGTTAAATACGGGAGACGATGTTTACACGATGACAGCTAACGTCGAGAGGTATGGAAGTATGGAAATGGGACGGAAGTGACTGGGTAATGACGGATTGGGGATCTTAGGTAAGGGTCGGATAAAGGCTTTACGCCATAAGGAGGGAAAGACACAAGAATTTAAGGAAAAGTTAATAATGTGGGATACTGCAGGTAAGAGTTGGTCTAAAATTGGCATAACCATTTGTCGACCAATGCCATCGTATCCCACAGCCTTTGTTTTGATGGACAGGATAATCTTCTTGATCTCACCTGGTGCAACTGGAGAAAACTGAAATGGATCTATGTTAACCCGGTGCAAATTTGCCACGTATTCGACCGTCCGATCCCGGGTTAGATGACAAATTGAAGGAGTAGTGGCGAAATGACAATTAATATCATCCAAGCCGATATTATTCGGAAGGTCGAATTGCTGCTGTTTGCCGACGCCAAGTGTTCCAAGGAACTTCCAAGTAGCAGCTGGAGAGCTGGGGACAATGTTTTCAAGAATATGGCGGCGTTTGGCGTTACGTACCATCTGGTTACACCGATTCCTTGCAGCTTTGAAAGAGGCCCAATTGCCGTCCGAACGATCTCTTTTATATTTGCGGAATGCTCGGTCCCTGCGTCTCATTGCCATTCTTACCCCTATGGTCATCCACGGGGCTGGAGGGCGTTTCAATTTAACCCTTGTAACTGGGGCATGGACATTATACAAGTTGACTAGTACATTATTGAAGATATCAACCTTGTCATCTATAGTGCCAGCCGCCAGCAAATGCTCCCAATTAATATGAGAAGCATCTTCAACCAACTTATTTACATCCATCCGGGCAAAGTTACGCAGGTGCAACACTTTAGGCTTGGGTTTGGGTGGTTTGAGGATATACGACAGGAATATGAGGTCATGGTGGGAAAAACCGGGAGCAGGATATTGGCCATGACAGGATATAAGGGAAGGGTTGGAGGTAAGAATTAAATCAAGCCAGGTGTCTTCCCCATTGTTGTTTTGGTGGGTAGCTTGAAGTGGTGAATTATGAAGACTGGCTGATTCAATAATTTGGAGGAGCTTACGTGAACGAGGAGAGTGGGGAGTGAGGAGATCGGTATTAAAGTAACCCATTATTATGTGATGTGTATATTCCGACCCTAAAGATTCCAGGATCGCTTCGAAACTGGAGAAGTAGTCAACAGAGGGGGGACAATAGACCACACCCAAAATAGTTTTTACACCCTTGACAATAACCTCCAAAAAGAGATATTCCATCGAGGTGAAGGAGGTAGAAGATGATGTGCAACAATTTTGAAAGGAAAGTCGCTACGAATGTAGATTGCAACACCACCACCCCTCCTGTAAACCCGATCATTCCGGATAAGAATGAAACCATGCAGGGAATAAGTAGTGGAGAGCAGCTGTGGCTTAAACCAAGTCTCGTAGATCAGAACAGCGTGAACATTGACATTACTGAAGGCTTCTAACAGGTCGCTATAGTGGCTTGGCACGCTTTGAGCGTTTAAATGACATACATTAAAATTTTGCGACTGATTAGACTTAACGTTAAATGTGTCACTCACAAATTCACCAAGAGTTCTATCGGGCACTGAACAAAAACTCTCATTAAATGATTCATTGGCAGAAAAAAAACGATATATCATCATCAGAACTCATTTGCAAAAAAAAATAAAAAATATACTAAATATGAATACTATTATAAATATATACACGAAAATTAAAAATAATATATATTATATACACAATTAAAAATAAATTTAAGATAAGAAGAAAACTGAAGCAATATACGTACCCAAGTACAAAGCTATTTATCTCTGTACCACCCGCCAGCTTACACACAAAATATTTTATAGGGAAAGATAAACAAAATTATTAATCACTTAAACACTAAAATAAGATTGCTTGTACCTGTACCGAAAAGTAAAAAAAAGAAAAGTTAAATGTAACTAAACGCATATGACAGCAAAAAAGCTACAATACATACATCACTAATAAGTAATATCAAGTCAAGCAAATCATAACATAATTAAATTATATAATTAACTTTTCGAGCCCTCTAACGCCGTTTTCGCCCTCCATACAGCTGTCCTGAGATGAATATGGGAAAATCTTACCAAAATAGGCCTGTGATGCTCTTTGCTGGGTGTCCCGAGCCTGTGACAATTAATGATGGAAGTGTCGGCTACATCCTTCAGAGACATCTTGGTTTTGAGGATGTCCATGACCAGCACGCGGCAGTCCTCCTTCTCAGATTCTGGGACTCCCAGGAATATAAGGTCCTTTCGCCTGTGCCTCGTTTCCATGTTATCCAGCATATTGGAGCACTCATCGATCTGCTTGCGGAGGAGACCAAGCAAACCAAACATGAGTTCCCGGAATGAGCGGAACTCCTCAGCCACCTTCGCTACCGTGTCCTTGGCGGGACCCGCTGACTGAATCTGGCTCTCCAAATCAGCCATTCTCCTCGTGAACGTTTCTTCCAAGCTCCTCTGTGCTGCTTCAATGTTACTGAGTTGAGACATAGTGTGTGAACGTTGATTTCAATATGTGAAAGTGCTTGTGCTGGCAGGTAGTATTAAATTAGCAATATATTATGCTACATAGACCGTACAACTGTGAGTACCAGTAATTTATATGTTTAAAAGCTTAATTAAAGTAAACTTTTTACGTAACGATGTAATTTTATAATTAAATAAGAAATTTAAAAAAATCGCGTACTTCTATCAGTTTTTAGCACCTACCGCCGAAAAACTTATCTTTTTCTCTTTTAACTTGGCTCTTATATGTTGCATTAGAGTATAGAGGGAGTCTTCGGTGCTCCTCTGTGGCATGAATCCCTATTGGCGAGTACTAATCATGGGCAGCAAGTAGAACCTGAGGCGAGCCATCAGCATCTTCTCATATATTTTGCCCAGAACTGGCAAGTGGCCTATAGGGCGATACGCCTTCGGGTTCGAATAATCGGGCTTTCCTGGCTTTCGCAAGACTACCACTACAGCCTCCTTCCAGCTCCTCGGAAAATAGCTGTGCTGCAGGCATTTGTTTGCGAGAGCTGGCTGTGGCCCGGCTGCATACATCGGCTGTGAGGCCATCCACTTCCGGGGTCTTTTTGGGGTTGAAGGACTCACTCGCTGCTTTCAGTTCCGTCAAAGTAAATGGTGGATCGCAAGACCCACCTCGTCCCAACATTTCTGCCTCCGCTCTGATGCGGTGGTGGTGCTCGGTATCATTGTTAGGGTCATCGTCTTGGAAGGAGGACTCCGCCAAATATTTGGCGGAATCCCTCTCATCCAGGACTTGACCATCCCTGAACAGCGGTGAGTCCTCCAGCTTCTCCCTAGTCCTACCTATTACTCTGTAGATTCCCTCCCAGACACCCTTCCTATCTTGTTTCGAACAGAAGTCCTTCCAACTTTGGGTCTGTGCTCTCGAGACCTCCACCTGATATCCCTCTTTTTTCTCGAGGTATTCTCACACTACATTCGCTCTACGAACCGGCGCAGCGTTTCTTATACTTCGTCGACGCTTGGAGACTTCTCTCTTTAGCTCGGTGAGCTTCTCCGACCACCACGGCGGCGTAAGTTTCCCCGTGATCTTTTTCATTGGCATCGATGCCCGACAGGCTTCTCCGATTATCCTGGAATAAGCGTCCACCGCGAAGTCAATGTTGGCTTTTCCCTCCAGTTGAGCCACGTTTGCCTCCGTCAAATTGTTCTCGCTGGCCAATCGGTCGAGTTTACTATGAAACTGCGGCCAATTGGCCTTTTTGGTGTTGTACAACCTGGTGGTACGCTTAACCTCTATGCCTTTGGATTTTTCGAGAGAGATTCTGAAGACGATGCCGTTGTGGTCGGAGTTCACCATATCCTCGTCGACGCTCCAATTTGTAACCCTATTAAGGATGTTAGGTGAACACGCTGTTATGTCTATATAACTAGTTATTCTCTGGTCCCCTCTTATTGTATCGAAGGTAGGCGTTTTCTCTGGGTTGAGGACGTACAGGTCGAGTTCCCCGAGGGCTCCGACCACCTCTTCTCCTCTGGAGTCGATGGTCTCACTGCCCCACCAGGTACTCTTGGCGTTGGCGTCTCCTCCGACTATTAGAGGTTTGGCTCCGATTTTCATCTTGACCTCCTTCAGATGCTCCAGATATGGCGCTAGTGGTCTGTCCGGCTCAAAGTAGACGGATGCCAGTGTGATTTCCCAGGCGCCAGTTTGGATCCCCACCACAACGATGTTATCCGTGGTGAGTTCTGGGTACTGTCTCCTCTCCCTAACCCTCACATCGTAATTGAAAACGGCTATTGCCGCTTTCACAGTACCCTCCCCTAATTTGGCGCTCTGGTAGATCCTAACTCCGCTGTACGTCTTCAACCGCCTACTTCCGCCGACATATGGTTCTTGGAGAAACGCCGCTGTCATGTGCCGTTTTTCTGATTCCTAGTAGCCAACCTCTTCCTCTGCAGATTCGCCTGCGCAAATACATACTCTGTTGGAGCTCTGGGGGAGACCTGGGTGCCCTCAGCAGTGGTAAGCCACCGCCGCTCTTGCTAACCGGTCCCACTTTTTTCTTGTTGGGCAGGAGTCGCTGAACGCGTTGTGATCAGCGGTCACCAGCCCGGCTTTCTTGCAGTTTCTGCAAGAAGGCGGCTCCCTAGCCCATTAGTCCGCGCACTCTGCCTTCAGATGAAGGCCTCCGCAGTGACTACACCTGTCCACCGTCTCCTTGCAGAACCTTCTGCCGTGGCCGTATCCTAGGCAACGCGTGCATTGCACTAGGGGGCTCTGGTCTTTGGCTCAGATCCTTTGTAAATCTATATGGACGTATCCCTTTACTATGACGCGCTGCCACACGGCCGGTGCCACGCTGATAACAACGTGCTCAGTGAGGGCATTCCGGGCTCTTCTCCTGAACGTGACCGTCGTGCTCGTTTCTCCACCGTCGAGTCCGTGGTACACGTCCCGATTCTGGTTCTTCAGGGCCTTGATGATGTCCTCGTCCGAGTTAATCTTTAAGACATCCTTTAGGACCAGCATCGGGTCCTTGTTTCGCACTTCCTTCCGTGACCTTACCGTCGGTAAGGTCACGGACCCGTTCCGCCAGTCTGGCCTGGAGTTTCTCCCGTTCCTCGGTGGTGCCCATCCCCATGACGATTTTTCTGTCTTTTGCTTTCTTTGCCCCGGGAGTGGTAGGCCTCACAGCGTGTCGGGCGCGTCGGGGCCGCGTTGTCCCTCTTTCCACGCGTATCCACCCCTCCTTTGCGTCCACCGCTTTACGGATCCTCTCTAGTACCTCTTCACCGGTCTCCATCTCGTCGGTGGATGACACGATTAAAGAATGCAGCGTGTCGCGTTTAACCGCCGCCGCTGCGCTTCCTTGTCCTGCCACTTTCGCATAGGAGGGCTTCTCCATTCCCTGAAACTCTGTATGCCTCTCGCGGATTGCCTCCTATATGTCATCTAATTTTTTGTCGCTTTCGAGCAGCATCTGGGTGTGCTGCTCGAGTCTTGACATGATAGCTTCCATGTCCGGGCTCTTTTTTATCGGGCTGGTCTTCTCCGGGCAAGGCTCTTTCCGCTCTTCTTGACCACTTTTCGCTTCCCCTTTCTGAGTCCTCTCCTTTTTAAGTACCCGTAACTCCGCCTCTTCCTCCCTCACCAACGAGTTCTCAATCTGTCTAGGGCTTTGTTGACCTCCGCCCTAATTTCGGTTTTAATGTTTTTAGATTGCTCAAGGTACCCCCTTGCCTTGAGCAGGCAGGCTGTTGCCTCCGATGTTCTGGACGCATATTGTGTCCTTGGGGGGGAAATATTAATCACTTCAGCAGCAGCCGATTTGCCCTGCCCTTTGCTTACCGCCTTTGTGGTCTTTGGGCAATGGAGGACGATGGCTTTGTAGCCTTTACGGCAGGTCCGGCCTGCTTTGTCATGTTGGTGGTGGGAGAGGCAGAGCCAGCTCTGGTGTGAGAACCCTCTATTAGGTCCACACTCTTTCTTACAGATGGCTTATCTTTGGCCATCTCGGGTGACCTCGTTACCCCTCTCTGTTTTCCCCTATCTACTTTTTCTGTCTTTACCGACGGGGTCCTAATTCCTGGCATCATCTTGCAGCGGTAGGATAACAGGGACAAACTTGTAAAAATAAATCGTCGCCCTGTTGTCTAAATTGTCAAATTTTTGCGCAATAAGGCCGTTTCCTGTCTACTTGACAGGGTCACAAGGAAACAGTCAAGAAAAACCTTAAATTATAATATTTTGCCCAATAATGCTTAAATTATAATATTTTGCCCGTTTAGTTAGTGACTAGTCTTTGTAGTCTACTAAGCCTAGTGGCTATGTCCAGCAGTCACTTAAAATTTAAAATAAAACAATATTATTTTTGTTGGTGATAGAGTCAACGACTCTATTTGTCAAAGAGACAGTCAGTCTCCTTCTGTGTCAACGTTCTGGCGAAAGCTGGGCTTTCAGGAGCGAAAAACCACAGCTCTACACCGAAAAACCCTGGGGACTCTTATGTAGAGTCAATTCAATGATATCAACGACGACACCAAACACGACCCTGGTAGCCCAAAGGGATACAGCGTTTTAAAATTTCCGGCTAAAGGTTAACCGGAGGTTAAAACGCTGTCTGTATCTCCCGGACTATCATTCCGAATCGTGCCGTGCTTGGGTTCTCCTGAAAGGGCCTGGCGAGACCTACAAGGATTTTCAGCTTTCAGGCTTAAAAATTTTTCGCTCCTGAAAACTGCTGAAATGCTGCCAGGCTTGTAGACCGCGCTACGCCGAGTCCTCGAGCGAGAAAACCCGGAGCTCCTAAACCCCACCGTCTCGGAGCTATGGCCAGTTGAAATTTTTCAAAATGGCGGTCGAGCTGTCAAACTCCGTTTTTGGAGTGTTATAGCTCCGCGACGGAGAAGCCGCGAACCCTCGAGTTTGGGCTCGGCGTACTCAGCGCAGCTCACCCTACCTACTTTCAGGATCCTGAAAATTTCAGGCACCAAACGACCTGAAAGGTAGCTGACCTGAAAGAGGTCGGTCTCTTGGTCAGGATTCCGGAAACCCCAACTCTCCCGGACCTATAGTTTCGTAGATACAGCCTCTGAAAGAAAAACAAAATGGCCGCCCAGCTGTCAAACGCCGTGTTTGGCACGCTGTATCTCCGCAACCACTAGGACTAGAAGGACCGGGTTTTCTCCAGAGTGACCGCCTTTACTTCGGCTATCCGGCAAGGTAGGTTCTGGAGCCTGAACTTTTCAGGCCTGAAAATCGCCTGAAACCTATCCTAACTTATACCTTACTTAAATCTACACACGGCACAAAAAATCCTGAATTTTTACGACCAACGGTTCACGAGTTCTTAAATTACCCAAAGGGATACACGGAAAAATTCTATAGCTTTGCGGAAAAATTAAAAAAATAGCTTAAATCACGCCCTATCCAGCACATATACTCAGCAAAAAATATACTCAAATTTTTACACAATTTTTTTAGGAAAAACTGAAAATTTTGGTTTTTCAATTTTCCTACAAAAAGTCACAATTGGAAAATTCTGAAATTTAGTGTCCTTAAACAGGTAAGCAGCGCGCAGCCAACGGCCGTTTCAGAACTGCCAAACTCCCTCTCGCTACCCGGCTGCAGGCCTCCAAAGTCCGGAACTTCAAATACCCGTACAGAATTTTCCAGTGGCCGGAAAAATCCGTACTAATCGCCATGGACCTTACAATTGTACGTACTACGACTTGCCAAAATTTGGTGCCGCTCCAATTGCTCCTTGCTTCTTTTCCCCCGGGAAAAGCCACGTAGTGAATAACTATTTTCAGTTTTCCCGGGGAAACCCGCTAGTGTTCGGAGTTTCTGCTGCTGCAAAAAGTTGCGGGCACCTTGCCCCTCCTCGGATGCACCAAAAAATTTGGGGGTCGTCGATCGATCCACTGAGTTATCGTTAAAAAACTGTTAAAATTTCTCTTAGTTTTTAGGTAAGAAAACCAAATTTTCAGTTTTTGCCTTTAAACTTTTTTCCTGCACTGAAATCCTTGTGGGCACTTTTGTTCACACATGCGCGTCGCGATTACGCAACTTTTAACGTATTGCACGTCACTGTATCTAAACTTTTGCCACTTTTACGATTTTTTTCGCACGGAGGACTTATTTTTCGTGGCTTTCAGGGGCGCGGTCGACAGCCGTGTGTAGTAAATAAGGTTTACCTGCATTCTTCTAAGGTTTAAATAAAGTTAGGTTAAATAAAGTTTACGAAATAATCCATGTTGTCACGTCTACAGCGTGGCGTCATGGCGTGCAAATCCTCGATGTGCGAAAGCCATCAGGGGTAAAATTACTCCAATTTAGATGAAAATAATTAATAGGAGAGGTAAAAACGCGGTTGAAGATTCCGCGTTTTATCCTCAAATAAAGGCAATCAAGCGACTGGTAACAACGCCAGAGGCATTTTTAAGATAATTATGTCATATTGGTGAAAATTTATAGAATAATAAGCCGTCCAATGGCTCCTCAATGCAATTTATTTTTCATCTTAATATATAAAATCCTTGCGTTACTGACTGACTGACAGACAAGCTACAGCCAAAACTACTCGGTACAAGAAGCTGAAATTTAGCATGTATGTTCCTTGGGGAGCGTAGAGGTGCACTAAGACGGGATTTCCAGAAATTCCCACGGGATCGGGTAAAACGGGAAATTCGAAAATAAGTGCATGCGAAGCCGCTGGCGTCGACTAGTCTTGAAATATAATTAAGAGATTGGCAAGATATAGCCAAATTAAATAAATTCAAGCTCGCGAACAATTCATCGAGAAAAGTGTCGTTGACAGCAAAATGACAGCCGGGTGACAGCTCACCTTCGTCCAAAAACCACAGATACTAAATTTATCGTCGAAAAATCGATAAATATCAAATAAGTATACAAATATTAGGCACATCGGTGGCAGTGTAATGCGAGATAAAATTGACACGTTACAGCTCCCGTTTGGAGGAAATAATAGATTTTTCTATTAATGTCGTTCTATTTGATGGACAGTTCTTAAATTTGAAACCAAGATAAATTAAGATTTGTCTAAATAGTTCATGGCTGCCATCAAAATCCAAATCTGCCTTTACCACTTCTAAAAGCTTTCGAAGTGTACGTACCTCTTTTTTCACTGTATAGAAAAACTGAACTTTTTGTCGAATGGCACATAGGTCAAAATTATGTATCATTTTTTGGGACTGCCTTGCATGTGTTTGCCTGGTGTACTGAATTGACCTTTATTTTTATTGCCTTCATTCACTATGCGTCTGACAGTACTTTCAGAAAAACCTAAAACAAAATTTGTCATATTACAAAAATGTTCAATGCTATCCATATAATATAAATAGTTTCAAAGTCAATTTGTATTGCAAAATAAAATAAACGATCTATGTAGATTACAAATAAATATACTTTTCACAAAAATGTACCGCGCAATGATCAAAACTTGGCTGGGTGCTATAAATTCGTCGTATATTTTATAACCTCAACAAAATGTAAACAAAAATGCAAAATTGATGAAATCAACACAGAATCAAACTACTAACGAGAGAGTTTTGATAAAGTTACGTGTAGTTATCACAAAAATACATGTATATACATGATGTTTACGGTCGAACAGCGAAGCAACAGGTATGTATAGGTCGGTTCACGAAAGTTGACCACAAATGGCGGCCGTCGCGCATATGTACATTCGTGCACCAATTGCGTGGCTCCATTCTTGACGCATTTAGGGAATGCGTCAAGAACGGAGCTATGCCATTGGCATTCCACCCACGCCTCACCCCGCACCTCCACGGGGACCTAAAAAATGATTTCTGCGCAGTGGTCATCTTTCGTGAACCGACCTATACATACCTGTTGCTTCGCTGTTCGACCGTAAACATCATTTATGTCGCAAAGCAACTTGCCCGCTTTGAATCCAACCATACACTCCTCAAAAACTGTAAAAAATATTTCTCTCGCCCCGCTTTTGTGAACACTTTTCTTTCTTTTCGTATCCATATCATCTAGTGACAAATAATTCAAGCTATAACGTAAAAAACAAAATATCAGACTGTGAGCAGTGATGTGACAAATGAGGTACTCACTTTGACAATAATCCAGAGTTGCCAGAAAATTTAGTTCCCGAAACATTATTTTCACTACTTAATTGACAGACTGTATTTAATAAAGAAGACAAACCATACATGCATATTTTTATTAAAAATGAATTATATTCTTCTTAATATTTAATAAGTTTACATAAACCAAAATCAGCCTTATAAATTAGATCGTAGGTTTTATGCTAAATTAACAATGGTAACATAAAAAATATGTAAAGTACCTGATCTGAAGACCTGTGAAGTGCCAACAACGTACTCACGCCCTGGATAATTGTCTCTTCTGTTGTATGTGTATAACTGGAATTATAACGAGAGTTTAAACTTTCCTGGTGATATTTTTTTATTTATTTCCCGTAAGTCAACCTAATTATCTCTCTTTAATTGCTCGGCGAGTGATCGATCCCGGCTACCCCGTGGAAATCAATCACTCGTGCGACACTCTTCATATAAGGTTATTAAATAATTATAATAAGGGACTGCCATTTTCTTTGGTGTTTTAAAGAAATATTTTTAGTTGCTCGTGTAGTTCTCGTCGTATGAAAGCATGACGACTATTATTACTATTCTAGTTGTCAAAATTTGTCTTAATCGAGTAATATTGGGCCGTCATGTTAGGATTCGTCGAGAGAAATGCCACAGATAAGTAAAAACGACTATTATAGCTACATTTGACATAACGGGTCGAATCGTGTGTATAACCATGTCAGAGTCAGCGAGTTAATAGAGATAATCGTCATAAACATGAGTAAACGTGTGGAGAAAATTTTCTCGAGGTGCATACGCACCTGGACGGGCTGGACATAGTTTCATCTATGTAAATGCCCAAGTTCTTACAACATTGCGAAAAGGAACATCTTTTCCATCGAATCTGATTCGCGGTAAATCAACCCAGTTAATTTTTGATACCATTTTGGGGCTGCCGATACTAATTAGTTGACTTTTATCGGGGTTAACTACAAGTCCATATCTCTTGGTCCATTCGCAGATACGTGCTAAGTCTGTGTTAATAGTAACACAGGCTTCTGCCAACTTAGCTATAGGAGCTTGCGTGTAAATCTGTAAATCATCTGCATAAAGGTGGTAGGATGAAAGTAGTTGATTTGAGATGGAGTTTATAAATATGGCGAAGAGTAAAGGAGATAGCACGCCACCCTGCGGCACACCGACATTAGTGTAAGACCAAGAGGACTAAGAGTCTTCTATGTGTATACGTTGCCGGCGACCAAACAGGTAACTACGAAACCAGCCAATTGCCGATGGAAATACATTAAGAGAGCGTAAAATGCCCAGTAGGATGTTAAAATCTACGGTGTTAAAAGCGTTGCTAAAGTCAAATAAAGTTAGAATCGTTAGATTTCCACAATCCATACCCAGCAGTATGTCGTCAGTTACGCGGATCAGAGCAGTGACAGTACTGTGACCAGGGCAGAAACCAGATTGATAAGGATTTAGGAGCGCATTTTTACCCAGAAAGGAAGTAAGCTGCGAGTGGACAAGGCGCTCAAGGACTTGGAAGGGTTGTAAGGATATGGGACGATAATCTGAGAAGGAACTGGGCTTGGGGTTCTTTGGTAAAGGAATTATAAGGGCATCTTTCCTGTCAGATGGAAAGATGCCACGCGCAATGGAAAAGTTAAAGATGTGACAAAGGACTGGAAGAATTTCGTCTAGGATGGGAAGAATCATTTTACGACTGATACTGTCACTACCGACCGCGCTGCCAGTATACTCTTCTTAACGTCACATGCGATAAATGGCGAGAAATTAAATGGAGACTACTCAGGAGTTGGCAAAGATGAAAGATGTTGTAAAGTGGCTCTTTTCATATTACCATCAAAATTGGTAGAAGTAGAGAAATGAGTATTGAGAGAATCTAGGTTAACATTGTTTGGGATGGATTGATGCCTTATCTTACCAACTTCCAGTGTTTTAAGAAATTTCCAGACCTTTGCTGGATCACCGTTTTCAACGGATTTATGAATGTGTTGGCGTTGCGCGTTTATTCGATTTGACAGGTACAAAGTTTGTGTTTGTGTAGTTGTATTTACTACCTAAACGTCAACAGTTTCAATGGTGGACGCACTGTGTGACGTAATGCTCTCTGATTGGTATTCACTATCACAAGAATAAATATATTATATTTTGTTTTTGAATCCTAAAAATGACTTTAATTTTACCTTTTAACATTAAATAATAAACTTAATTGACATCTACAAATTATAAAGACTTTATAGATACTAAAATCAAACCGATTTATTCTTGGTGGACACACGCCTTTTGTAGGATTCAAAGTACCACTTCCTGGCATGTTTAATATATGTCTAATTGAGTCCCGCAGACCAAATTGAAGAGTTGGTATTGACAATCGTTTTTGCGTGTGTGATTCGATTAGCTTGTTATGCAAATCTTTTAGGTATTCAAGCCTTGATAAAGGTTTTTATATTGTTAGTCACAAACATAACGTAAGAACAAACAATAACGTAAGTATTTATACATATATAATGTTGAGCATTCCATAAAAAAGGCAACCCGGCCAGCGCCGTGTTTTTCTACTGCAAGAAGCAAGCGAACACATCTGGTCTAAAGTGTCTACTCCTTCTTTTGTTAGGTTATAAAATTCAACCATTGTGGGCTTTTTAGTATTTTCATTAATTCTTCGTCACATAATGCCAGTAAAAAAAATTCCTTTCGGGGTTTTACACTCGCGTGCAAGTAAATCGAATCAAGCCTCAAGTGCGCATAAAAAGTGATATAACTAATGTAAATCATCTAGCCTTGCTTCAAAAGATGTCAGTTGATGGTCGATTAATCTCAATAGTATTTGAATGTGGTTCTGCAGATACAATATTTTGGATATTATTGTCTGATGTGTCCATAAGATATGAATCTAAATTAGAGGAATTGCTAACATTAAATACAGAGTTAAGTTGGTATAAAATTTGGGTGTTTTGATCTGTCTCTAATATACGTCCATTCATATACTTTAATTCTGATATTTTCGATCATCCAACTATTTCCGAAAACTTTGAGAGTGTTAGGCACAGGCTACACATAAAAGGCTTCGAGCGCGGACACGGCGCGGGCGGCTTTTAGGATACACGGATCATGTCATGGCGCGTCATATCTACGCCCGAGCCACGACATTCCGAGTATCCTAAAGTGCGCTTTATTTCTATGCACCTGATATAAAATTTGCATGGAATAGGAACCCGCCCGCACCGTGTCCGTGCCCGACGCCATTTATGTGTAGCCTGCGCCTTAGGTATAACATTTTGAGAGTTTGTTTCAATTTGTGGAGACAAATTGGGTGGGATATTTTCATTTTGATTATTAGTTACACCACCCAAGCATTTAGTGTAATCAATAGCATCAGGATCAAAAGGTACCAACCCACAAGTTTTAAATCCTTTAATGAGAGTATCGGGTTTTAATAATTTTTCTACGGCAATTTCTAGTATTTCAGCAAAATTTACTTTCGTAATAGGCTCTCCTAGATTTTCTAGGTACCATAAACGTGTAGCGTCTTTCCAGGCTGCTTTTACAGGCCTATAAACAGCTACATCAGCTGGCTGCAAAATGCACGTGGCATTAGGATACAATGCAATAACCTCAATTCCCAATTCTTTACAGAGCTTGCTTACATTGTAAGTAAGATGACTTTTGTGGCCATCTAAAAAATATCTTCTTCTCTTCTTTCAGCCGTTCTCGACTACTTTTGTAGTGTAGGCCTCCTTCAATTTCCTCCATTCTTCTCTATCCTGTGCAGTTTGGATCCAATTTTTTCCTGCTATAGTCTTTATATCATCTTTCCACCTCATTTGAGGTCTTCCCCTGGTTCTTTTCTGCCCCCATGGCTTTCATTCTAAAAGCGTCTTGCACCACGAGTCTGTCTTTCGGGCTACGTGACCAGCCCATTTCCACTTTAAGTCTGCCACCCTTTTTCCGACGTCCACAACTTTGCTCTTGTTACGGAGCCAAGTGTTGGTTTTTCGGTCTCTCAGTGTTATTCCTACCAATTTCCTTTCCATAGCCCTTTGCGCCACTTGAAGTCTGTGAATTACTTCCTTCGTTGTGACCCAAGTTTCGGCTCCATATGTCAAAACTGGTAGAACGCACTGGTTAAATAGTCGGGCTTTTTGGCGGGATGACAGATTCATTTTAAATACGAATTCTAGCTTGGAAAAAGCTGCCCACCCCAACCTAATTCTCCTGTCAACCTCGTTACACTGGTTGTCCTTCCCCATACGGATCTCCTGACCTAGGTACACGTATTTATCCACCCTTTCAATAGTGGTACCTCCCACAGAGATCGTCGTGTCATCCTCGGTTTCGGTGGTCATGATTTTAGTCTTTGCTAGATTCATTTCAAGCCCTACTTCCAATGATGCTCTGTGTACTTCGGAAATCATGTTTTGCAGTTCTTCGGGTCTACTAGAAAACAGCACAATATCGTCCGCAAACCTCAAGTTGGACAATCGTGCACCAGATATTAAGACACCCTTATCATGCCAATCCAGCTTTTTGAATACATCCTCAAGGACCAGTGTAAAGAGTTTCGGCGACAAAGTGTCTCCTTGTCTGACGCCCCGTCTGATGTTAATAGGGTTTGTTAGTTGCGGTATCGACACCTTCATCGTAGCCTTTTTGTAAATAGCGGCTATTAGATCATTATATCTGTGATCTACCCTTGCATTTTTCAAAGAGTTGTGTACGGCCCAGGTCTCCACACTATCAAATGCCTTTTTGAAGTCGATATAGGCTAACCATAGTGGCATCTGATATTCCGTGGACTTTTCTATAAGAGTTCTCATAGTGTGGATGTGGTCCATGGTACCGAATCCACTTCTAAACCCAGCTTGTTCTTTTGGTTGATAGAAGTCCAGTTTGGTGGTAATGCGGGTTGTTATAATCTTCGAAAATAGCTTATATATCTGAGATAATAAACTGATGGGCCTATAATTATTCAAGTCCGCCTTACAGCCTTTTTTGAATAGAAGTATTACAATGGCACTATCCCATTCCTTAGGTATTTCACAGGTACAAAGACATTTGTTAAATAGCGTAGCTAAACAGTTTATAAGTGTGAAATCTCCCTCTTTTAACATTTCGGGCAAGATTTGATCTTCTCCACCGGCTTTCTCATTCTTAACCTTAGACAAGGCTGCCCATATTTCCTCGGCTGTTATGTCAGGAATATCCTCCGATCCTACGTTCAATATTTTTAAGCTGTTTTTAGTGCTAGGTTCCAGCGTTGTAGGTGAGTAGAGCTTACCGTAATATTCTTCTATAACCTTTAGAATTTTAGCTCTGTCTTCGGTCAAGCGTCCTTGTTCATCTTTGAGTTTTGTTATTTGCTGATTGCCAGAAAGAAGTGCCCTGTTAAATATCTTCGGCCCTCTGTATTTATTGACAAATGTTTCCACTGTCCTTTCCTTGTAGTCATCTATGTCTCGCTTCAGCGTTTCCCTTGCTTTCTTGCAGAGTTTTTTGAAGTCTTCCGTGTCATTTTCTCTATTTCTTATCATTTCACGCCTCTGGTCTAGTAGGATTTTAGTTTCTGTTGACAGTTTCCCCCTCTGGTTTTTATCTTTCCTCGCCACAGTATACGCTGCTTCCAAGGTGGCGTTTGTAATATGTTGTCTGAGTTGGTCGACACTAGACTCCACGCAATTAATGTCTGCAAGATTTTCTTGGAGCTTTATTCGATAGATGTCTGCGTTCACTCTAAGTTTCAGTGTGTCCACTTTACTAGATTTAGTCTTTTTCAAGGATAAGTATCTCTGCAACTTAGAGTTGATGACCACTTTCGCACGTACGAGTCGATGGTCGCTCCCAGTGTAGAAGTTATTTAGCACATTAAGGTCGTGAACAATACACTTGTGACTACACATTATATGATCTATCTCATTTTTGAACTTTCGTGGTGAAAGCCACGTCCATTTTCTCATAGGTCGCTTTTGAAAATGTGAGTTTAGATGGTATAGTTTGCATTCTTGTAAGAAATTGATCATCGAGGTACCTCGATCGTTTCTTTCTCCGTATCCTTAATTACCCATTACTGTCTCCGATGGTTCTTGTTTCTTGCCAATTTTGGCGTTAAAATCGCCCATTACAATTGTGTATGTGGTCTTCGTTGTATTCATGGCAGTCCTTATGTCATCATATAGAATATCAACCTGATCTAATGGTGCCGATGATGTTGGAGCATATACTTGGATCACTTTGATTGTAACTTTCTTAGATATGTTCAAAATGGCATATAAAACTCTTTCGGATACAGATCCCAGAGAGCCTATTTGATGTTCCAGTCTTTTGTGAATAAGAATCCCGACACCATGTTCCCGCTTGCCGCTATCCTTTCCTCTGTAATAGAAGGTGTGACCCGTTCGCAACTTCAAACACCCCTCACCAGGTTGTCTTACCTCTGAGAGTCCTAGAACGTCCCATTTGATTTTATCCAACTCGTGGTGCAGCTCTTCCATCCTATAGTCTTCACTAAGTGTCCGTGCATTGTAGGTAGCAATATATAAAGTTGAATGTTGTAAACTATTCTGTCGGCAGCTTTGATACTCCCAGGGATTCTTAGCACCCCTGAACAGGCTAGAACTGGAACCCACGCTGCTGCCATTGCTGAGTTTTGCCTGTCCGCTGGGAACTCGGGGCCGTTTCTTGTGCTGTACTTCCATATCGATTGAAGGGTTTAGACATTTAACTCGTCCGCCTGCCCAGAACGTCCTGACGAGTGAGAAGTAATCCAGCTGACTAGGACTTTGGGTGCTGCCGTTGATCTTGCTCTAGAAGATTCATCCGCCACCTACCCTGAGTGATCCCCCTCCTCTGAAGACCACTAGACCAATGAGCCAAATGATTATTGCCCCATTGATCCCCCCATCTCTCGTCTGTTTGTTGACTCTACTTCCCACTGGGATTGAGACCCAATCTTCCATAGAGTTGCTCAACGTAACAGGGTTCACCGCGTGAAGGTGAGAGTGGAGTTGAAGTGACATAGGCTAGTGAGCCCTTCTTGGTAGAACTCATGTATTGCGCTTGACACTCCCTTGAACCCCTAAAAAATATATGACCGGCAAATCAATGGCTTTTTGAAATTTTATAAATATAGTACATTCGCAATATATTCGAAAAATAATTCCGATACATTCTTGATCACAGGGACTACTTGTGCTTTGTTATTAATAACTTGAGCTTATCACCAAGGTAATATAAACAATGGCATGTTAAAATATTCAATGACTTGATTCAGACCTTGAGTATGTGGGTATCAAATATGGCACCCAGAATTGGTACAAAAAACAATGTCTCATAAAAACTAAGATTTTGCAGAATATATGCTTACAAATGTTATTGTAATTAATTATTCAAATTTTACATGGAACTAGGCATTTATTACAATGAAAAAAGCCAGTTATTTGAAAGAAAAATACCAAAACGCAAGTTCATAAACTTTGTAAAAAATGCATATGTTTGCTCCATGAGCTACATTAGTATGGATATGGACTTGACGTGTCGTCATCATCACATTAAATAATTTAATTGTTTAGTTTTCAATCAATTTTACTTTACTTTAAAAATAAGTATTTTTAAAATTAAGTAAATAAAAAAATATTTACTTCAAAATAAATGTTTTTTAAATAAGTAGCGACAATTACGTAATTTACAACTTGCATAACAATGAATAATATTATTACAACAAATATAAAAAAGAACTCACCCAGTGCCGTGACCCATAATAATGTAAGTTATGTAATGTAATACATTACGTAATTGGATTAGTTTGGGTGCTAACTCTGATAATTGCGAACTGCACTAGTGGCACGACCACTGGCAGTAAAAACATAAATAAATTAAGTAAATTAATGATACATTATCGACCAACAAAATGCAGCATTTTTGTCTAAGGCCCGCCGCTGATTGCAATTTTTTGTCACCGTGACTTATTGTTACTGTCACCTGCTGTCACCCACGACGCGCTCACTGAATCTGTTCTTGGGTAACAAATCGCGTTCATTTTTGTAATGGACTTCGACGAGGTTGCCGTGATTTGTGCTCTTGAAATACGTAGAAGAAAAATGAAACGGAAAAAACTGGGTGCATCCTATATACACGGAAAGATTATTTAAAGGAAAATTCTACACTATATATTCTGAATTACGTCAGTATCCACCAAAGTTTTTTAATTATCTTCGTATGTCTATAAACTCTTTCGATGGGTTGCTGACTTTGGTAGGTCCTGTGATTACATTTCAAGATACAACATTTCGCAAAGCTATTCCAGCAGAAGAAAGGTTAACGGTAACTTTGAGGTAAGTAACAAAAACTACATCAATTACTTATAAACAAAAAATCTTTATTAATCAGAGGCATAAAAATTTGCAATATCACAATCATCTACAGATTAATTTGACACATATGATTGCACAGTTTCGTTCGACCGCGGGGGAGACATATTATCATAAAAAGATCGAGTAGATGTAGAGCGTGCAGAGGGATTGATATATTGTTGTGAAAGTACATGAGGTGGTGGTGGTGGTTGAGATTGTGGTTGGGTTGTAGACATTATTGGCTGAGGAAGTATACGAGTTGGTGCTGGTTGGGCTGGGGATATTATTTGTTGCGAAATTATACGAGGTTGTTGTGGTTGAGGAAGAATGTATGTTGCAGCAGTAGAATTATAATTATTATAGTTACTAGAAGATGGTGTATAATATTTTAGGGTGTTCAAGATCGCAATCTGTGAATCAATTTTCTGATCTGGTGGAATTGACTTTAATAATGGAACCAAAGATAACGCGAAATAATTGTCTGGGTCTGGTGGTGTCTGGATGTTTTGGTGGTTGGTTTTATCTCTTAATATTTCTCATAAAGATTCTTCGTAACTTTTATTCTTCTTCTTTTCTTTTGTTGGTCGTGTTATTGCTGGTATAGAAGAATCGTTCTCACTAATTGCTTCTTCGTCAAGCGATGTCACGTTACTTGAGGTTTCTCTCCCTGGCTCCATAGAAGGTACCAAAAACAGTAACTTATCAAAGTACACGTATCGTTTTCGTTTAGGTGCAGCTTGCCCTGATTTTACGTCTTTTTGTCAACGAAGCTCCCTCGAAAAACATGCTCTTAAATTTTTCCAACGACGTTGTATCACTTTAACTGTAAAAAATAACATTCTTTTATTTACAGGTATTTAGCAACTGGTGCAAGTTTCAATGCATTATCTTTTGAATACCTAATTGGAGCCACAACACTTCGTAATATTGTAAATTCAACGTGCCAATCTATAAGGGAAGCATTGCAACCTCTGTACATGGCAGAAAAAAATGAAGAAGACTGGTATAAAATTGCTGATCAGTTTTACGAGCGTACTAACTTTCCTAATATTATCGGCGCCGTCGATGGTAAACATGTTAGAATAAGGAATCCTAAGCACAGTAGATCTGATTATTTTAATTATAAAAAATATTTCTCTATGGTTTTGATGGTATCGGTAGACGCAGATTATAAATTCATCTACATTGATATCGGATCACAAGGAAGCGCAAGCGATTCGACGATTTTTAAATATTCGAATACTGGCAGAAGGCATCAAGAAAACTTATTAAATATTCCGATTGGACGAATTCTACCTAATGATGAAAATGGAAAAATAATGCCTTTTTGCATTGTAGGTGATGAAGCCTTTGGTCTGTCGAAAAATATCTTACGACCGTTTTCTAAGAGAGGACTTACAGTTGCTAAAAGAATCTTTAATTATCGACATACAAGAGCACGTCGAATGGTGGAATGCACATTTGGAATACTGTGTAATAAATGGAGAATTCTACACAGATATATCGATGTTAACATAGAATTTTGTGATAAGATTGTAATGGCGTGCTGCATATTACATAACTATGTACGCGTTAGAAATGGAATTCAATTCACAGATACCGCGTACGAATGTACGCTCAGCAATACGTCTACACATCAGTGGCATCGAAATATGTCCTGTGTCAATATAAGAAATTATTTTACTTCTTATTTTATTTCACCACAAGGATTCATACCGTGGCAATATGAAAAAATATAATTAAACATGTAACTTGTGATAATAATAGTCACAATTCACAAGTACATACGCAATAATTCATTTAAATTTCAATCTTATGTCAATGTGGGTAAATAATAATTCCGCAACGCTCTAGTGCTCTTGCATAGGTTAGGTATAGGTAATACCTAACCTATGCAAGAACTGTAATTGCCTATCGCCCTAATTTAATCTAATAATTATAAATAAGTAACGTGGTTAAGAATAATAAATAATAAACGCTAATACAATTACCTGCATTTTCCTTTTGTTCCTGTGATAAACTTCTTGTTGGAAACAAGTGTAATACTATTGCATCCCATAATCTTCTTTTTAAAATGATATCGGAATATTGCTTTAAATTTTTTGCATACAATGCAGGCCTCTTCTCTACCTCCTCTATTAATAATTCATTGTCAATGTCTTCCTCTTGCAAAGAAGACGACATCTTTAAAAACAAAACACAGCTACACTTTAAATAGCATACGTCTACTCCGAACGCGCTGCGCCGGCCGAGTGACAAAAAGTCACCAGTGAGCGGGCTCCCATAGTAATGTACAGGGCGAGTGACAGTCACGTCACTCCGGTGTTGCCTGCCGCTGCAAGTCTGCAACTATTTGTCACCGTATTAGCACGTCACCATAATGAGCGCACTCAATACAGTTTTCATTGCACTTGACAAAGTGACAAAAAGTCACGGTGACAAAAAATTGCAATCAGCGGCGGGCCTAATACAACAATATTGATGGAACAACATTTATCCGTTAATTGTATGCCTGTAGACTCAAGTATATCGTTTTTCAAAATTATTTTGACATCTAGCGCCCAAATATACTTTGTGTGTCTGTGTGTGTGTTTGTGTGGAGTAGAGTGTGGTAGACCCCATAACAAGGTATCATACACATCGGTACTTTGCAGGTCTGGCAGAAGGTCACCGTTCGCTTCTTACATGTGATACATGGCCGCTTCCGCCGGTTCTTCTTATCTTCTGAAAACTTTTCAAAATACGCCGGGTAATGTACCGATGTGTGCGATGTGATAGAAGTGGATGTGGTGGGTGCAGGTGGTTTGTGTGCTTTTTCGGTGCGATAATGACTGACTTCCTAGCAATACGTACGAATTTAAGACGCTAGCATTTAAGATCCTTTTGAATTTTTTTTTATAACATACTTTAGTTCGTTTTCGCTCCATGGGATACATTGCAAGCTGCTGGTCTTTGCGGTCTACACCGCCCATACATACGTTGTAGTCCCGCACGACCGTCGGTTTCAATGTATCCTCACACCTCGAGGTAGCCAGCCCGTGGTATGTGGAAATAAAAGCCACGCGGTTTTTATCCCGCCATAGCACAAGGTCGACATCCCCCGAGGTACATCCCAAGATTTGTCCCTGGGTCATATCCTTCTTAGTTAAATTCGCCAATTCGGATGAAACAAATTGGCGATTTGTACGCAGGGTCCCTACACAATCAAATCCTCGTAGTTTTAATTCTCGTGCTAATGCCGGTGAGTTGTAGAAGTTGTCCATCCACACAGTTTGCCCTTTATGCTCCACACCATTTAAAAGCCTTAGCACTAGAGCAGGTATTAGCCCAGAAACTGGGTCATCTACTTGAACGGCCGAGGCGTTATGGCCTGCATGCACCTCGAACCGCCACAAGTACCCGGTTTGGGCTTCATACAATTCGTAGGTTTTTATTCCAACTGTCGCTGCCTTGTTATGGATGAAATGGTTGATTTCAAGCCAGCCCTTCCACATGGTCAAACTCTCGTCTATGGCTATATTTTGTCCTAAAGAAAATAAAGAGGAAAATTTTATAGTTACGTGATCTATTATAGGCTGAATTTTATATAGTTTACCCTGAGGTCGCGTCAAAACTGCAGGGTCGCAATTATCATTGTTATTAAAGTGTAGGCACTTCGCCAGCAGCTGAAACCTGTCACATGACATCGCCACGGCGAAGCCAGGAGTACTGAAAATGTCTTTAGAGACATTCCAGTACTCCTCTAACCGGCTCTTCACAACCACCCCCATAGCCAGAACAATGGCGAGATACGTGTATATTTCATTGACGTCCATATCTCGCCACTGATTAATCCGGCTACGAGGGTGGATATTTGCATTAATGATCAAGGACGAGGCTAGCTGCTGTGCGTAAATGTTGGTTTCACGCACAATTAGCTCCACAATTTCACGATCCCAAATGGCAGTGAATGCGTCATATGGGCTCGTGAATGAAACCGTTGGACCCCTATTTTGTGAGAACGTTTCTCGCCTCAACTGAAGTTCAGTTTGAAGCGTTGGAAACGCTCTCCACACAAAATCAAACTTATTACTAGGTTCCACAGCGGGCGTCGTCGGTGAAGCGGGCGCCGGTGAGGTGGGCCTCGGCTCAGCATAGGACGGATGAGGAGGCCACTCCCAAGGAAACGTCAACAACCGCTTCTTCTGGCTCCTTATCTATGTCGAAAAACATCCTAGCCGACCGAGGTACTAATATAGGCTCCTCTTCGTTTTCGTCGTCCGTCTCCTCGTCGCTGCCTAAAAGGGAAAAAGGTACAAGTTTTCGATTGTAATAGATACTTACTCGATTGTTGATAAAAGGTTCATGTGATAATGCACTTACCATAACCAAGGATGTCTACAATTTCTTGATCCCTGAGGGCGGACGAAGACGAAGGGGTTCTACAAAAAAATGAAAAGGGTATTTTAATGAACGCTAGTAATTAATTTATATAGTAGGTGGCATACCGAGGTGAACTTACGTAAGCCGGCACCTTTTCGCACTTAGATCCCCGACGACCAATGACGCACGCCGACGACTCGACGAAGGACCCCTGAAAAAGAAATATATATTAGCATATAAACTCAGGTGTTATGGATCTATTACAAAATTCAAATTTAACTTACGGAGCAGGAGACGGCACGAAGCTTGGCTCTGCTCGTGCGACACTGATTGACGAAGGACCCCTGAAAAACAAATATGTATTAGCATATAAAAGTTTATATGCTAATACATATTTGTTTTTCAGGGGTCCTTCGTCAATCAAGAATTTTGTAATAGATCCATAACACCTAAGTAGGTGTTATGGATCTATTACAAAATTCAAATTTAACTTACGTAGCAGGTGACGGCACCATAACATCAGGTTCGGTCGTCCCCGTAGTCGACCAGAAAGACCTAAGAACAAAGTTTCCGATATTTTTGTCTGTTATGAAAATACATAATATATTTAAAACAATTAGAGTACTCACCCTGCGCTTCGGACCACGACCTGGGAGAGGATTCGCACTTTTTTAGGATGCATGGGCCTCTCTAAGGGTTGGCCCATTGGACAATCCTTCAATGTACCTCCCATACTGATCCTAAAATATCATATCTCAGATCATAAAAGAAATATATCAATAAACGAATTATACCAAAAAATTTTAAAATAATGAAACAGGTTAATATTACGGTTCTGATAGCGAGGGTCTCTCCACCGCACCGCTGCTGCAACCCTGCCCCCACGTGTACGTGCACCCCTACCGCGCCCAGTCTCTTCATTCGCGTTAGAAATATTTCATGCATAATAAAGCCAACATAAACACACTGCGTGCAGTAAAAAAAAGGTTAAAAAAGCGCTAAAAGAAATCAAGCAAGCCTCGTGCTTATTGTAAGATTTTGTGCTATACGACTTATTTAATTTACTTAATGTAATTTGGTTGATTCGAGTTCTTACGATCCGACTAACTTTGGACGTAATTATAAGGAAAACTAGAGTGCGGATCCAAAAAAAACACTAATAGTATTTCAGTGTTATTTTGACGTGTAGGTACTATACAATAAAATAAAACAAATCTAACAAAAAAAAAATACTCGACCCGACTAACTTTGGACGTAATTCTAAGGAAAACTAGAGAGCGTATCCAAAAAAACACTTTTTACGTGTTCTACAAAAAAAGTTAAAAAAATGTAACAATCAAAATCTTTTAAACATTTTAATATGAAATGCAAAAGCCACCCATAGCACCATCCATACTTAGTTAGCCAGGCGCCATTTTGTAGCACAAATACCCCGTCTGTGTAACGGACCATATTCGGCGATTGGATGTTTACACATCATCGAGGTCGAAATTTTCACATTTGCGATTAGAATACATGTAATTTGTTATAAATATATTGAAGTTCAATAAATATTGATCTAATTACATAATTATATTCGTTTGGCTGATAATAGTTTTTCTATCAAATACGGCAAAACCAAAATCAACCGTCAAATTCGTATAAGGCCTTGGCCTTTGCTTCAGTTGTTGTTTTTCGCATTATGCGTAAAGATTAGACCTAAGTTAGTATTTATAATGAAATATTACTTACCGGTTCATATTTATTTCAAACCACTTCACTTTTTCCACAGACACTTTGAGCGGCAAACGCGTAATGAAGTTGCGTTGAAGGTGCGTTGAATGTTGAATGTAGCAACGAAAAGTGACGAAAACTAACTTTTAATTTTGAATATTGACAAACGTCAAATGAGTTATGGAAATCTATTTATCATTTAATCTATTTCTTGTCTTTGACAAAGAGTCACACCTGTTTATTATGGCTAAATTAGCTTTGAACCAAATCATATTTTTCACGGGTGACAGAGCCGAATTTCGGCTCTTACACAGATAGGGGGAGGGGTCAAAATCGCGGAAATTCGGCGATTCCACAGATGAGAGTTTATGCTCACCCCACCAATGAAATCGGCTCTTAGTTTAATTTCAAGCCGAATTTGTATTTTTCCTCAGCGACTAATATGGTGCCATAGATATTACGTCTATGAGTAATCAGCCAGTTTACGTTCCTCTATTTGACTTGCTCTCATTGGAGTCGATCCTCGGACAATTGCCGCCTTGCTTCGACTTGAAAATAAATAGGCAAATGGTATTAGACACATTAATTCGTATCATTTGTTATTATCTTAATTGATGACCGGTTGGCGCCGCGGGAGTGTAAGCGACTACAACGCAAAAGGTCGCGGGTTCGATTCCCGCTCAAGTCAAAAGGACACTCTGCACTTAGTCCGCGAGTCACGGCGCGATTTCGCAGCGCGAACTTGCCGCGAATTTAACAATGACTCTACACTCGCAATGGTTCGCGGTATTTTCACATTTACGTTCGCAACCTTGAATTAAATGGACGTCGAAGTAGCTGTTGCTGCGTCCCTAACAATGTGCGCGTTAGCGTGCTAAATTATGTTCATATTAAAAATGAAACGCAAATTAAGAATCGTTGGAGAAAACGAAGGTGGTGGATGACAAGTATCCATCGTAATCGATTAAGATTTGTTTACATTCATCAGTTTCTAATGTAAATTAATTTATTTTATTTTATTTTATTGAGGTAAATAAACAATTGTACAATAAGGCAATGTAACAAGGTATGTCTTACAAACTGAATGTCATTGTACAACCAACACCATTAACCCCAGATTACAAGCTATGAGTAATTAGAGAAAATTATATTAGATGCACTAGCGTAGATAACATACAAAATAACTGACAGATGACATACTTAGCCGAAAATTACGCACAAACCGACATAAGTCTTCGAACTATATTACATTACAGTATATTGTTACTAAAACAAAGGCGTAAACATAAACACATGATAGTGGGAATACTCTGGCAATAGAATTGATTATTGGTACGACTCACAGAGTTAAGCTGCTAGACTAGCCCTACGATATTATCTTGGGATCGGTTCAAATAGTCCACTAGCCAAGCAGGTATTGCCAGGTATTTTATGACTAAGATTCAACAAAATCTTATCAATATCAACATTACTTGATTTTTACTGGAAATAAGTATCTTAATAAGTTGCTCATCTTTACAAATACAAGCCAGTGTGACCACAATCTACACCCTGTCTCTATGGCTGATCTATGAAGAAGACCGAACATCTGAAAAAAGTTTTAAAACTCGTTTTTTGTAACAGTTCTGTGATAAGGTAAAAATATCAATGTTGGTAAAGTGTTCATTATAAGACTTCATAAGTCGTGTCAATGGTGCACGTTCACCCGCGTTAGTTTTGCTTACTTTAGGAGCAAATAATTTGTGAGTGTAATTATCTCGGATACGCTGAGAGCGACTCGGGATGCGTATGTAAATATGATTCATAAGAGAATTACAATCAAATTTATTGTGGCATATATTGTGTAAAAGCATTTGATCCATGAGCAATCTCCTATCTTTCAGAGTAGTGAGAGAGAATTTCTTTAAGAGCTTGCTATACGATAGTTTAGTACGGAAACACCTATAATGTACAGCTTTCAAGAATTTACGCTGAACTGCTTCTACTTGATCACTATACTTTACGTAATATGGATTCCATACTGGTGTGCAGTACTCGATTTGGGTTCTAATTAGGCTTTTGTATAAATAGATGTAAGTACTTGGACGCCTAAAGGTGGAGCCGCACGTGCGCATAACAAAACCATATAATTGAAACGCCTTGTTGGTGATATAATTTATGTGTGTACTCAAGTCCAGCTTGGTATCAAGGTGTATGCCTAGGTCTTTAATAGTTGTAACTGAGCCCAAGGTTGTGGCAGTGAGATTATAGCAGAAATTGATAGCATTTATTTTCTTAGTGAATGATATGCTTTTGCACTTAGTAAGACTAAGTTGTAGTTTATTAGTTAAACAATATCTTGATAAGCGATCTAGATCAGCCTGAAGCTTCTCACAATCTTGAGTAGTTCGAATACAACGATAGATTTTAAGGTCGTCAGCATATAAAAGAAATCTGCTATGCTTAAAACATTGATTGATGTCGTTTATGTACAGTACAAAAAGCAGGGGCCCCAAGATAGATCCTTGGGGGACACCGGAAGTGACTTTTATGACATCTGAGGCGAAACCATTGATAACGACCCTTTGTGTTCTATTTGTGATATAGGACTCGAACCAGCGCAGTAGGTTTCCTCGTATGCCATTGAAGGCGATCTTTTGCAGTAACAGGAAATGATCCACTTTGTCAAAGGCCTTGCAAAAGTCTGTGTAAATTGAATCTACTTACTCGTGGTTGTCTAAGCTCTCAAACAAAAAATTGGTGTAGAGGGTTAGGTTACTAAGTGTTGACCGATTTTTCACAAACCCGTGTTGTTCTGGTATGATAATTTTGTGTAAGCTGGGGTAGATAGAATTGTGAACTAGCCTTTCCAAAACCTTGGACAAAGTGGAGAGCAAGGATATAGGACGGTAGTTAGTAACGTAATTTTTGCTGCCACTCTTATATACTGGAGTTATATTGGCCTTTTTCCAAATTTGAGGAACTATACCTTCACGCAGACTAGCGTTAAAAATTAAGCATACGGGTGTACTGATTACATTGGCTGTGTGTTTAAGAAAAATAGGGGGTATGCTGTCTGGACCTGGGCCTTTGGTTACATCGAGAGAGTTAAGCGTATCAAGAACAGCGCCTCTAGTAATTGACAATTGATCCAAAATGTCACAATGTTGAGATGGTATATTACTTGAAGAATGCTTACTTCCAACCTCGCTTTTTTCGTAAACGGAGCTAAAAAATTTTGAAAAGAGCTCACATATTTCCTTCGGTTCAACCGATTCATTGCCATCGTAAGTCATACAATTGGGTATACCGAGTTTGTCTTTACGACTGTTAATAAAGGACCAGAATGCCTTAACATCATTCTTTAGTCTATTCTCAATGGAAATCATGTATCTATTGTAATTGTCTTTACATAGTGATTTAAATCGATGACGTAAGAGAGAGAACTCGGCATAGTCACAGGTGTTACCGTATTTTTTCCATTTTACCCAGGCTTTTTCTTTATTTTTAAATACGTGAATTAGAGGCCGCGTAAACCAAACTGGGAATTCTTTAGATTTGACCGGCCGTAGTGGTACATACGTACGTATAATTTCATAGATTTTCTCGTAGAATATACTGACCGATTGTTCGGCAGACTTATTATTCAAAATTACGTTCCAGTCAATATTACCTATTTCGGCCCTGATACTATCATAATCTCCTTCATGAAACCTATATCTCGGTGAAGGAGAGGTAGGCAATAGCTTGCGTGACATGAAAAAAATTACGAATGTATAAAAAGGCGGGTGCAATGGGTCCACAGGAACTAAAGGAAATGAGGGCGGCTCGCAAACACTATTGTCGGCATTTGATATGTATAAGTCCAGCACACGATGCATACTGTTTCGATAAATATTGTATTGTTTGCCATTAAGCACTGACATATGCTCAAGCAATTGTTTACTTACCGAACTGTGACATTCCGCAGGGTCTAACGTAAGGGCAGCCGAGCCAACCTCAGTCCACGCCAAGTTCGGTAAATTAAAATCACCAAAAATATGAAAAACTTTACCGTATCGTGTAATTTCCCTGTTAAGAGAATTAAACAGTGACTCATAAGTGGGTCCCGTCTGATTGGGTGGAATATATAAACCACATACAATATTATATCTGTCCTTAGTATGAGAATGGAACCGTAGTAAAACATAATCAATATTTGGGGGTAAAATAGAACAGTCCGAATTGCACTCAACATCAAAATAACTACGAATAGCATGTAATTCACGGCGAGCTGCTATGAGGACTCCTCCACCGTCCCGTTTACCACATAAGACACGATCCCTATCGCATCGGTACACCAAGTATCTGGAGTCTATAAATTCACTATCGGAGATGGCAGGCAATAACCAAGTTTCTGTTAATATAATAATGTCGTAGTTTTCCGCTAGAATGTTAGTATACAGTGTATTTAATTTTGTTCTCAGGCCACGACAATTTTGATAATAAATAGAGAATTTATCAACCATCACGATATTTTATCATACTATGGCATATTACTATATGACTTAAGTACACAAACAAATACACTGGACCTATCGATGACGTAATTATTAAAATATTATAATATGGTAAGGCGTACTTACATATTTGGCACGTAATAGTCCTCACTAGAAGTAGCCAATAAGTCGAGGCGTAATAATTAACGATGTAAACAAGGTTGCTCACTGGATCAAATACATCTACCGAGTTATAAATTCCATTAGAAACGTGCGATACTGCTAATTGAGAATTAATTAATATATTTAATACTTGGAATAAATGCCGTAGTAAAAAAAATAATGATAATATGACACAAATGTGTAAACTGTGGGTGTTTTGATATTCACTAGTTATCGAGTTTAAATATAAATCCATAGAGTAGTGTGCATATGAGATCCTACGTACGTTATGAAAATTTAGATACAAGTTGTCACAAGATATCTTGTAGATAAACATGGAATAATAATTTATTAAATCTAACTCAGCGTGAAACGATCTTGGATAGGTCTTCTCTGGAACGAATCGCAAGTACTGGAGAATTGTCATCAGCCCGTGCGAGGATAATCCCGTGTTTGATCCAAGTATATTTGTAGCCGCATTCCTTTGTGCGTTCCCGGACTTCGCGAAATAAGATTTTGTTGTGAAGAGTCAGGTGTTCGTTAAAGTAGATCCTCTGTGATGAGCAAGTGAAGCCCAATTGATCCGATGTGAGACCCTTGAGTTTGCGTGCAGCTGCGAGATAATTATCCCGTGTGGTTCTATTCGCGAATTTCACTATAATATTTCTAGGTCTCGGGTTTCGGGGATTTGCCTGTGCAACGCGGTGAATAGTTATGATGTCCTGCTGGCATACGGGATACTTAATAATGTTTGAGATGCTTTCAAAAATAGCCATCAGGTTTTCATTCCGCTTGTCGGGTAGGTTACTGATTTCCAGGTTGGTTTGGCGCGCATCTTGTTCCATCTTCTCGAGTTTGCTTTCTAAGTGATTTATGCGCTGCTCACCACTAGTGCTGGCGTTCATCTTAGATTCAAGTTTCTGAACCTGATTTTGTAGATCTGTAGTTTTCTCGTGTAGATCGTCGTATTTATCACCAATGAACTTTATGGATGTTTTTAGTTCTTCGTAACTCTGTAGGAAAACGGTCAATCTCTCATTTTGTGCGTCGAATCCGTTTTTCAGTGATGCTAGTATTCCGGCTTGAAAGGATTGGAATTCTTTGAATAGATCAAGTTCTTTGTTGTCTGGTTCTCTTGTTGTTCGAAATGTGACATACGGTGGTGGTGATTCTTTATCCAACAAAGATTGATCGATACTCATGTCTCCAGTCAAATCGAGTGCGTCGTTTTCAGGCTTATTAAAAGTCGAATCCATGTAGTCCGCGGTAAACAAACGTTTTCTCTGTTCGTTAGGCTACACTGTGCCGGACCGATCGCGAGTATAGTGCGCACGCACACACGTTAATAATTATCTTATCACAGGATTACTATGGAAAACAGCTGAATGAGTTAGTGTCTGAACCTTCCGGGGAATCCCATTAGTTCATTCGGATGTCTTTAACTGATTTTGAATATTTACAAATTAACTTCCTCAGATTGATCGATATTTGCAGGTTCCGCTTCCTGAAAATAAATGAAAATGTATTATTTTTTGTTTCAGATTCCGTCGTGCTCAAATGAATGGTAGGAAATCGAAAAAGGATTTGCACCCAAATTTCCCCCAGCAGTGGGGTCAATTTCCTGGTAATCACAACGTAGGCATTAAAGAACGTATCTTTAACCAGAAATTGTCTAGAGCACGGATTGTTGTTGAAAATACGTTTTATAATATATATTACCACTATTTTTTAATTAGTACAAAAACTTTAAGGACAGATTAGGGAAGATATTATTATCATATATGTGACTTAAGAATTTCATAATATCAATAAAGAGCAAAGTTATTATCATTTGTTTATTGTAGAAAATCTCACTTAAATCATAGTCATATTTTACAATCCATTCACTAATTCATTGATAATATTCCATCCTGCTCATTCGCATTCTCTCTGTCGCACTTATGATGTAGGTAGCCATAGAAAATAAAATGAAGGAAAATAATAAATGTGGGTAGTTATTCTTTAATTTTGTTAATTCTACCCTCTCCTTCATACTTCATTCGGGCTTAGGACCGGTAAAATTTATCGTTTAACAGGTAATTAAATACGGAGGTATGTAATTAGAAAGCAAACAAATATCAAAATAAAAGATGGTGTACTGGACTAAAAGAAAAGAGTAATTTTGGCGTATTTATGAAGTTAGAATCATCTGCTATTTACAAATTATTTTATCATCATCATGTCAGCCTAAAGACGTCCACTGTTGGACATAGGCCTTCCTCAAGGTGTGTGGAGAACACAGACCGATTTTGAGCCGCGCGCATCAAATTATTATTTACTTAAGTACGTATTATTTACTAAACTTACAAGTATTTCCATTGTCCTTCGAAATGTCCACCACCGTTGTCAAAAGCATCCAATATGCACTTTTTTAATTGTTTGACACTGAACCGGTCACTTTTGTACACTCACAATACGATGTCCATGGGTACACAGCTGCAATCGCGATTTTTCCACTCAAAAAGTACGCACTAAGCATAGCTACATACTCCCGTGATATGAACTGATATGAAAGGCCATCGCGTCGGGCAAACGTAGACAAACAATTAACTTTTGCAACGAAATTAGATACGCTCACTTTAGCTAACAATTTAGTACTGTTTGTCGCATCGTCGGGGCGTGGCGCAGGCGCAGAGGGGCGGGGCCCGCGGCCCCCCCCTCCGCCCCTCTGCGCCTGCGCCACGTTGTTAATTTATCAATGGTTAATTTTACTATGATAGTACACGGGTCGGTCATAGTATTAGTATTGCATTTACCAATTATCACGTATTTTTGTGGACAGTTTTGAGACAGTTTTGGGACTTAGTGTTTTTATTTTTCAACTACATAAATATGATCAGTTAAAGATACTTAGTGCCCTGTTAAATTTTTTGTACTAATTAAAAAATAGTGGTGTATATAAGTAAGTAAGTAATTCTTTATTGTACACCACAAAAATGCAAATACAAGGAAAAAAGCAAATTTTAACAATAGATGCACAATTGGCGGCCTTATCGCAAACAGCAATTTCTTCCAGGCAACCAGTCTATGATGGACATAACCGTAGAAGAATACAAGGTAATTTGATGGTGTAGTGACAGATGAAACATAACATTTGTTTTAACATATACATATATACAAATAAAATACAATAAATACATATACTTATAATACATATTCATATAATACATATCCATATATACATATATAATATATATAATAATCACATATAATCATATAGGGAGTTGAGGGATAATGACGCAATTACATTGTCAAATAGTGTTGTTTCAATGCATTTTTGAAAATGTTTAGTGTTCTTGCTCGTCTAATTTCAACTGGCAGCGCATTCTACAAACGCACAGCCTGAACAGAGAATGATTTATCATAGAAGTTTGTGGAATGCGGTGGCATCTGCAATCTCAGATCCTCTGACGACCTCAGGCACTTTGAATGTGTGTCATGAAGGAACTTAAAATGTTCTTTGAGATACATGGGTGTGTTAGGATTGAACAATACATTGTATAGTAGGATTAGAATATGAGTATTCCTGCGAAGACGAATCGGGAGCCACTTGAGTCTGCTACGAAATTCAGATACATGATCATATTTGCGTAAACCAAATATAAATCTTATACAAAAGTTTTGGAGGCGCTCAAATTTATCAGTTGCTCCTCATTAAGGTCAAGATAGCTGACATCGGCATAATCGAGTATTGGAAGAAGCAAAGATTGTGCAAGCGCAGTTTTGGTGGATATGGGAAGAAAGTTCCGCAGCCTACGTAATGAACCTGCTGATGCAAATACTTTACGGCTTGTCTCCTGCGTCTGACGGCCCCAGGATAAAGTTCTATCCAGATAAATCCCCAGATTTTTTACATTATCTGCAACTGGTAAAATGTTGCCATCGAACAGAATCTGAGGCAGTAGTGACCAATTAATCTTAGAGATCATCCTGGAACTGCCAATCAGAATGATCTGAGTTTTGGTTGGATTAACCTTAAGTCCATAATTTTTACTCCACTCACAGATTTGCGCCAAGTCCGTATTAATAGTAGAAAACGCATTAGATATCGATTCTAATAGTGCCTGTGAGTATATATGAAGGTCTACTGCGTAAAGGTGGTAGGACGAAATTAAATGTTTGGAGATAGAATTTATGAAAATTGCGAAAAGTAATAGAGAGAGAACGCCACCTTGTGGTACACCGACAGTCGCATTACACCATGAAGAGTATGATTCTTCAAAGCGTATACGCTGACGGCGTCCAAACAAGTAACTACGAAACCAGTCAATTACCGTTGGAGATATGTTAATAGAGCGGAGTATGCCAAGCAGGATGTGGAAATCCACGGTGTTAAAAGCATTGCTAAAGTCAAGTAAGGATAGAAGCGTGAGCTTTCCACAATCCATACCCAACCTAATCTCATCGGTGATGTGAACCAATGCCGTGGTAGTACTATGACCAGGACGAAAACCGGATTGAAAGGGATTTAGGAGAGCATTTTTGGACAGGAAGGTACTTAGTTGTGTATATACAAGACGTTCGAGGACTTTGGAAAGGAATGGTAGTATGGATATAGGTTGGAAGTCGGAGAAGGAACAGGGTTTGGGTTTCTTTGGCAACGGAATTATTTGTGTATCTTTCCATGCTGATGGGAAGATACCACTAGCAACTGAATGATTTAAGATGTGACATAGGACAGAGAGGATTTCATCAAGGATGGGAAGGATCATGTTTCGGCTGATACAGTCATTACCAACAGCATTGGATGAGATTGAAATTATGCTCTTTTTAACATCACAACCGGAAAATTGCTCGAAAACAAAAGGTGAATATTTGGGAGCTTGGATAAGTGAAAGATCTTTTAAAGTATTCGTTTTAGTTGTCCCATCAAAGTTGGACGAAGAGGTGAAATGTGCATTGAGTGCATCAAAATTTATGTCTTTGGGGATTGCGTCATTGCGCGACTTACCAACTCCCATCGTTCTAAGAAATTTCCAGACTTTAACTGGGTCTCCATTTTCAACAGAGTTGTGAATATGTTGGCGTTGTGCTTTCCTACACACCTTATTGCAGAGATTTCTTGCACTTATATATTTCTCCAAATTATAAGGGGTTGGACGACACTTATACCGCGCCTTAGCTGCAGCTTTTTTAGAAATAATGTTTTTGATATCGTCAGTGAGCCAAGGCGATGGAAGATGTTTTAACTTTATGGCTCTGATAAGCGCATGTATGTCGTACAACTGTATTAATTTGTCTGTAAATATTTGCACTTTGGTGTCTATGCAGTCTGAGGCAAACAACAGACTCCAATCAAGCTTACTCGCATCTTCGCAGAGCTTCGAACGATCCATCCCACCGAAACTACGCTGCATAATAATCCTCGGTTTAGCCTTGGGAGGGCGTATTTTATAGGAAAGATAGGTCAAGTCATGGTAAGAGAAAGCGTCGGCAGAGAATTGACCATGCTTGGAAACAAAGGTAGGAGATGATACAAAAATGAGATCGAGGAGAGAAGGAACAGAGTGTGGAAAGTGATGTGTGGCATCAAGAGGAAGAACAGATAAATTACTAGAGTTTAAAATACGCAAAAGAGTGGAAGATCTTGCATCCTGTTTTAAAATACAAGTGTTAAAATCACCCATTATAATTGTGTGACTGTAAGAGGGAGTCAAAGTTTCTAGGAGGTGTTCAAAAGAAGGAAAGAAGTTTAAACGACGTGACGAAGGGGAATAATTATTTATATGGTTATTTATATGAATTATATATATGGATGTAAAAAGACCCTTAACGATGTAGCAATCAGTGCGAACATTTTTACTTCTGCACCATACCTGGGAAATTACTGGTTCAGGAGATATGGAGGCTCAAAGTTAGTATGGATTTTTGCTAATTAGGTACAAAATCGATGCATTTACCCCGCCAACATGTTCTTTAGATGCCCTATGACCCCATGGATAAGTGGGTATTTCGAGCATTACACGCGCGCGCTTTTAATTGCGTATTCAAAAATGTTAAAACTTAAAATATATCGTTTCCCAGGTATATTTTTGTTTAGTATGACTCGGAATGATGTCCAGAACGAGTAGGCTTCGGCTTGGTGATGGGTCTTGTGACATCCTGTATACGAGGGTCAAACTGAAAGTTCTTAGAACTGGCCACTTATAAACAATATAATAAAAAAAATATTCTAAAATTTGAAAATAGAACTCTTTGCCAATATTACTGAGTATATATTTCATTCATTTGTCATTTGTTTTACGATTTGGCGGCAAATTGAAAATTGTCTGTGTCACGTCAACATGAATTTAACACGAGAAAATTTTCGTGCAATGATTTTTTATGACTTTCGATGTCATTTAAGTCAACAAGAAAGTTATGATAGACTACGATTGGCCTTTCACGATGAAGCCCCATCTCGTTCGACTGTTTACAACTGGTTTAATGAGTTTAAACGTGGTCGCACTAATCTCACTGATGATGTACGTGAGGGACGGCCTTCTACGGCGACGACTGAAAATAACATCTGTGTTGTGCGGCGTATGATAGAGACTGACAAAAGAGTGACCTATCAGCAGATTCGGACAAGCTTAGGCATCGGTATGAGTCAAGTGCACAAAATCCTCCACGAACATTTAGCGGTCAGGAAGCTTTGCACCCGGTGGATACCTCATAATTTGACTAAGGCTCAAAAACTCCATCGTGTGGATTGGTGCCGTAAAATGATTGAAAGATTTAACGGAGGTGACTCAAATGCTGTGTTCGACATACTAACAGGTGACGAAAGCTGGATTTACTGTTATGATCCTGAAACCAAAAGACAATCTGCTCAGTGGGTGTTTCCTTTCGAGGAGTTGCCAACTAAAGTGAAGAGAGATCGAAGTGCAGGAAAAAAAATGGTGGCCTCGTTCTTTGGAAGGATAGGTCATTTCGCAACAATTGTGTTAGAGGATCAAAAAACAGTTTCTGCAGAATGGTACACTACCAATTGTTTGCCACTTGTCTTGGAAAAAGTTCGAGAGAAACGACCTCGCAGTAGGATCCTCCTTCACCACGACAACGCCTCGTCGCACACCGCCAAGCGAACGATCGACTATTTGGCGACATCAAACGTTGAATTACTGGGTCACCCGCCGTATAGCCCCGACCTCGCGCCTTGTGATTTTTATTTATTTCCAAAAATTAAAGAAAAACTTAAAGGAAAGCGGTTTATGAATGCTGAAGAAGCGGTGGCTGCGTATCGCGATGCCATTGAAGAGACCCCTAAGGACGAGTGGGCAAAGTGCTTTTCCCAGTGGTTCCATCGCATGCAGCGGTGTATTGACGTCAATGGACAATATTTTGAAAAGATATAATAAAACTAATAACTGGCTAATGTAATCAGTTTTTGATTTTCTAAGAACTTTCAGTTTGACCCTCGTATATATATGATAACTTTTATAACATATTCTTATGTTTAAAGTGTGTGTAAAGAAATATTTAAAAAGTGGGAGCTAACGGTATTATAATCAGTTGATAAGTATTAGTTACGCACAGGAAATATGTAAATCCTAAAATGATCGGATTAAAAACACATTTTCGTAAAAATCAAAATCATTTAGTGAGAGTATTCATTCATTCATTCATTCGTGGTGGCGCAGCGACCTAAAGTGAGTCTTGGCCTCTGACACGAGATCTCTCCAACTTTTTCTGTCGTGGATGCACTCCTTCCAGTCCAGTCTACGAAGTCCTGCTAGATCTTTTAGGACTTCGTCATTCCAGCGATTGGTGTCGGGTTGGAAAATCCTCATGGAGTCCCTCCGCCCTGGGGGAAGGACGAAGGGGACTGTCAGACTCTTACTGACTAAAACCAACCCGTGTTCCTCACGTACCCGTGTGTCGGAGGGACGGGTATCGCTGAAGCATTCCACGCTACCCCCCGACGGGTATTGGGCCGCCAGATGGTCAGGCGGGCCCCGAACAAAACCCCCTTGGCGGCGGATGAAGGTGTTGGGCTCCGCCGCCAAAACACTCAGCGGCCGCAGAGGATAGGGAGGACGGCAACGCAACACCGCATCTCCTCTTCCTCTGCGGCCCCACCGCGACGCAACGATGGTGCGCCCCCATTTGGTCGCGGGAGTTAGGGCGCGCGGCAACGCAACACCGACACGCCTCTCCTCCCGCGACCGCACCCGACTGCGAGGGACAGAAGAACTGTCCCTCGCACCCGCCCCTTTGGACGCATCCTGCGCAGGCCTCCGTCAAGCCCACGCGGAGCGTCCCCTCCTGGATCCCTCTTAGCTTCACCGCGGGTGACCAATCCACGGTTACTGAGCCCCCCACCACGACAAGGTGGAGATCCCACGAGGGGGAACAGCTTGTTCTCTTCTTTAAGTGTCAGTGTCCACGCCTCACAGCCATACATCAGAATTGGTCTAATGACTGTTTTGTAGATTCTGACCATTGTTTTCCTGCTTATGAGTTTGGACACTAACACCTTATCTAGAGCCGCTGAGCATCTGAGGGCATTATGGATTCGTATATCAATCTCATCTTCCCGTTGGTTGGTATCTGTAATGCTACGGTCACACGCGCGCCGTGCAGCCCGGCGGGCTGGGCGGCATGCAGCTCGTCCCGGGCCGGCGGAGATTCAAGCTGTTCACATGCACGCCGTCGTGTCAGTCAGTGCCAGAATGGCGAGCAGCGAGGATCTCGGTGTTGTTGCTGTCATATCCTTCGGCTTAACTTATTTTTATTGGAAAAAGAAACAAAAATTATGAACGACGGAGAAAAAGAAAAAGACTGCAAAGAAGGTGGTGGATGATAACAAATCACAAAAATCGTACCAAGTAAGTACCTGTGTTTTCTCCGATCGTGATTCAGTGGCGTAAAATGCTTACAAAATTTCCCATTTATGATTTTAGTTTATTTTTAAAAACAATTTAAACTGCATTCACAGATTTTTAATTCAAAAAATAAAAATTAATTTAAAATTTTAACAAAATATTTAAATTCGTAGAATAAAAAAGAATCTGTGAATGCAGTTGTTTATTGTAAATTGCTCTATTTTCAATATTTTAAGGTACTTCCCCTCGATGAAGCATGGCCGTGGGACACCCTGTGTATTTCACGCTTCCAGGGCTCCTAAAATACATAATTTGTTTTTCGTTTACAGGGAGTTCATAGAAGAAAAATTTTATGAGCTCTTGCATGAACCGTCTGGAGAGTTCGATAATTTTTGTCGAATGACCTTTACTGATTTTGAAATTTTGCTGAGTAAAATTTCACCGATAATTTCTAAGCAAGACAGATTTCAGAGAAGCTATTCCAGCAAAATTTCGTCTTATCATGACGCTAAGATTTTTAGCATCTGGTGATAGCTACAGAAGTCTACACTATCTGTTTAAAGTCTCCAAAGCATCTATATCAGGAATTATACGGGAAGTCTCTAGAGCTCTTAATGAAGTTCTAAAAGATGAAGTAAATGTAGTTATATTTTTAAGATTTTTTATTGACTAGCGACCCGAATCCGCTACCATATATCGTCGTGAAAGTCATCATATTGGGCCTTGTAAAATCACGCCACAATTATGACTAGACCACCGGCGACGATTAGGCCGCGCCCCCGAGAAAAGGGTCAGCTACCTGCTATTGTCGACCGGCGCCTGCGCAACATGGCCGCCGCAGATCTTTTGTTTAATTGTGTACGCCCCTCGATCAAAAGTGTCAAGCGCGAAACTTTATTATAAAAGTGCCAGGCGTGATCGTTAATTATTATTAATTATGTTTACCTATAAATACTCGTGTCATAAGTTAATAAATTCATTACGCATTCGTCTTCTGCCTTTGCTTTCTTTTCCTCACACGCTTCACCTTCTATCTCAACACTTAAACACGTATATTGTAAGTGACCACCTTCACTTCAGACAAAATAAACACAAATCACCACAAATTACTGAACTAAAATAAAGATACCAAAGACAAAAATCAGACACTGACAACAAAATTTTTGGCAAACAAAAAACAATGACAATTAATTATTAGGTTTATTCATGGTTCACTTGTTTCATTAGATCCAAATGTTTCAAATGAATTTCCTAATGCAATTTGTATTATGTTATGTTTAGTCTGGATTGAGTCCGTATTTGTGGATTGTGTGTGTGCAGGTGGGATTGAGTACGTGTTTGAGGATTGTGTGTGTGCAGGTTGGATTGAGTACGTGTTTGCGGATTGTGTGTGTGCAGGTTGGATTGAGTACGTGTTTGCGGATTGAACATAATTATGGAGATTGGACTGAATAAATGTAAGAAAGAAAAAAGAAAATATATCTTTATTGCAAGCACGCTGCACAGTACTCCTTAAATTTACTTATTCTAAAAAAAAAACAAAACTGACTGGATTAGGTGTGTGCTTGCAGACTGAAAAGATGGGGGTTGGATTGAGTGTACGTTTGCAGATTGAAAGGATGTGCTTTGCATAAAGAGGTCGTTTGCACATTGAATAGATGTGCGTTGATCTGAGAGTTCAACAGGTTGATTTGATGCATGAATGTTTGAAATTGGTTCGGAATATGAGCTTAAAGTACTTGAAGGTCGGCTTCGCTTCGCTTGTGATCTGCATGAAGTCGATACTGACGGTGGTCTAGAATATGGGTTTGAATATAGTGGAGATGGTGTTTCACGTCTAAGTAGCCTGCACTGAATTCTATTAACAAATATGCCATCTATTTCATACATTATTAATTTACGTTCGTCTTTGGACAGTTCTCGCAGTTTTGTAGCCAAAAGCTTGGCGTAGAGATCGCAGTCATCATCTTCTTGAATTGCAGTATGTGATTGACGTTGTCCTAAAACATTAGTCAATTGACCGAATGCTGTAGCCATTTGCTGCTCGTCTGTACCTAATACTGAGCGACGACGGCTATTTTTGCTTGAATAGGCTGCATCTGTGAGGTTGGAGTCCTTGGCGATTGTAATGTTTCCATCACTTCGCTATCAGTTCTTTCGTTGTCGATAGCTTCATGTAGTTCCGGTGTTGTTTCATTTCCAAAAAATTCCTTTGGTATTTATGAATCATGTGATTCTGATGACGTTGATGGTGTCTGTAAAAAAGGTATTTTAATTAATTTAATGCTAATATATGCTATTATTATTTTAGATGCCCACAACAGCGGACGGTTGGTTAGATATCGAAAGAGGATTTAGAAGAAAATTTCCACACTGTATCGGATCAATAGTCGGCAAGCATATCGTAATGGAAAACCCTTATCACAGTGGAACCGAGTTTTATAACTATAAGAAGACTTTAAGCATTGTTCTAATGGCACTAGTGGATAGCAATTATAAATTAATATTTGCCGACATAGGAAGCCAAGGAAGAATAAGTGATGGTGGTGTATTCAACAATTCATTGTTATGGAAAAAAATCTGTAGAAGCGAATTAGATCTACCCACACCATGTCCTCTTCCCGGATCAAATATTGATGTGCCATATGTCTTCATAGGCGATGGTGCTTTTGCACTCAGTACACATGTGATGAAACCATACCCTGGCAATCATGATTCGGATTCACAAAAAAGGATATTTAATAAATGTCTGTCCAGATCCCGAGTTGTGGTGGAAAACACATTCGGAATCTTAAGTGCAGTATTTAGAATATTTCGACCAATTGATCTGGATCCAGATATTGTATCACAATTGACAATGACATGTGTACTGCTACACAACTTTCTCAGAAACAGTAAAAATTCCGCAGCAAGATATACTCCTCCAGGAACGTTTGATGAATACGATGATAACGGCAATCTGACAAGGCCTGGATCGTGGCGAACAAACGCAGGTGGATATAACGCTATACGAAATTTGCCAATGATAGCACGAAGATCACCTCTGAACGCTAGAGAAATCAGGGATGAATTTTCTTCATATTTTTATAGGGCTCTCCACTAACAATGTACCTACCTACATCATATGTTAAAATTATATAAATGTATAACTTTTTTGTTTTAACGCATGTAGAATAGAAAAAACTGAAAAATAAATGACACAGGCGGGACTCGAACCCATGACCTCCGGCGTACCGTGCCGCCAGGAAAAAAAACTAACTATTTTTATCAAACTAATATGTACCTACTAAGTTACTAATACTAATAGTACCTTTATTTAAATATAATGATCAAAACATACGAAACTAATTTATTTACCTCTTCTGTGTTGAGTGTAGCCCTACTGGTATAAACAGGCAGCAGAAAGGACTCCATTATCTGGTATGCAAACAAAATGGGTTCATATATCTCGTCACTCCCTGAAAAATATGATTATTCACTAAAATGCTGTACCACATACGGGAATCAAACCTGGGACCTTCGGATTTGAAACCAAACCAATCTTGGCCTAAGCCTAGGTAAAATAAAAATAAATAATTAACTAATTAATTTTTATTTTTAGCTTTTGAAAAGGTGCAACTGTACGTAAAGTAAACGTAAGTATCTACCTGCACCAGATCGCATAGATTCTTGTTTTTTCTTCAGATGGCGCCTAAATGTTCCCATTAGGGTCTCATTTTTTGTTTTCAAATCCTTGATTGACACATTTAGTAATCCACTAATTTTCGTCCAAGCATCGTGAATTTTTTTCTTGACCTTATGGAATTTATGTCCGGGGTTCCATAATACTTGTTCTTCCTGGTAATATTCCAGGAACGTCAAAATTGTCTCGCTTGACCATTCCGCCATGTTGTAATCTCCGATCGTAGCGACTTTCTTAGCAACGTTGAATGAAGATCCACTCGTCGCGACAGCGTGGGAGAGACTGACTGCCCGCGCGCGTGTAAACAGTCACCGGGCGCCCGCACATTCATCCTTTGAACTTTGCCAAAAAACCGACACTTGCCCGATTCGCGGCATTCACGTTCACAGGCGCGTTCACGGGCTCGGGCCTACCGCTTACACGCTCGTGAATGTGAATGTGCACGTTGAATGTAGAGTTGAACACGCGCGTGTGAACCTACCATAACAGTGCACCCAAGGTATTTAAATTTTGAGTGGGGATATCGCTCGATACGCTAAAGAAATTGCGGGGCTGGAGCGGGTGACCAGTGTCCTGTGAGCCTCGGTGAGAGATGGCGGCGTTTTTTGACCCCCACAGTGTCACAGGTAAGTACTTGTTGCGCGTATTATTTGTTTAGAAATGTATTATGTTCTTTGGTGAATTAGCGTGCGTTCACACTACGCCGGCTTAATGCCCGGACCGGCGAATAACGAGCCAGTGGCAGAACAATTTGTATGAAGTTATTCACACTAAGCTGGATCCGGTCAATAGACCGGATCCGGGCATTAAGACGGACTCGTAGAGCTGAGCTAAGAGTATGCGTTAGAATATACCGATCGTTATGGCAACGATCCTATGCTATATTAGGTATAGATAGTTATACGTCAATCATTTTGTAACATTCCAAGGCTTATTTATTTCTTCTTATTGTATCCTTTTTTTGATATATTTATTGTTGAGTTTCCTCGTTGGTCTCGCGGCGTAAATGTGCGCGTGGGATTGGGAAGTCTCGGGTTCGATTCCCGGGTCGGGCAAAGTGTTATTGGGTTTTTCCGTTAGGAAATTCTCAGTAGTAGCACGGAGTCTGGTAATGTGCCCGGTACGGCAATAGGCTCGCCCCCTATTACGTGGGACCTAAAAATTCCATGGCGAAATGTGGGTGTAATATTACACCTCGGCCTACCCCTTCGGGGATACAGGCGTGGGTCTATAAATAAAATAAAAATAAATAAAAACAAATAAAGTTTCCTTTACTCTGATAAATAATTTTACGATTCGATATATTTTTACCATTTTTATACACGTTTTGGATAAATGTAATTTTTTTAAACTTTTTATGTTACATAGTACAGATAAAAATATAATTATTCTATCTGTACGTAACGGTATTACTTTTTCTATATATTTTTTTCACTTTTGTGTTCAATTTTATTACATTTAGCTTTTTGTTATTATTAGCACCTTTTTTGTTTAATTTAACTTTATATTTTAATTTCATTTTGATATCTTTGTATACTTTTTGTACATGTATTTTTTTTTTTCATTTTGTTGCATTTTTTTATTACTTGAACTTTCAACTCATTTTGGCGTATTTTTGTTGTCTTGTTACGGTTTATTTGTTTAATTTTAACGTTTTGTAATGTTTGTGAACTTTAAAAAAAACGGCGTATTCTTCACATTTTGTTAAATTTTTTAAATTTACGAGTAAATACTTCTTCAAATTAGGTGATCGAACGATATAGATAGTTATGCAACATAGATAGTTATGACAACGTGCCCAGATCCATGCCTAGTGCCGGTGACATAGTGTTACCAACAGTTGAACTAAGCTCTCCACCAGAAACCACAAATAAAATTTCCCTAGACACATGACACCCAATTAAATTATCATTATAATACTTATTTCACTTCGGAAAACAATTGGTATACAAAAATAATAATTCGTTCTATTTAGTTATATGTAACGAAAAATGCAAATTAAATGTTAAATCAACACATCAAATATTATAATAATAATAGATTGAACAATGTACAAATTATTTTAAAACGAACGTTGTATTCAATTTTAGGCAAATGTTGAAACCCCCAGTTTTAGTGATAATTCTACTAAGTTGGTAACACTGATCGGAGCTGGCCTTAGATTAAGGAAAATACTATAGAGACCGCATTACAATAGCAGTCTTGTCCAATATATATAGTTACTTCATTTTGACTTATGATTTTTCTAGCGTAGAGTAAGATAAATGTCTATAAATGATTATATTATTTGATTTAGTCGTGGCTTTAACATAGCCCGGCGCATGCAAAAATAATATTCAAACCAATATAAAAAACGCCTGGCAATGTAATAAATCCCCGACTAAATCATCTGACTTATGTTTGTTTGTATTCTTTAAACATTAAACTACAATATTTAAAAATTGCATGTTGCCTCAAATACATTTTTGATCGTTTTTTCATAATTTTCTATAGCCTTGCTGCTTGCCAGCCAGGTCTGCAATCATGCCTCAAATACCTACCCAAAATTGATGCCAGCTCTCCTAGTAGGTATAAATTAAATATCGATGAAACATAAATATAGATCAATAAATTTTAATGTAGGAACAGACACTTGTGATTTCATTTCAAAAACCTGTTCAAATTAAAACCTGCATATATAGGTGGCGCTAGTTGCTGTGTTAACTTTGACTCCGTGTTTAAACTCCGATTAAAAATAGTTTTGCAAAATATTCTCAATTAACTATAAAAAATCCAATAACTATTGTCTATTGTTAGTGTTAAAGTTGATCAGTGCATAAGGAAGAAAAAGGCAATTTTGTTCATCCTACCAGTGAAACTTAAAATAAACAAATAAATCGCTCTTATGCGTTATATATAACAAAAACAATAACAAAGTAAAAATATAACAATATTACTGTGAGTAAAGTTATGTGCAAGTGACTAAAACGTTTAAAACAAGTGATAAAAACTAAAGTGACAAAATACAGTTCGTTATTTTTCTTCAACATTTCAAAAGTTGTAACTAACCAATGCAAAAGAAGAGTGACGTCATTTCAGACACCTGACTTACAGTAAAATATATTCACCAATTTCAACATATCACGTAACGTTATCGTGGCTCTGCGAAGATTATGAATGTTTTAAGAACAGACGCACCGATATCGATCCCCAGATGCGTTGCACTTTTTGAGGCTTTATATTTCTGTGTATAAAATTGAATGCAAATTACACAGTAAAATCATAAGAACACGTCAGCTGTGTAGTAAACAATAAAGGAGTTAAATTATAACGCCATCTAACAAAATACCCGTAAACTACTACTTAAAAACCCGATTAACGATTGCTTAGTAACAAAATCAGAAACGTCTGAAGTTATCCTAAGCCATAGATAGAGGGCGCTGCTTAACAGATAATAAAGCTTAATTATTATTGAATGCCCGAATTAAAATAAGCCATCCAAATGGCGAATGTTTGCGGTGGATGTCAACAAAAAATACTGCACAAAGAATACCTGACTTGTGGCTTTTGCGCATCTGTTTATGACCTCGAATGCGCAAATATTACCAAGCATTTTTTCACACACGAAATGACAACTGAACATAAACAAACATGGAAATGCCAAGCTTGTCGTTGCAAAATGCCGAAATCGGATAATTCCAATACACCAATACGATTACTATACCCTGAAAGGACCCAGAAAATAAATACATCCTCAGATAGAAACACATTACTATTCGGAAAAGAACAACAAACACTATTAATGACAGTTTATGCTCTGTAGACCTTGACTCACTGGGAGATACATTATGTTCAGAAGACCAGGAAATGACGACACAAACTAACATACAAGCTGAAATAACATTGAAAAAATTAAATGAAATAATAATGCAGAGCCTTAAGGAAAACAACAAACTGATTATATCAGAGCTACGTAACACTATACAGGAGTAGATAAATAAAACTATTACACAACTAAGAGAAGAAATTGCATTGAAAACGAATGTCTTGTCAAAGCAAAATGACCAGAGAAAAGAAGAAATAAAAGAATTAAATGGATAAATAAAAAATATTAAATTGGAATATGAACAGTTACAAAAAGAAATAAAAGATCTAGCAGCTAAAATTAAACCCTCAGCCATGCATGTCCCGGAATCCAATTCAAAGAAAATAGTACTCTATGGGTTCGCTAAGTTCTACGAAGAATCTGAATATGACGTACACACCAGACTTATCAACCTATTTCATGAATACATGAATGTAGATCTAACAGGCTACATAGAAGAGGTATACAGGATAGGAAGAAAATCAAACAATAACCGCCCCCTTGTGATTGAACTTCTTAGCAAAAGGATGGTTAAATATATCCTTAACAACAGTCGCTATCTCCAGGGGACAAAAATGTACCTATCAGATTTTTTGGACGAAAATGCGCGAAAGGAAAGGCTACTTTTGCGGGAAGAAATGATGCAAGCTCGAAAAAATGGCTTACGTGCAATAATACGAAATAATAAACTGTTCATAGACGGCATACCATCTAATCTGGCGATTAAAAAGAGTGGCCACGAGTTTTATTGCCCGTTCTTTCTCGTGGTTCTACCTATTGCTTTGCGAATGGGCAGTAAATGTAAATGTAGAAGCATTAAGTAATGTACATTAAAATTTGACGTTCATACGCGTCACTTTGTGACCTAGATGAATAAATGATTTTCGACTTTTGACTTTTGAATCTTAGGGAAGAAATAGATAAAGAACGATACAATGACGAAACTGAAATAGAGATAAGTCACCCAAAGCCAAATACCCCCCGCCAGACGTACCACCAACCAGAACCAGGACAAAACAATTTTAACCATTCCTTTCGTAAATACAGATCCACAGTTTAAAATTTTATTTCAAAACATACAAAGTATATATGTCGTAGGATAATTTGATACTTCGAATCTTCGCGGAAATCCTAGGCGTTTTGCGAAAACGCGGATAATTAGACATAGGCGAAAAATTATCAAATCTTACTGGACAAAGTCAGGATTTTTGCGAAAATACTCGTTACTATAGTAAGATTTGATGTGCTCAACACTGATTGGCTACAATTTTGCTGGCTGACTTCTAATTGGTTCCTAGTTTGCCGATGATTAACTTCAAGTATTGTATCATAGAGTTATGAAGGTTTAGAATAGGTGAGAAAGGAAAATCACTAAATTGATTTTTATAAACTTTTTATTGAAAATTTTAGTATGTATGTTGTTTTCTACAGACAATAGGAGATCTCAGTCGTAGTAAAAAAAATGATCCAATTTTAGGGTGTAATCCATAAATTGGATGAAACTGGTTAGGTAAACAATTAGTTTAATAGTGCAACAATGGAATTGATCAGTCTTGTGAATTAAAGTCTTGAGATAAAATCACTCATTCATCAGCCTTCTCTTCTCTTATACAGCTAAACTTAAGATATATTGAGGCAAAATTATTATCACATTCTGGTTCACTTATAGTGAACCAAATAACTACAACAAATTATTATTGAATTAGCAAAAATAGGAAAAAATAGACTTATTCAAAGAAATTAAAAGATAACTAGAAAAAAATTTGAAAAGCGAATAATCACAGAACAAAAGATAATTAAATACGTCACTAATGTGAAACTTACGCTGAGTTGCATGGACCTGTAACATTGGAGTTGCAATGCAAGCACAGCTGCGTTTCGTAAATAGTAATATGAAATTATTAGTAAGACTTTACTTGTTACAACAATTCAAAGATTTATGACATTTGGAATTACAAAGCAAACCGTGCTTTTTACAAGCACACTTATTTGAGGAACATTGTTTGCTTGATTTCTTGCAATGACATTGCTTAAACCCTTGTCCGCCGAATGGTGATAGTTGTGAGGAAATACCACGAATAGGTAATACTACCTCGGGAACGGGGCCGGTAAATTGAGCTCCTGGAGATATTTGAAGTGCGTTTCTTGGTAGCCAATCTTTAATTATACCAACGGAGGTACCAACTTGAAACAAACCATTCTTCTTATCAATTACTCGTCCTGTAATGTTTTTGTTATCTAAGGGTGCACAATCGTACTTCGGAACATCAACCAAAATTGTAGCACCTACATCTATTTCTTTAAATTTTTTGTTGGATGTAGTACACATAGTCGCAGCTGCTCTTTTTAAATTTTCATGCGAACTTGTTCTTTCTTTCTTAATAGAATCTTCTTGCCAGCATAAGTTACATTTAACATTAGAAGAACTACTACCTTCTCTAACTTCAGACACTCCACATGCGCCGTGAATCACTTGTTGGCATTTTGAACATTTGAGTGAATCGGATGTGGTAATTTGGCAAATACAACATTTAACTTCAGTAGCAACAATATTATTGGAATGTTGTTGTTGTACATTTGTGTGGGAATTTGTGTCATTTATAGCGATATTGTTATCAAGACAGATCGTTTTTGTTGTACTTGCTGGGACAATTATTACATCTTCTAAAATTGTAATGTTATTTGCAGATTTTTTTTTATATTGTGTCATAGATGAAAGAGGGGTAGAAAGCTGCTCATAGAAAAGGATTGCATTTTCAACTTTGGATTCATTTCTACACCCTGCATTACGCTCGTCTTGAATATCTTCAGTGCGAGGAGGATTTTCATTAATTAAAACCTGTTGTAAGTCTTCTTCATTTCTACAACCTGCATTTCGCTCGTCTTGAATATCTTCAGTGCGAAGAGGATTTTCATTAATTAAAACCTGTTGTAAGTCTTCTTCATTTTCTAATTTTGACAATGTATCTCTAGGCAAATAAGTTGAAGACAGGCCAATTACAGGATCGTGACCAAACAAGGCTTTGTATGGTGAACGTCCTATTGTGCGATGGTGCGAAGAATTTTTCTGGAACTGAACGAAATAGCATCCCAGTGACCATTCAGTTGAGTTATTGTCGGACATCCAGGAACGCAACATGTTCTCGACATCCTGATTGCACCTTTCTACCGAACCTAAAAAAGAGAAAAATACTTTATCGCACATAAAAAAAAATACAAAACAACAGATAACAACAAAAGACAGTACAACATAGGTGGCCTTATTGCTAAGGTAGCAATCTCTACCAGGCAACCTTTGGGTGAAAGAAAAATGCATAGCGGTAAGCGGGATAGTGCAAAACTTGCAAACAAACCTTGACTTTGAGGATGTCGGGGACGTCCATTCACTATCTTGCATGCAGGCCACAATGTGATTAGCTCTTTTATTATGCTGGCAGTAAATTCCTTGCCATTATCACTCTGTAAAATCATTGGCGCACCCACTTCTAAGAATATTTTTAAAAGAGCCATGGCTACTTCAGTTGCTTTTTTACTGGTTAAAGGTCTGAGAAAGCAGAACTTAGTGAGGTGGTCTTGATAGTTTAAAATCCATTTGTAATTGTGGCTAGGAGTTGACTGGAGATCAATTAAATCTACCTGCCCACGTTTGTTAAAGTCTTGAGAAATTATGGGGCGTACAACAATTCCTGTTTTTGGGCAACTTTTTTTATTCAGACAGATCTTACACAAGTTGAGGAACAATATCATAATCGGTACCGGTATCACATATTGTTGCTTTAGGTTATATATCAGTTTGTCGCGTCCTCCATGCCCAGTTGATATGTGCGCCTGCAGAAGAATATCATAGTACATATCTGTTGAAGGTACTTGTACAACAGGAGAGTTAAGATCCTTTCTTCTCAGTATCAGAAGTTTTTCTTCACCTACACTCATCACGTCGTATTTTTTTGCATTTCTATACTGTTGTTGTGTTTTTGGTTGCTTAAGTACACTCGCAGTTTTAAATTGTTCAATTGAATTTATTACAGCATTTACGCGTTCTTTAGTCCATTCTGGTTTAGTTGTACCGTCAACTCTATTATAGTAAAACTTTCTTAACTCTATGTAAAATTTGTCTTTATCGGAGATAACCTCCAAATTCTCCGATTCTGCTGAAGGTTGAACATCATTCTCTGTCGAATCTGTCATAATTATAATAATATGAAAACCAAACCTCCTATTCACACCGTTTCTTAGTTCAAGTCCAATTTTATAGTCCACTTTTAACACAATGACAAACAAAACACCGCTAAACCAATCTCGAAAGCATTGTTGTTGTTGAGTGGTTGACTAAGACTTTTATGATATATGACACTATGTACATCCGTGTAGCACTTTTATTTACCACTTTATTTAAGTCCAAGTAGGTACACTATTTACGATAAAAAACAAAACACTTCTGCAATTTAACTCAGACACAAACGTAAACAAATAACGTGCGGCAACAAATGATTGACATTTAAGACGTCAACCAATCAGAGACGATCTCTTATTGAACGCGCTGACCGACCAATCAGCGTTCTTATTTCATAACAGCCAGCGTTTCGTTTCGCAATATTGCTATAATAACGAGTATTTTCGCAAAAATCCTGACTTTGTCCAGTAAGATTTGATAATTTTTCGCCTATGTCTAATTATCCGCGTTTTCGCAAAACGCCTAGGATTTCCGCGAAGATTCGAAGTATCAAATTATCCTACGACATATACAACAAACAACATATTCTAGAAGAGTGTATTAACCAGGATACTATGTATGAAGCGATATGTATATCGGAGTCTTGGCTATCATTAGAAAAATTGAGTATCGTACAGATCTCTGGTTACAAAATTGCTTCATCCTATTGCCGAATCAACCGAACGGGAGGCGGCGTGTGCATCCTACTGCGAGAAGACATCGAACACAATGTAATACGCCAAATAAGTAATATGTCCATCGAATATGTTGTAGAAGTGTGTGCTTCTGAACTGCCTAAAGAAAATATATTGTTAGTAACTATGTACTGGAATAGAAGAGTTATTTCAAAATCAATTAAAAACAATTCTAAACTTTATAAACAATAAGTATCCAAAAAGCAACGTAATTATAGGGGGGGATTTCAACATTGATGTTTTAAATAATAGCTTAAAACTAACCAATTCCTTGACCTTATGTTAGAATATAGATTTATACAACACGTAAAAAACCCTACACGTATCTCATCAACAACTTCAACATGTTTAGATCTAATTTATGGATATAATTTACAAACAAACGTCAAAGAATTAGGGTTCTCGGATCACTGCGGGACAACTATCCGCCTAACACTACCACAGCAAACTAAACATATTGGATGGTACATAAAGAAACGAATTTTCAGTAAATCTAATATGAACAAATTTAAATCTGAATTAACCGATCTTAATTGGAACTCCATTTTATCATTGGACAATAACGTAAATACAAACTACAACACATTTAATAAAATATTAAAATCAATTCTTAACAAATACATGCCAATACGAAAAATAAAAGCGAAAACACATAATAAAAAAATTTGGTTAACGGTAGGTATAAAGCAATCTTGTAAAAATAAAAGACTACTAAAAATTCTTGCTTCAAAATCAAACAACCCCATTATCACAAATTACTATAAAACATATGAAAAGACACTTAAAAGAACTGTTTTAACAGCCTAAAAATTACACTACAAAAATATAATCTCAACAGCTGACAATAAAGTTAAATCCATGTGGGCTATAATAAACGAGCGAACTAACAAAAAACCAAAAAAGGAAAAACAGAACATAGATTTATACATAAATAATAGTAAAACAACTGACCCTAGTGAAATAGCAAACTATTTTAATAACTTTTTTGCATCTATTGGAGAGAACCCACAGAAGACTTCCAATAGCAACCCAAACGGAGAACGTGACAACCACTCGATAGAAAACACGATATTTCTCAGTCCAGTAGAGCCTTATGAAGTTCGCACAATATTAAAAACTCTAAAAAATAAACGAAGTCATGGTATAGATGACCTCCCACCTACTTTAGTAAAACACTGCGCAGATGAACTAACCTTGCCATTTTATTTATTAATTAATCAATCATTTCAAGAAGGCGTAGTCCCCGACCAATTAAAACATAGCTTAGTAAAACCAATACACAAGAAAAACTCAAAAACCGACCCTAACAATTACCGACCCATTGCCCTTTTGCCAACAGCCTCGAAGATTTTTGAAAAACCAATGACAAATAGATTGTATAACTTCTGCGAAAAATATAAAATATTAGGCTGGTTTCAGAGTGACGCGCGCGGCACGCGCCGTCGGCCAGCGCGTCTCAACAGCGCGTTTGGCGCGCGGACCACTGTGAAACGAGTTCGCGTTTCTCATTGCAATGTATGAAGCTTCGGCAGCGCGGCCGGCGCGCGCGTCTCACACGCAGCGCGTTTGAACTGCGTGACTATGAAACGCTACTACTAATCTAGTGTAATTGCAAGCGCGCGCGTGTGGCCGGCGCGCGTCAAACGCGTGACTCTGAAACCAGCCTTAGACGAGTGCCAAAACGGATTTCAAAAAAAAAAAGTCCACGACCTTAGCAGTATACAAATATATCCAAGAAGCTCTAAATATTATAAATAATAGGCAATACGCAGTAGGCATTTTATTGGACATGAGCAAAGCTTACGATACGGTTCAATTTAATATTTTATTGGATAAGCTGTACGCAAATGGAATCCGAGGAAAAGCTTACGAATGGCTTCAGTCATATCTTACAGGAAGAGAACAAACAGTAGAACTAGAATACTACAACGAAAATACACATGAAATACAAAAAATCCGTTCCTATAAGAAAAATTTAAAAGCCTCCATTCCTCAAGGTAGTGTGATAGGATGCCTTTTGTTTATAATATACATAAACGATCTACCCAAGACAATAAACGGGCCATGTGTGTTATTTGCGGATGATATATCTATGTTAACTTCGTGTAATAATAATGCAAATATAAATGAATTCCTGAATGAAACTCTCAGTAAAACAGTTGACTGGATGAATAATAACAACCTAAAAATAAATTTCTCAAAAACAAAAATAATAACTTTCTACCCACATCAAAAATCACCTATAGACATACAACTCACATTTAATGGCATAAACATAGAAGTAGTAAATGAATTCAGCTTGCTTGGGTTAACCATCGATACCCATATCAATTGGAAGGCGCACGTTAAAAAGGTAAGAGCTAAAATATCTAGCTTTGCCTATGCCCTACGCGAAATTAAAAGGACCACAGATCTATCTACTGCGCTTGTTACGTACTATGCCTACGCATATTCGTTGCTCAGCTATGGCGTTATTCTGTGGGGTAATAGTACCGATGCCCCCACTATCTTTACTCAGCAAAAGAAATTAATAAGAATTTTAGTAAACATACAAAATACCGACTCATGTAAACCACACTTTCAAGAACTTAAACTCCTAACTTTCCCAAGCATTTATATCTTAGAAATATGTAAATTCGTCCGTAAATATCCAGAACACTACACCAGGCGCGAAGATATTCAAACCAAAATGACCCTTAGACATAAAAATAGATTAAACCTTCCAAATTCGCGACTAGCAATGCACTCCTCTGGTCCATTGGTCATGTCAATAAAAATTGGTTGCCTGTAAAGTCGGTATACGGGCGAAAGTTTTACGTGACAACGACTTTGAGTGGTAAAATAATTTTAATGTGAATATTCATTCGTATAGTAGGAAGAAGGATGAAAGACGCGTGCCTTTCACTTTTTATGTCTGTCTCTCTCGCTCTTAGGCGGGACGCGTGCCTCTCACTCGCTCTCATTGTGAGCGCATAACGTGAGCGGAGCGTAACGCAGTTTCTTGAAGTGTCACCCGGCAAACCAATTTATAAGACGTTGTCACGTCAAAATATATAATAAACTACCAAACGACATTAAAAGTGAAACTAGGTTTCATAGGTTTGTAAGAAAATTAAAAAACTTTTTAATGAGTAAAAGCTATTATAATATCAAAGAATATCAACGATAATAATAATTCATAAATCCTAGACAAAGTACGTAAAACTGCATAAACAAATACATTTAATTATTCTATTCTACAAAAACAAATAAACAATACACTAATTAAGAAATAATATTTCTAACTATTGGAAAAATAACAATGTCATATTTAAAATTGATATATTTATATTTGAATGTTATCTATCTGAAATAATAAATGTAGCGGCTCCAATTATCCAATGTACTATATAACTCTGTAACTATATATATTGCATGCATATATCTAATGGACCTAAAATACATATTATTATATTTTAAGCATATTATCAAAACCGCTTCTCCTCTCTCCTAAAAGTGCTGTGCCCAATAGGGTCCATAATTGTTTCCTAATTCTAAGTATACCACCTGTAAATGTACATTATGGAATGCAATAAATTTTATTGAATTGAATAGAATTTAATATTATTATATGTAACCAGTCAGGAACAAATAAACAAGTCGTGTTTTTAGCTGATTGCATTGTCAAACGGACATTGAAGTTCAGTAACGTCAATGTTTGGTTGCTACCAGGCACCGTGTACTTAATTTAAATGGCAATAAAATTCAAATTCAAACCCATGTCTCTGAGTTTTGGAAGTTATGTGCATTTATTAGGTAAGTATCGCTTGCTATGATCTAGGAAAACATCGCGACTAAACATGCATAGCTTAGTAGTTGTTTGCCGAAAATGGTTTTATATATAAACTGTTATTATAAACGCGAAAGTTTTTAAGGATGTATTTGTTTCTCTTTCATACAAAAACATTTTAAATAAAAGTATCGATACAATTTTAACGTTCCTACAAATATCAGTACAATCTTTATACGCATAAGTCAAAATTTATTTATTTTTATTTATTTATAACTTTATACACAGAACATGTATTGGCGGACTTAATGCCTGAGGCATTCTCTGCCAGTCTACCTTGGGGTGATGCAGAGATAGAACAAGGTAGGTGCAAATTGAAGTGATAAGAAACATGGCAATCCAAGTATTAAAATAAATACTTAAAGTAAAAATATAAATGTCCATACATAAAAACTATTTAATATAAAAACAAATAGTTATACTAAATACATAGAATAAACATATTATAAGTACAAAAATATATAATATAATAAATACGTATACCTACTTACATAATATATATATATATATATATATATATATATATATATATATATATATATATATATATATATATATATATAAAAACATATATTAAATATATTTAAATATGTTACTTCAGAGATGATTCTGCCAGTTGGTTAAGTAAGAACTGCCGTACTTTAATTTTAAAAGTGAGGCGACTGGTGGCCATCCTGATTTCCAGAGGAAAAGCATTCCACAGAAGGATAGATTGGATAGGAAAAGATGCATGAAGGAAATCGGAGCTGTGTGAAGGGCAGAGAAGGAGTCGATTATTAGAGGAGCGTAGGGTTTTATCATAAATAGAATATAGGTATTGGAAGTAAGGGGTTAGATAGGTTGGCGGGTTGGGTGACATGAGGATGGAATAAAGGGTAGTGAGAGCACGCAAACTTCGGCGTTGACGAATAGGTAGCCAGTTCAAACGTGAGCGATAAGTAGATACGTGATCATACTTACGAAGATTAAAAATAAATCGAATGCAGTTATTGAGAAGACGGTCAAGTTTGTTGAGGAGGTCTGCATTCAGGTCGAAATAACACACATCACCATAGTCGATAACAGGGAAAATTAAAGTATGCACCAGCATTGTCTTAGTCTTGGAAGGTAGAAAGTTTTTTAGGCGATAGAGAGCACTTAGGGTACCGGTGACTTTTTGGCTAATGTTCGACACCTGTGCACGCCAGTTGAAAGTGGAATCGATATGTAAGCCTAGGTCTTTGACAGTCACAGAGTATTCAATAATCGAACCATTATACCTTACTGGCGGCAGTGTAGTTGTATCAAATTTGTTCAGGATTCTTTGGCTGCCTACAATAATTGCCTGACATTTAGATGGGTTAACAGTAAGACCATAAGAATTAGACCAGTTATATAAATAATCTAAGTCTCTGTTAATGCTGTCGATAGCAGAAGGTAAATCTTCTACACTGGCTTGAGCATAAAGCTGCAAGTCATCTGCATACAAATGATAATCGCATTGAAGATTCTGGGTTAGGAGATTGATAAATATTGAGAATAACAAAGGAGAGAGAATAACGCCTTGTGGCACGCCAGAATCTATTTGACACCAACTTGATGAAGATTCGTCAACGTGTACAGACTGCTGGCGTCCACGAAGATAAGACGAGAACCATTCCAGTGCCTCAGACGAGACCATAAGGTAGGAAAGGATAGCTAGAAGGATGTCGTGACTGACGGTATTAAAGGCATTAGAGAAGTCCACCAAAGCCAACACAGTGACTTCCATGAATGAAGTTTCTAAGTTTCACATGAAGTTCTATTTAATTTTGACTAAAAGGATCTGACATTGGTGACCATGGTCACCAATGTCAGATTCTTTTAGTGATGATCTTGCGATGCAATCCTTCCATCTATAAAGTATATTTAATCCAGGGAGCCGGTCGTCGTCCGGCTAATAAGCCGGTCCAGCGTAGTGTGAACACTCGCTTACAAGTTAAATTAACACTAAATACGTATGTTATTTTAGTTTGAAAGTTTTCTTTGTAATTTTGTTAGAATTTAGTCTTAAAGTTCGACTGCTACGATCGTGTGGCTTCGGTTGTGCGTACGAGGAATGAATTTAAAACAACGTACCTGTCGTTTATTGATTTTTGCTGGATCTAAGTTAAAATAATATGGTTTGCTGTTCCTATGTTTTGAACTAGATGGCTCTGATCAAACTACATCACAAATTAAAATTCGATGTTAAGATTCTCCAAAGGTGAATGACCTCCGTAGGATCAAGCACTATTTGTTAATCTATCTCAGGTTGCATTCGCTTACTACGTCCTACTTGGAATAGTTATTCGAGACTTCTAGAGCTTAGATACTCTTTAGGCGACTTCCTCCCCTCTCGTTCTACTCGGTTAAAGGGTGCAAAGTCGATTGAGTACTTATATAATTTGTACACATTCGTACAATAAACGCTGTACAATTCTACCAGACGGCTTTTCTTGCTGATTCTCTGCATCCTGGACGAACCCCAGCTACAATTCTGGCGACCAACGGTGGGCCCGAACAGCACGGCAAAGCAAGATACGTCACGCGCACGGGTAGAATTAGTACGATAACAGCGAATCGCAAACGCAACAAGATATCTGTCAACTTGACCGAAGAACAGTTCCAGACACTTTTGGCTAGCCTGTCAATACAGAAGCACGGCACCTTCGCTACCTGTACAGCCGAATTTGACGGCAGCAAGAATACACAAATGGTGCAAGGTTTTGGCAGCAGCGACCGTATTCAAACAAATTGAAAATATTCCTGATGCGGAAGCCCTTACAGGTGTGCCCTTGTTGCTGAAAAAGGAAGCTGCAATATGGTGGCAAGGCGTGAAGGAACAAGTGACGTCTTGGAAAGATTTTCAAGATCGGCTACGGTATGCATTTGGTCCTCATAAACCGGCGTATGTCTTGTACCAGGAAATCGTCGGGGAAAAACAGGATTACCACACGTCGACCGAGAGCTTTATAGCCCACAAGCGAATGTTATTTGCTCAACTGCCGGATCCGAAACAGCCCAAGTGCCACCAGCTGGATATGACATACGGACAACTCAACAGCCGTATCCGAGATAGGGTTCCTCGCAAATCAATTACTACCTTCGACCAAAGTTTGGAGGCAGCCCGGGGGATTGAGCAGATGCGGTTAGACCAATCTCAGAGCCTAATTCCACCTGAACGGGAGAAAATGTTAAGCCTGTCGCGCCCAAGAAGAAGAAATGTGGCTTCTGTCACTTTAATGGCCACACAACAGAGGAGTGTAGGAAGTTATAGAAGAAACAGAAGGAATTTGGAATCCAGGAACGTGCAGGCCCTACACGTCCAAAAGCAGAAGTGACCACAGCAGTGCAAGTACCATCTCCTTTAGCACCGAAACTGCACTGTTATGGGTGTGGTGCACCAAGTGTTGTCCGCAGTAGTTGGCCTACGTGTGCTGCAAAGAGAAGACCGACCCCAGTGCCAGATATAAGTTTCTGCGCCCTGAATATCCGAACCGACGTCAGAAACCGACCGATACTTTTCATAGAGGTTGGAGGTGTTAAGGGGTCGGCCTACGTGGATACATGTGCCAAGCCAAAACGAGTATCGCCTCGTATTATCTTTATAGGCAATTAGTTGACAAAGGTCATAAGTTTTATGAAGAAGACGTACGTCTTACACTAGCTGACGGTGTAGGCCGACATCAACGGGTCTTGAAGACTACGTTACCCGTCAAGCTAGAACATCGGATAATCCCAACCACTTTCATCGTGCTTCCGGAGTCCAGAGACAACCGAACGTTACTGGGAGTCGGATTCATCCAAGACGCCAAAATGGTACTAAATCTTCCACAATTTACATGGGAGTTCGCAGATGACCCAACTCGGTATGAATTATACGAGGAAGATTATATAAATTTCACCGACTCCGGTGATAGCGCAGTACATGTCAAACGAGTACTGAGTGCTGCGCTGCCTACTGAGACCGCTTCCATACCGTGCTCACGTGCCACAACGGGATATAAACTTATTCCGCTCGACTTAAGACCAATAAAGAAACACAAAACCGTCTTCGATGGATACTCGCCCCGCTTCGAGGAATATATGATGAGGGATGCTGAAAAGATGGTCCGAGAAGCGGCAGTTACGTTATCTCTTCACTCTAAAGGACTGTTTCCAAGCCATCCCAATTTGGAACAAGGCTCCAGCCCTAGCGTCGTCGACTCAATCGATTTATGTATGGTAGGCCTCTCTAAGGATCAGGAAAACCAAACAGAAAACTGATGCCAGTAACTCGGAGCAGTTCTGGTCCAGGGGGAGAAGGATGATGAACACCCGATTGAGAATGCAAGCAGACTGCTCACCTTGGCCTAGAAAGCCAGTTGTCGCTTCCGCGCCACCACCCGAGATAAAAAGAGGACGTAGACGTCCAAGGCAACAATAATATTACCAGTTCCTCTCGCCGAGTCGTCTTCGGGAACTGAGGGGGAGATTGTAATACACCTAATAAGAAACATCATCAATATACTACTTACGCCATCTATGTACGGAGGCATTAATTACTAATCAACTTAGTTTAACGGTGGATCATAACGTTAATGATGTAGGCATTCATCTATTCAACAAGTTCCTGTTTTTTTAACTAGATGGCTCTGACCAAACTACGTCACAAATTAAAATCGATGTTAACATTCTCCAAAGGTGAATGACCTCCGTAGAATCATTATCATCATCATCAGCCTTTATCAGTCCACTGCTGGACTAGGCCTCTCCTTTGAAAGGAGGAATTGGCCTACTATACCACGCTGGCCAAACGGGTTGGTATAGGGTTTGTATCAAGTTTTCCTTCTCTTACAGTGCTGTTTTCTGCATAATATGCTCCCTCTGTCGGCTCTTACGACACCCATGGGATTATATGGGTGGTGACAATCCGTATTCTTAATCCGTCACCACACGGATAATCGTAGGATCAAGCACTATTTGTTAATCTATCTCAGGTTGCATTCGCTAACTAGGCTTCTTGAGCTTAGATACTCTTTAGGCAACTTCCTCCCCTTTCGTCCTACTTGGTCAAAGGGTGCAAAGTCGATTGAGTACTTATATAATTTGTACACATTCGTACAATAAACGCTGTAAAATTCTACCAGACGGCTTTTCTTGCTGATTCCCTGCATCCCGAACGAACCCCAGCTACAGTATCTATTTGATTATAATCAGTTAATTTTATTTCCCCTGTTTCTGATATTATAATTTAATTATTTATTTATTTTATTTTATTTAATAAATATTGTTAGTTATAATTGTATGTTAGAGTAGTAGTTAGTAAAAGATTATTCAATAAATAAATACATTTGCGAAGCTTTTCTCGGTGGTTGTACTCTGGTATTCTGAACAGGTAATGAGTTTTGGTCTTCAAAGGTATCGGTTAGTATATGGTGTTGCTGACTGTAGTGATTGGTGTTACTGACTGTATGGTGGCTGGGGTGATTGGTATTGCTGACTATATGGTGACTGGGATGACTGATGAGGTTGATGTGGTATAAATTATTTGTTTGGAGGACTTATTAAGGTAATTCTGCAGTCGGTTCATTAAGTCTATCCACCATGCATGCCTTGAAAATAATCTTATGAATATCATTCATCAACTTTTACTAGTTATTAATTTTCCAAAAGAATCATATTCATCATTGTAAGAGATATTTTTAACATACTTAAATGCTTCATTCACTTGTTGCCTGGCAGTGTTTATTTCAGGAGATAAATCATATCGTGCTCTTTTTGCTTTTTGATTATTTACATCACCTCCCTATTATACTTTCTTCAGCTGCTACAACAGAAGTTATACCCTATACTACTTCTACATTAGTCTGTTGAAAAAAAAATATTTCAGATGCCTACAAATGAAGAAGAGTGGTTGGAAAAAGAAAGCGACTTCCATAACGTGTTTCCTCATTGTGTAGCAGCTATAAACTGCAAGCGTGTAGTTATATTGGCACCACATCACAGTGGAAGTGAATTATACAACTACAAAATTAAATACAGCATTGTACTGTTAGCATTAGTTGATAATTACTGATAAAAAATATAAATTCATATTTGCAGACGTTGGATGTCAAGGAAGACTTAGTGATGGGAGTGTATTTCGGAATAGTTTATTGTTCCGGAAATTAAGCAAGGATGATCTTAATATACCAGCTCCTTCGCCACTACCTGGTTGCAGCGATGCAATGCCACATGTACGAGTATTTGTAGCTAATAATGCATTCCCACTTCACACAAATATAATGAAACTGTACCCAGGCGAATAAGCAGAAGGTAGTTTAAAGAGAAATTTCAATAAGAAAATATCACAGGTTAGAATTTGTAGCGAGAAAGTCTGCTATTTTTCGGGTGCTAAGAAAACCAATACCAATTCAACCGGATCGTGCCTCTAACATTGTGATGATATGCATTTTACTACATAATTGCCTAAGGAATAGTAAAACATCCAATATTTTTACACTCCATCGGACTTTATGGATAAGATTGAAAATAATGAGATAATCCCCAGCGCTTGGAGGAAAGAGCAACCAGTTGACGGTGCCTTGCGCTCATTGACAGCTATAGCCAGAAGAAATGCTTCTACACCATCAAACATACGGCTCAGATTCTCGTCAATCGTTAACTTAACTTATACCTATTCAGGTTTTTTGTGATTGATTACATACTTAATTATTTGATACAAAATAAATAATTTAACCCTACATAAAGTACCTAACTGTTACTTCTTACCTGTGTATGAATAGTTGTTTTGCAATCGTATATAGCCTGTAGAAAGCTATTTATGGCGCTAACAGAAAACCAGTTGACATGATAAACATCATCTGTCTCAGCACCAGATTTACTCATTTTTTTTTTCTTTTTCAGACGTTGCCTATAATATGCCATAAGCGAGTTACGTTTTTTTTTTTAAATCTTCGACTTTACAAGCCCAGAGTAGAGCAAAATTTAGCGACCTGGATCAAGTAGATCCAGGTTCACCCAATTTTACTATTAGTTTCATTAATAATTATGTATATTCATATCATTGATTCAAACTAATATTCATAAAAAGGTTCAAATAGAAGAAATCTCGTCTTCCGTCAGGATCTGGTAGTATCAAAATCTCCTGAATCAGGAAACACTATATCATGCACTATACTTCTTGTTACTAATCAACTGTCAGTTTGAGGATTTAATGAAGTTATGGGTCATTCTCAAAAGTTGGACATTAAAATTTCAAAAAATCCTATGACGATATTTGTTATTTTTATATACTAGATGTATTGTGGAGACCTAAATCAATACGTTTTGTATAATAACCAAGCTTAAAACAGCACAAAGCTCAAAATTAAAATATGGAGTGTCCACGGAGTGGAGTAATATCCATGGAGTATGGCATGGAGTGGGGTCATGTCCATGGAGTATGGCATGGAGTGGATTTACGTCCATGGAGCATGGTGTAAAACTTGTAATTACTAGATTGTTGGGTCAAAATCTTAATAAAAAAAAATGTACGAATCATCAGTCTTTTATTCAAGCCTTGTATAAACAGTTTACAGTCTAACTGTCTTTATAATTTTAACATAAAATGAGATCAATATTTAGAAAGAAATCACCATAAGTAATTAGTCAAGAGAAACTAGAATATATTTAACTCATCGTCATCGTCATCTTTGTCATATAGACCTAAAGGTGACTCTTCAGAATGCAAATTTTGGGACGAATTTTCACCAAGGTTCTGTAAGTAACCATCATCTTCAGTCAAAATAAACGAGTCCTCTTTTGCCTGCTCCGTACTTTCGTCATCACTCTCAATTATCAAACGCCTACGCTTAGGTCGTCTGATATAAATATCTAGCGGACTCCGATCTATGTTTTCTCGTTCATTTGCTGTCAAGCTATTGCTAATTTCATTAGGTGGGGAAGAATGAATCAATTGCTCGCTGTAGGTGTAGCTCCCTATGCCAAAATGTTGGCAATCATTTTGACAGACAAGACAACTCAGCCTTCGCAGATAAATTTTGTTGGGCATTGATAAATTCCAGTACACTTGATGAACACGCATAGTGTTTTTTATAGTTTTAAGTAGCTTAGGTTGAGGTAAAAGTTGGTCGACGGCACATATTTCATCATCTTTTACTAAAAATATATTAACTTTAGTTTCAATATTTATCAAGGTGTCATACAAAGTATCTAAGTCTTGTATATCTCTCCCAAGAGCAACATGTCGATCAGCCGTTCTTTTTATATAAGCACCAACACCATCTGGTGCTCCTTTTCCATGTCCTGCTTCATGGTAGTGCCAACTAGCCTTTTTTAAATGATAGTGAGTTACAAAATGGTTTGCTAACAAATAAAATATATTTTTATTGCGGTATTGTGTAGAGGGACTATCTGTTAAGATATGCAAAGAACTTATGGGCGTAAACTCTAAAAGTCGAACCAATACACCGTTAAGATGAGCAAATACTGCACAGGCATCATGTCGTAAAGATTCAGATAAACTGCAAAATGATTTCGTAACCATTTCACCAGATGTAGGTGATATGTGATAAGTTACAACAGTATGGAGTGTCACCTGTTGACGAGATGCACCAAAATGAACCGACTGTAACTCTTTACCATATTTACATAAATAATTTTCTGAAAAATCCATGTGGATGAGAACTTCCTCTTTCACAAGATTTTTTCTTAACTCTGAGATAGTTTGAGTCTGATGAGTCCAGGAATGCTTATGTTGTAAAAATTTTGGCAAAGAATTTATCATTTCTTTAACGAGTTCAACTTTTGTAGTAAGTATATCTTGCTTCACAACTCTAGAAATCATCTTAGCTGACCCGGAAATAATACGCTGCTCGTTGATTTTAATCCATTTCTTAAAACTTATAGGACCATCTTCAAAAACACCAATTTGGGGTACCTTATTATAACATGAGTTACAATTTCTCATCATGCAGTCATCGTCATTTGTAGAACACGTCACATTTTTTGCTACATCATTTAAGGACTTTTCACGAATCAATTTCAGGCTATATAGTTTATCAATAATGAGCTGAAAATTTTCATGAATACTACAGAGGCATGTTTCTCTTTTTGAGACATTTGGCTCCAAAACCCAGAAAGGCTTAAGACGACAAAATGTAGGGTAACTTATCCGGTAGGGACGATCAGTGGATATGAATTTTTCAAAAAGATTGCGTAATGTGTCCGTAAGTAAACGTCTTTGTTTTTTGACCTGATTCCGAGTTATAGTATCTTTTTTGCCAGACATGATTCTGCTGTTTTCATCACATTCAAAAAAAGTCAAAACATCTCTTTTTCTCGTAGTGCGTAAGGTCTCCGGGAGTCCAGGAATGCTTACTCGAGGCGGTAACCTTTCTGATTCTTTTCGCAAAGCCTTCAAATGATTTCGTGCGTTTTGTACTCTTAGAGTATTTATTTTAATTTGTAATTGCTGTATTGTATTCTGTTGTTTTTCTATAATACGTCTCATCATATTATAATTACGCTTTCTTATCTTTTGTCCCATTACTTTTTGGCGAGATTCCACAGAAGGTACCGACGGAGTGGAGCATGACTGAGATGGCGACAATCCAAGACTATTCACATTCTGAACCATAGATACAGATTCGTCGTCACTTGTTGGTGGGGAATTTTCAATCGCAGATCTTAAGGCACTTTCTTGATTTTTACGAATCTGTTGTTTTCTTTTGTATTGTTTTCTCCACGTCGACCTTTGTACCCTTTGTTGTCTTGGCGTCATATCTTTAATACTCTTAACCTTATTTTCTTCTTTCCTCTTTTGCCATCTTTCTCTTTCCTTAGCTTTTGCAGCTTCGTATGCCACGGGATCTAATTTTAATTTATCCCTTCTTCTTTGTTCGCATTCTTTCTTCTTGCGTCTTCGCTCTTCTTTTTTCCGTTCGGATTGATTGCCAGCCATAGTTCCAAAAGCATTTACCTATATAAAAAAAAATCGTATAAGCTTCCACCAAATAGTATGATTTATAAAAATGTAAGTACTTTGTGCGTAGCTTAAAGTATTACTTAAGTTACACTCTATGGGCATGGACCTCCAGGGATTAAATTAATAACTTCGTGGCCTAAATGTATCGCTTATGTCGAAAAAAAATCACAATAACATTATGCCCCTCCAGAGAATATAATCCTGCGTGGGATTAGTGACAATCATTACCATTAAATTAACTTACACTGCACGACCAAGAGCAGACAGTAAAAGGGATTATTCAATGCAACAAAAAACATAACATTTCATAGTATTATAAAAATAAAACCATCATAGGAACCTAGAGCCTAAGCCTATAACTACCTACTTCCGCAAATAAATAGTAGGACTGAAAGTGTCTTTTCCATACACCTCTTATCTCATACAATCGGTGTTTATGATTATCCTCACACTGACAAGTAATTACAATATTTAATATAGTTCTAATAAAAGGCTAGTCAACATTTACGATAAGAATTACGAATAGACACATACCAACATTTCATATGTATTTAAACATAAAAGTCACTAACTAAAACTCCATTCCATGGACGCTTCTTCCACTCCATGGGCATTGATAGCCCACGGAGTTGAAGTCCATGGAGTGGAAATTTCAAGCAACTTCTCCTACAATTTCAAAGTCTGGCGCCATTTGAGGTTATTACATGCAAACATAAAAAAATGTCCCCAAAAGACGTCGTAATATGGAAAAGTAATCCAAAAAAATCATACCTGGTGTAATTAACTATGCGTCCACGGAGAAGCAGGTTTAAGCTTTCCAATTTTTTACGTAAAAACTAATTACGTTCACAAAATATTTACGGTATGCACAAGGAACTACTGACAGCTGTTTTGACGTTGACATAACTTTAGTGTTGCCAAATAATAATGAAATATTTCTTCTATTTATTCCCAATAAATATTATCTCAAAATAACTTCGCAAAAAAGTAGTGTCCATGGAGTGGTAATTTTTTTGGCCCACGAGATCAACCTCAAAATAAATATATATTTACCGAGTGTGTAATTAATATAATTGCATTAAATATAACATACGTTATCTATTATTAATTTTATCAATAATAATGGTTATAATAAGCTTTACATTATTACTCACTGACATGTAAAACATTCAAAACGGAGTTGTGACATAGCATGGAGTGGAGTTTTGGTATACATAAAATTATTTTAAAAATACTAGGTATTTTGTTTCAAAAATATTGTTTGGGCAATTTATTTAATACTAATCCAAATATGTATTAAATTAGAAATTACTACAAAAAAGTAGTTATTTGAGTAGAAATTTGCCTGTGACACTCGTGCTGCTTAGTTTTGAGATTGACCCTTATGTCCGATTTTCAGAACCAGGCTGTACTCGAGCAAATGTAAGGAGCTCCTTATCATTACTCTCGAGTGTGAGATATTGTATATTTTCAAAGTTGGATTTTACTGAATCTGACTCTGTCCTGTTTTTATTGTCCTGATGTTCTGATGAACTGGTGTTTATTATTTTCTGATCAGTCATGTCTTGAGTAAATAGAATCTCACCACTAGCATTCTTGAAAATAAGTAAAAAAATGCCTTCCAAATCAAATTGCGCTGAACGAAGCATGACGTAGATGATATCAATTTAGTCTCTCTCGCGATGAAACAAATATTTAGGTAAATTAAGTTCGAACCATCACACTGAGCTGCTACGCTACTAATACCGCGATGGTGATATGCGTATCAATTATATAATCTTTTCCTCTCACTACATTAAAATAAAAGCACTGAGGATAACGTACAGCATATTGCATCCATGGATCATCATAAATCTCCCAATCTTCGATAACACCTTCACATGAGAAACATGCTGCTTTGTCACTTACACCATTTCAACAATAAAAAATCCAGCGTCAGCCATTTCCATCACCAACCTTCTACTTGAATAGGGAATATGCATGATTTTTTATGACTTAATTTAATAAATAGTAATCAAATTATTTTGCAAAGTGAGATTGAAAACAGGTAGTAAAAACAGGTAACTAAATCCATTCAAAACAAAGTTAACCTCGATTCTCTCAATAGACATTTCACTACTTCGTAGAAATTTGATGGAAATATGAAAAAATCTACATTAGAATATCTTTCATCCTTGCCCGGTAGATGACAATAGGCCCGCCCCCTATTACATTGGGACCGAAACATTACTGGTGAAGTGCGGGTGTTTAATACACCTTTACCCTTCGGGGATAAAATGCGTGAAGTTATGTTATGTTCATCCTTGCCAACCCCATATTACTCTCCCTTTACCTTCACGTAATTCACCGCTTGTGATGTTAAGAAGAGTTTACTGGCAGTTGCGTCTAATGCGGTCGGCAATGACTGTATCAGCCGCAAAATGATCCTCCCCATCCTAGAAGAAATTCTTCCAATTCCTTGTCACATCCTAAATCATTCCGTTGCCTGTGGCATCTTTCCATGTGATTGGAAGGATGCACTGATAATACCTTTGCCCAAGAAACCTAAATCCTGTTCCTTCTCAGACTATAGATCCATATCAATACTACCCTTCCTGACAAAAGTCCTTGAACTAGACGTTCACTCACAATTGAATTCCTTCCTGCACAAAAATGCCCTCCTAAATCCTTATCAATCTGGTTTCCGTCCTTGACACAGTACTGCCGCTGCATTGGTTCGCGTAACTGACGACATTCGGCTAGTTAGTTTACAGTTCTGTCCTTATTCGATTTTAGCAATGCTTTTAACACTGTAGATTTTCACATCATAGTCATCATACTTGGCATCTTACGCTCTCTTAACATATCTCCATCGGCAATTGGCTGGTTTCATGTTCCTGTTTGGTCGCCGGCAACGTATACGCATTGATGACTCTTATTCAACTTGGTCTGATACTAATGCCGGTGTGCCACAGGGTGGCATACTATCTCCTTTACTCTTCGCGATATTTATAAATTCTATCTCAAACCAATTATTTTCATCCTACCACCTTTACGCAGATGATTTGCAAATTTATACGCAAGCACCTTTAAATAAGTTATCTGAAGCCTGTACCACCGTTAACACGGACTTGGCGCGCATCTGTGAGTGGACCACTAAATATGGTCTTCAAGTAAATCCTGAGAAAACTCAACTCATTATTATTGGCAGCCCCAAACTGACGACCAATTCTGGTAATTATATTTGTTCAAATTCCAATATCAATCTAGTCTCGGTATTATAAATGGTATTTTCGTAACTTAACTGACACTTGAATGAGATCGGGACTACATCGAAAGTTGAACCAACTGTGAACTAGTGTGGACGGTATTCTGATAATTATTTACGTACAACAAACATCAAACTGTAGCTAAAACCAAATGATACTACGGTTTGACAGTTCACAGTTGACTATTGTTGACAATTTGAGCAAAATAAGTGTTTGTTACTGTTTTATATCTAAAATAAGTATGAGTGGATTTGGGCTGCGATAGCTATATTTGAGGCATGCTCTTCGTGCAGATGAAGAAGCAGCGTCGGAAAGACGCAGAAGACAACGACATCGTGCTCTGCGTCAGCGGATACTTACCGCTGATGCTTTTTCTATGAGCAATCAAAACTTTATAAAAACATACCGGCTCTTTAAACCGCTCGTTAAAAAACTAATCCGCGAGCTAAATCCATACATCCGCAAACACAAGCGGAAGAATAGCTTGGATGTCGCAATGAAGGTTAGTACCTTTATGTAGTAAGTGCCTGTGCATTAGGTATAATTGCTGACATACTATACTTCCCTTATAAGTTATAACGAATAAAATGTTTTAGTTGTAATAACGTATATGTTTTCCTAGGTTTTAATAACCCTTGCATTTTATGCAAGTGGCTCCTACCAGACACTGGTTGGGCAAAGTGTGTCACACGCAGTGTCACAGCCAACTGTGGCTAGAGCTGTGCAGGAAGTCACAGAGGTTATAAACCATCCAGCAATTTTCAAAAAAATTGTAAATTTTTCTGCTACCAGAGTGGAAAGGGAGGAAGTTAAGAGCAGGTAAGGTATTTCTAGTTTTTGCAAATGCTAATATAACTGAACTATGTAGGTACTTAATAGTGTAATTCTATTTCAGGTTTTATGTCAAGTTTGGGTTCCCCGGGGTGGTTGGCTGCATAGATGGGATCCACGTCTGCATCATAAAACCATCAGAACATGAAGAGGCATATTACTGCCGCAAAGGATACCATTATTTGAATGTGATGATAGTAAGTGCATGTTATGTTACCTTTAATTCTCATATAAATCTTAAAATCAAATTGTGATTGCATTTTTGGTTTTAGATTTGTGATGCAGATCAAAACATAATAATTATGTATAGATCCATCCAGCCCGGGGAGTACACATGACTCAACCATTTGGCGAGATCACCCCTTAAATTATCACCTAAACCAAATAATTGAGAGTGGAGAATCAATATTTCTTTTAGGTAGGTATAGGTTTTACAATAATTGAATAATTAAAGTACAATTAGGTGGCTGTAATTGGCTTCTAAATATTATATGAATAAATTTATTACAGGTGATAGTGACCCCTATTTTAAATGCATCAGAGGGCACTCCGGAACATAACTATTATAAACAGCATGTCCAGACCCGTAATGTTGTGGAGCGCACTATAGGACTTTTGAAGGCAAGATTCAGGTAATTTTGTTAATTGTAACAATTAAACCAATACTTGGAAATTTTAAACAATTATTCATTTATCAACAATGAAACAAACAAAAAGTAAATAAAACATTTTTCATAATAAAATTGACATACTATCTTAATAACAAACAGTCTTATTAATTAGTCTCAAACTATGAAACAGCCTTCATAAATAATAACTAAATAGACATGTTTTAAAACAAGAAATAAACAATGAAATGTTGCAACATCAATGTTAGCAAATAAAAAGTAAAGAAACAGTCTTGATAACATAATTACAAGTCATATTATAATATAAGCTTAATAATTAATCAGCTGTAATAGTTACAGTCTCAAATTATTAAACAGCCTTGATAAATAATCAAGGCTGTTTAATAATTGTAAAACAAATGTTTTGTATGTCCGTAACACATTTACTTACAATTCTGCACTACAGAACAGTTTCATGTAATATACAATTATAGCAATTTTTTCTTATTATGTCAATTACAAATCTAAAACCTACAACAAAATTAAATGAAACAATATAGAATATTAAACATACAGTGTGTTTCATAAACCCCCGTCTGATCTCGAAAGGTCATATTACTGACTTATCAGGCATACCAGGAAAAATAATAAAAAAAATCTAGGTCATCATAAAACATCAGAATAAATTTCCTTAGCTCAGTGCTAACGAGAAACATTACCCCGAAATTGGCGAAAATTCTGTAAACTAACAACACTCCCCTCAATAGCGGAATCCTTTATGATTCTTAAGGCCCATCCACACGGCACAATTTTACCACTGATCAAATTTTCAATGGAATTGGCTTTGCCCGTCTACACGACACAATCAAATGACTGAATTTCATTCCGTCCACCCAATTGGTTAAAATCTGGTGGTCCGCACACCCGATGAACTTGAGTTGGACGACTGGCGTCTACACGTCACGATTTAATCAAGTGATTTAGTCAAGTTGGACGTAAAATTGTGTCGTGTGGATAGGCCTTTAAATTTATTAAAAATTGTCGGCTTTCGCCGCTTACCGTGTCAAAGGGCATGCCGCCTTTTAAAAATAGTGCAATTTTACCGTCAAGCGAGCCGCCGTACACAAAGGGACCGCTCTAGTGATGTTTACGATCAAGAGATAATATCGATTTATTTAATTTTAACATGACATGTTAAAACTAGAATGATAGCCTGCTAGGCTACTAGGCCAATGATAGCCTAGTGATGATACCAACGGATTGCCGTGCAGAGGGTATCGGGTTCGAATCCACGGCGCGCATCAATAATAATACATACATAATAAGATAATAAGACTTTTCCAAGTTACGTGCGTAATAAATAGTTAATATCCCTGTGTCTCGGAGAGCACGTTAAACCGTCGGAGCAACAGTCATGAAGATCTTTGACAGTCGTCACGCGGAGTCAGTACCCTTAAATAAACTGATTCTAGTCTAAACCATGGAATGTTTTTATTTATTAACAGCAAATAAAAACATAAATTTACACAAAGCTGACGTTTTAGGGGTTTAGCTACCGATATTCTATCAGGTAAACAATAACAAAAAATATCGATAGAAACAGTACTCCAGTGAATACCATTTGTTACATCTCTAATTATTTACCTATTTGATTTACGAATTAACTATTTGCCTTCTTGAACACTCAGTCTTTCGCTAGCTTTCCTTTTGTTTAGACTTCCGCGTGAAATAGTAGATTCGTTAGGTATGTCATATTCAAACCCTGAATACTTTAACATGTTGATGTGCTTAGGTAGGAGTGAATACAATTATGCAGGTGCTCGTAGGGAGTACGAGGAGCGGTATGCCAGACCACGGGGTCTACCCGTGCCGTCGGAGCGCGCGTTTCAACGGCTTCACCACCGGGTGTACAACACGGGCAGTGCTCGCGATGATTCGAATCGCAATCATGGTGGCAGACCACAAAGTAGCGACGGTGTAGTGGAACAGGTCTTACAATTATTCGCTGAGGATCCCACGCAGAGTACCAGGAGTGCGGCACGTGAACTGGGCACCAGTAACGCGCGAGTGTGGAGGATATTAAAAGAAGACGGACAGCATCCTTTTCACTACCAACGTGTTCACTCACTTATGCCGTCGGACTATGCCCACAGAAGACAATACTGCAACTGGCTACTTGGCAAAGTAGAAGAGGATGCTACGTTCTTGGAGCGCGTGTTATTTACCGACGAATGTTCATTTGTGCGGACGGGTGTTTTCAACTGTCACAATGAACACGTCTGGGCTGTTGAAAATCCACACGCGATGAAAGAAAGCCATTTTCAACATCGTTGGCGCATCAATGTGTGGGCGGGAATCCTCGGCGACCGTATTATTGGTCCGCATTTTTTAAATGAAACCATGAACGGTACCAATTATTTAAGATTTTTGAGGGAAGTTCTAAGTGACGAGTTAGATTCGTTGCCGTTAAGCTTCCACCGCAGCTTGTGGTTCCAGCACGACGGTGCCCCACCTCATTTTTTACAAGCTGTGCGTGAGTATCTTGACGCACAGTTCCCTGGCAAGTGGATTGGACGAAGCGGGCCTATCTCGTGGCCACCAAGATCACCGGACCTAACGCCTTTAGACTTTTACTTGTGGGGACACGTTAAACAAATAGTGTACCAAAAACCGTGTGACACTGAAGAAGAAATGCGTGCGCGTATCGTTTCTGCTTTCCGAAGTTTAAACCCAGGAGTGTTAAGAAGTGTGCGTTTGGATATGGTGCAAAGGTGCCGTAAGTGTCTGGACGTGGGCGGCGGACATGTGGAGAATGACCGTCGCAACTTACAGCAAGTTGATATTTTTATCAATTAAGGTAGGTATCTAGTTACGTAAGATTAAACCAATTAAAAAGTAGGTAGTTATTAATGTAAGTACCGTAGTCATAGCGCGACGATTTTCTCTTAGATGGGTGACCGCGTGTGACATTACATGAAAGCGCTTCCGGGCTTCCGACGGCCCGTAAAGCCGCATCCAAGAATCGTTAGGCCATGTCGTAGGTATTCGAGCAGTTTGAAAACAGTGACACCAGAGTTGGCCACGCACTCGCACGAAACAAACAGTAAACCTTAATACTGTACTTTGTTTTACGGAGTTTTACCTAAACCGTCGAAGCAAAAGATCAGCTGTTGCATCAAGTGCATAAAATCTGTTTATACCTAAAATAATACTTGGCACGTGTAAAGGACGATGACGCGCGGCGGCGGCTTTTGTCAAAGGAGGCGGTCGGTTGGCCTATGCACTCAAAGGCGCCGCTTTTGCCGTCAAATTTTTATGAACTTTAGGTAGATACTTAGCTAATACGATTTATGAGTCTTTAGTGTTGCCATGGGTAATCTGATATGATATTATTTAAAATTAATTAAATTTACATGGGAAAATTTTATGTTGAATTTCCGTGAAATAATGACAAATATCTCATCATTTTACGCTACTCTACAACCCCTTCATTGATCGGACGGATGGATATGTAACACCCTGTATATGATTTACCATAAAAATAAATTAACTTTTGGAACAAAGAAATAATGTTAACATTTTTATTTCAGGTGCTTTCTAGTTGCGCAGAACTGCATTACAAGCCTGAGATGGCAGCCAAAATAGTCAGTGCTTGTTGCGTCTTGCATAATATGGCCAACCATGCTCAAGTTAGAGGTCCAGGTCTTCTAGAGGGTGACCGTGAAGATGAGCAGCAGCTTCATTCGTACGAGGAGGCAGTAGTACCAGGACCCGCGTCACTAGGCGCAAGCACGTCCACGGCTGATCATGGGCGTCGGCACAACCCACCCCTGGCGCAGGGTAGAGCTGTACAACAGCAAGTGGTGCAAACTCTGTGGGCATTAAAAAAATTAAATTTGTTTTCTTACAGAAAGAAGATTTTTATTATTTACCTACTTAAAGTCCTCTAACAAAATTACCTTTCTTTCTCTTAGTTCTCCTGATTATCACTGCTGCCACTGCTGATCCTTGCACTCTAAAATCAGAATTCTTATTTTACGATATGATCTTGTAAGAAAATTTGTAATAATATATGAAAGAAAAGTACACACACTACGCTTTCTCCTGGCTGCTAGCAAATAACCAGTGCCAATTGACCTTATGGCACTAGCAATGTCATCCATACTAGACGCTAGTCTGTGTATGGCTTGCGTCATCTCCCGGTCAACCTGAAGCCTGGATTCCTCCATAGTGGCTAACCTCTGCTGAGACAATTCTAATTCCGTGGGCACTGTAAATGGTATAACAATTAGTAAAGCATAATTATTATCTAAATGAATAAAAAAGGCAGCAAATGACCTCTCGGGGATAGCGATCGACGACGTCGGCGGCGTCGCTTATGTGGTCGTTCTGTTTCGTTTCCCCTTTTATCAGCATTTATTTTTCTAAAATACAGTAAGTGTAATCACTTATACGTATATGGGAGATACATACTCAATTTCAGAACTTATAGCTACATCCATTAGCTTACTCTGCATTATTGATTGATGCATCCTCCACCTGCACAATATCTGACATGCCATCAATCCTAAAAAAATAAACATTTATCTTTATTTTACAAAATCTTCCAACTTAACAGTATGTATGGACCAGTATGGGTATTTACTTACTCATTGGGTACCACGTAAAATTCAGATATTTCTCTGAAAACAGAAAGTAATTAAATTGGTTAATAGCAAAAGTTTTAATCTAATTAGTGAGTGTGAATGAAAGGCAATTTGTAGGTACCAACTGAAAGTAGTGATGATTGAGTGTTGGTTTTCTATATCTTTATTAATCATTCATATTATACCTAAGTACCTACCTAGGTGCATAATTTTCTTTAGTAATAAGTTATAAATAACTAATGAATATAAGTACTTGAACTTACTCTAAATTTGACAGCTGGTTAGTTTGGTTTTCTGTATTTTCTTTATTTGCTTGGTCACTATTGCTTGCGCTAACATTGCTTGTAGCAATAGCAAGCTCTGTATCATAATGAAACAAATAAATTAGAAGATCTGTGTCATATTTCAGTTCAAAACATTCATTGTACCAAAATTACATACATACATACATAACGCCTTTTATCCCCGAAGGTGTCCGCAGAGGTGTATTTCAACACTCACTTTTCGCCAGATATACTTTAGTCCCACGTAATAAGGGGCGAGCCTATTGCCGTACCGGTCACATTTCCAGACTCCGTGCTGCTACTGAGAATTTCGTGACAGAAAAACCCAATAAGACTGCTCGACCCAGGCATCGAACCCGGGACCTCCCGATCCCTCGCGTACATTTATACCGTGAGACTAACGAGGCAGTCGTATAGGGTTTGATGTCGAGTTTTCCGTCTCTACGCAAAGATGGTATTTGCATCGTGTTATCCCTTAGTCGCCTCTTACGACACCCACGGGAAGATAGGGGGTGGTGACACTTGTATTCTATGCCGTCAACCACACGGCAAATTATGTGATAATTATCAATGTTACCAATGGATGGTGCCGGACTGGTAGTGGTGAACTGCATTCACCTATGATGCCCAGAAGGCGCTCTTATAGTGGAGTCAAATAAATGTTTTCATGTGGTCCCCCACCGGTTCTATGTCTGGCACTTTTTATGTACCTCTGCTTGGCCTTTGTCCGGCTCTTATACTGATTATAATACTAAAACATAAGCGTCCTTTATATAACTTTACCACAGGGAATAGGTTACCAAGCATTTTATAATACAATGATAATACAAATAATATCCTAGAACAACACACACAGTTATGTGGTCCCAAACTGGGCAGAGCTTGTATTATGGTAACCAGATATCTGATAAACTTGTGAATGATGAATGTAAGGTTTGAGGGATATAAAGCAAGAGGGAGTCCAAAGTGGATGGATTGTGTGAAAGATGATATGAATAAAAGGAAATAAATGTTTAGATGACGGCTCATAGTGTAACATTTTGCACTGACCACAAGTTATAGAAACAGGACAGGCACTAGAAGATATCTTATCAACATACATAATTATGCACAGGTATTTCTCAATGTTGTGCATGGGGTTCCAACCAAGAGATTAGGGCCCCAAGCCAACCTCACCTGCTAGACGTGGCTCTGGCAAACAAAACATCCCTATTAGCGGCAATAGGCTCGCCCCCTATTATGTGGGATCAAACCACTGGCGAAAAGTGAGCTATTAATATGCCTCTGCTTACCCCTTCGGGGAAACAGGCGTGAGTTTATGTATAATTATGTATGTATGTATTTCTAAATACGTACGTACTTACTTAATCAATTACACAATTAATAGTACTTACTTTTTTCCATTCTTTTGCTGTTTTATTAATGCCGCGGATGTCAGCATTCAAAATTAAGGAGCATTCTGTCCACAAATTTGTGGACAGAAAATTTCCTTCCTTGCCCCGAACACAACTAAGGGCCAGGGACCTATGTTGGTCTAAAAAGTCCAAAAGGAGCTCCAGCTGATGTGTCGTAACTTTAAGCGACATCTCCAAAGTTGTTTCAAACTTTTATAATATTCTAGTTTCATTTAAAATTATAGAATACCTATTGAAAAAAACCACACGATCCAAGAAACCAATATATTTACTTACCGAAATTTTATTACTTAGTTGTATATTAATTTTAATTTGGCGTCGAAACGTTGTGGTACCCAATTACCATTCCTATTAATGTATTTTTCCATACAATGGCAACATTCATGTTCTTGTTTTTGAGTTTTTGACATACCTCTGACACAGAGTACCTTTGTATATAGGAGGATAGAGACGTCACTCAAGCTATTAGCGCTGCCTGGCGGTCGTTTCAAGCATTTTTTAACTATCGTACTTTATTAGATAATATTATTAGATAAATTTATTTTATTATGGTTCAATAACATATACATCCCTAAGTGAAAACCATGGTTTTCGCTTATGGATGTACATGCTACTGAACCATTTAATTTTCACCAGGTGTGTAACTGCATACTGTACAATTGAAGACATAAGTGGATGAAGGGGTTATGATACAATTTGTAAATGTGAAGATAACGGGCACCAAAGTTTTGTTACTTATCATTGAGATAAATCTTTTTACCTGTTGTTATTTTACTATTTATGTCGAATTATAGTAAATACACGCAACTACTAATATGGAGTGAAAAATAAAATAAATGTTTAAGAATATATATTTATTGAAAAAAATATGTAAATAACTCCTTAATTCAGCGCTGAAATATAAATAATTTGTATGCTTAAATTAAGGAAGAATGAGGCAATTACTTAAAAAACGTAATTAAACAAACAAAAAAACAGTTTCTTCAAGTTAACCTTGACCTACAATATTTTCATAATAATATCTATATTCTGGTTTCACAAATTTCATCTGTTCTTTAATATTCAGATTCAGAAATTGTACCATATTTTCCCTGAACACGTCCAACTACAAAGTCGTCCACTTGACCTCTTTTTTTTTTAAGATATCCACTTTTGTAAAAGGCATCATTTCGTCATAATTTTCTTTATATAAGTAGGCACCGAATCCATTTAATACCGTCCCTGAAGTTAACTTTTTGCTTGTTTTCGTCCACTTTTCTGTTTGTCAAATTGAGTTTTTTTTTGCAAGTCGTTGATACTACGAAAATGATCCGTCATGTCCATAACAACATTGTTTCTAGATGCTTTGCCTATAATCTATCGATATTGCTCAGGTGCATAAACTGCCTCATGCTTGCGCATGATCTTTTCGATGCGGCCAAAATCTCTATCAAAGTCCAAATAGGAATGACCGACTTCATGAAATTTGTGGTCAATATTTTTTTTTTATTCTATTAAATAAAAAGGTACAATTTACTTATTTAGAGTACAAAAGCTTAGTTTAGGATCCTTATATAAGATTATATGCCTGAACTAGGATAAACCTGTGTTTCAGGCGATTAGGGCTAATTAGATACTATAAAATATATAATCACTTACTTACTACAATATTACGTACGTCATGTTTTAGTACACTAATACTAGATCTATAATATCTTATGAATAATTCTAATAATGAGGTAAAGGTGTATTTTGTTGAGATAATTATTTTAACACAATTAATAATTTTTCTGTATCTTCGTAGGACATATTCAGAAGGATATTGTTGACAATTTTGTTGCATTTGAAGTAGGTGCAAGGAATTAGGTTAGTTAATGCGTTTAGTCTTTTGTAAAGTAGCGGCCCCAGGAATATATAAAATTTGGATGTGAATGCGTGTCTTGTTTGCATTTTAGTCGGAAATATTATATTATGTCGCCTTTTGTTGTTAGATATAGTGCTGTAGGGAAGGGCTGTGTGTTGCTTTAATACGATACTCTTGATAAATAGTTGTCGAACTGTTAATACTTTACAAGCTTGGTATAGGGAATGAGTTGGATATAGGAACGGTTTGTAGGTTGATACTTTAAGGATTGCTCGCTGAGCTCTTTCAACAGACAGTAACAAAGTTTTTCCTGCGCCCCCCCATGTCGTAATACAATATGTTAATAATGACTGGCATAGAGCAAAGTACACTTGCCTTATTAATGTTGGGTCAGCAATATGTCGCATTTTCTTGAAGACATATATTAACTTACGTATTCTACCGTTTAAACACTCGATATGCTCTTTGAAGGAAAGTGTTTCGTCTATTATGATACCTAGATATTTTATTTTATTTGTGACATTAATTAAAGTAACCTTTCAAAATCATGTATTGGTACAAGACTATAATGTTGAAATTTTTATTCTGTCCAGCGCACGAGTCCGACCATATTACTAAGTGATGCTTATTGCGACAAGATTGATCCACTTCAACAAATCTTAGTAGAGAGCTAGCAACTTCAACACTACCTCTGTCAGCTACGTCTTCTGTCCATGTGCAGCAGACAGCTTTTTGTTTGGTCTGGTCAACAACATGGATGCCCAAATTGTAAAACCAAATCTGGCGTAAATAGAAAGCCTTAGAAGTCGGTATTTTGGGAAGTGGCATGGTCTGTTGTAAGTCTACTGTGAGGTATAACGATCCAATATCTTCTTTGGGTTTATTTCTATCAGTAGCCATGGCTTCAATCGCGGCGTGATAATTTAATACATGCTCTTCATTGGAGTTTCCAGCATCACAAGTGGCACATGTGTCGCTCTTGGGGTATCCAAAAGAGAGATTAAATTCAGTAACAAATACTTTGTTATATGTACATTTCAGTCCGTGTGGTGACGGAGTCCGTGTGGTGACGGATTAAGAATACGGATTGTCACCACCCCATATCATCCCATGGGTGTCGTAAGAGCCGACAGAGGGAGCTTATTATGCATAGAACAGCACTGTAAGAGAAGGACACTTGATACAAACCCTATACCAACCCGTTTGGCCAGCGTGGTATAGTAGGCCAATTCCTCCTTTCAAAGGAGAGGCCTTGTCCAGCAGTGGACTGTTAAAGGCTGATAATGATGATGTACATTTCTTAAATTTATATATTTCAGGTAAATTCTGCTCTACACACGTCGCTAAATAAAGTTCGTGCATTTTTGTGACATTTAAAAGTGGTGACAAATAACGTTTGTATATATTTTTGTTACGTGAGTAATGAGATTGCTCAGCCGGAAAGCTTGATATATCCAGTTTTATGCGTTGTGTGACTTCTTCGTTCGTCGATTTTATGGGGACGATTATCGTGTCTGCCTCGTCTATCAGGAAGCGGAGCAGAAGCTCCACTCTTGATTTTCTGGATTATGATATCCACCTTCTTTCGCGATATTTGGTATAGACCACACAATCCCAATTTACAAACCTCTGTTGTCAAGCTTCTGTGTTTAATAAAATATTTTGTAGGTCGCAGACTTATTTTTTTGGCATTAGTACGACGTCGTGAAACAGGTTTGCTTACTATGGAACTGAATAACAAAGCGTGTTTACCATTTACATCTAATTTGTAAAAATCTTCTAGAATGGACTGTCTTTCTGCTCTATTAAATTTGCTAGAGCAATCCATCCTAAAGTTCTCATGGCATAGTACCCCTTCTTTTATTGTTTTTCGAGGCTTAACCGTATTTTTATAAGATAAGTATTCATCACCTTTTTCCCGTGCTAAAGCTGCAGTTTTCTTTTTCCATTTCTTTTCATTTCTTGGACGTTTCTTTGATTTATTTTCTTTAGGAGGGAACTGTTTGCGTTTATGTGATGTGACTGGGACCTCTTCTACAACGTTTTTCTCTGGATTTTGCAGTGTTACACTTGCTTTTGATGGTGTGTGGTTTGTATCAGTTATAAAATTGTCACCAACATTGAGATCTGTATCGGACGAATAACTCTCAGGGATATAGATCTTGTCACTGCCTGAAGAAAAATCAGGACCATCAATATTTTCATGCTCGTTTTCATCAAATCTAAACGGAGAAACATTATTCAGATTGGAGTAAACACAACTTTTTGAGTACAACTGTTTGAGAGAGAGATTTGAGTTCAATGGTTCTTCTTCTGAGGGTTCTATTATATCAGAATTTTCGGTATGTACAAATATAGATGGTGATTGTAGACGAGAAGATTGTGGGACCTCATAATTTACAATGTTGTTGTGACCTTTTGAAGTTGATGGCACATTTTCTTTCAATATATTTTGTTTCCCATCTGCAAATGAAAAGCGAAAAGCGGAATGTAAAACCTTATTTTACTTTTTATATTATCCCACCATAAGCACCATAACCAATAAACACACAAAACAAATAAGTAGGTAATACTGCGAAATGCAAAAGTAACCACGCCAGCCAAGCAAGAAATTATGGAATGGATTAAGGTTAATTTTGAAGCATTATGACGTGCGAAAGCACTCTGAGTTTTTCAAAATTATTTCCTCATTCTCTAATAAGCTACTATGATGAAAGAAAGCTAAAAATTTGCTCCACAGAGTATTCATACTCGAAAAACACATTCACTCAGTGCTTTCGTAATAAGTAACAAACCCACACACAAACACGTTAACACATTAGGTATGTTAAATTAGCAGAATAAATAAATCAAGCAATCGGTGAATAAATTATGCCTACATCTATCATGAGACAAGGTGTGCACTATTTAGTTGCAATATCTTACGAAGGTCGTTCTTTGCTTACCCATGGAAATAAATAAAAATCTCATAAATTAGATATAGGCTTACCTATAACATTTTTGCCATGCCATAACATGTTACTTATAACATTTTTGCCGCCAGTAATAATTACCACCTGTGATAATCTAAACATAGAAACCTTTGTTCCATTATTGTAATGGTGATCTAGAAAAAATAATACTAGATAAATCAATTAATTATTCACACAGAAAAAACTTACTTTTTTCGAAGATTTCCAGGTTAGGATTGTCGTTAGTTAAGAAATCACAATTTAATCACGCAAAGTAGGAGAGTTTATAGCAGCGTCTACAAGTCTTTTAGCCCTTGACATTATTGTAGATAAGAACAAATAAGTTTAAACACTAGTTTAACTAAAATAATAAACAATGCACTCACGAAATGCGTACGTGACCCGTGCTCCAGCGCTATTAAACACTAAGTGAAATGAAAGAAAGAGGCAAGTACAGCACATGACTCCTTCATCCAGAACAACGCAACGCAACCGCGCGTTTGCTTGCACTTATCTCGTTCATCCACGCAAGAAAGACTTAAATTTAAATTATTTCAAATGAAAGAATGTGTTAAGTGCCCATGTCACTTTCATTCATTGTGATTGTTATTTTATGTCGGTACATAACCCCTTCATCACCTGGTGTTTCTAAAACTAAGCTTAAAGCGCGTTGTTTTAAAATTGAATATGGTTTGTAGGTACATAACACCTTCATTCAGCGTAAAAAATAGTTTTTCTAAAAATGTTACATAACCCCTTCATCCACTCATGTCTTCAATTATATAAAATAAAACATTGATTTAATAGCACCCTTTATTTTTCAAACGTATTTTACAATATTGTATCTGAGTTTTTGATCATAGTCAATTCTGGAACCAGTCAAAACTTTATTGATGACTTTACACCAAGTAAAAATAAATAAGTTGGTGCATATTTCTTCAAAATTTTTGAGATTTTTTGATTCAAGATGCGTGAGTTCCTAATGCAGTTCTTCCGCGTGACTCCACTCATCCAGCGCAGCATATTCATCTCATTGACACGCAGGCTGTGCGATACAATCGCTGGCAGCTATAGTTCGGCTAAAAACCTGTGTTGCACATTTTACTTTCATGTTTGATATTTTCTTTGGATTCACATTATTTATTACTTTTGGCATTAAGCAAAGTCCTTGATATGCAGGATTTTCACTTTAGAGAATCATAATACGTTTCCTTTTGCTATATTTTCTTGCCCATAATTAATTACCTTTAAAATTATTTTTATTATTTTCTCAAATTGATCAAATATGTTGTCATTCAAGCCGGGCTTAAGGGAGGCTGTTCGAATCATTCGGTTAAGTGTTATTAGTGATAGTAATACAAAAACCTTTCTGATCCATCAATACGCTCTTGGACCCTATAATAGGTCAGCACTTTCTCGTCTTTTTTAAACCGTCTGCCCATTTTTCATTTACCAATCTTCCTGATACTGTAGCATGGTGAAAATCATTGCATACATTCAGTGTCTTAAAAAGAAATGGATTTTCTCATAGCTTTAATCATCATCATCATCCTCCTAGTTTTCAACTTGGGGTCCGATTACTACTCTAACCGGATTTGGCTGAATATGAGTTTTTCCACAGAGCGACTGCCTGTCTGACCTCCGCAACCCAAAGGGATAGCACTATTCCATGGTTTAGACTAGTGTCAGTTTATTTTGAAGGTACTGATGCCTTATAACAGGGTTGTTGCGAATATTCGCATCCGCATCCGCAATTGCGGAACATCCGCTTCAATTCAGACATCTGCATTCGCATCCGCATCCGCATAAATCGATGCGGAGCACCAGCGAATGCGGATGTCAGTCACGGTGCACAAGAAAGAAAGGGGCGAGCCCAGCGAGCCGCGCGTGTCGCTCGATTGACTGATGCACCAATAGGAAAGCACAAATTTGTGTGATTCGGTGATGCACCTCGCTATTGTTTACTTGCTTTCCGCAATAAAAAGCGAATCGGTTTAAATGAGAATCCACTTAAGTGGAATGTTAATCGAAGTAAGTTCAAGCTTATATCTAAAATAGCACGCAAATTCTTGTCAGCCCATCAGCTAGTGTTCCAAGTGAATAGTTATTTAGTAGCGCAGGATTAATATATGAACCATTGCGGAGTAAGCATCATATTCTGTTCATTAAATTGTCTTGGTCTGGGTGTTTCTATGTATAATATGTATGTATTTACAAAAAAAAGTTTAAAAGTATGTCTATCCATTGTCTAGTAGGTACCCATAGTACAAGCTTCTGCTTAGTTTGTGACTAGATGGTGTTGTGTGAATGTGGTAGAATATTATTATTATTAAATATAATGCTCCTGTGTTCAAATTTGATTATTAAAATACTTAGTATTTGTACTTTAATTATTATATAAAAACAGATTGATACTTTGCATTGGTATTTTGTTCACATCCGCATCCGCATCCGCGGATGTGAAAAATCTGCATCCGCAACATCCCTGCCTTATAATGACTGCCCACTACTTTAAGGAAACTTTACATACAAAACGATATCCTTAAGATCAGTAGATGACTTATAAAAGTGACTTTAGTTACTTACAAATTTTATTACAGTTTCAAACACAACATTTTCTTGTGGACATTGCTGTGAATGTGGCTGAATTCCAGTGGAATGCAAAATTTCTCGAGTAAGATGGGCACCTAGGCGAAGAGTGCGGGAATCAGAATCCAATATGTTGCCAGTGTTGCCACAGTAGTTGATGAAAGAAGGATCGTCAGAATCACAAGCTGGGTCGTCGTAAAAAATGCACAAGAAATAAGAAACATAACCATTCACACTAAAAAAAATAACGTATATTATAAAATTTTCAAAAAGCTTTTATGTCAAATTTGACATACATCTTTGAAAATGTAGTATTACTTTACTCTATGGCTTGACAACTGCTCGTTTGAATATCAGGAAATTAAGAAACTTTAACATCTTAGATGAGTAAAATTACGAGATACGTCATCCTGAACAAGCAATTGAAGCCATGTTTATTTACATGTGTTAGTGAAAAGTGTTGCCACCCGTAATTTATAAAAGGTCTAAATTGTAGAAAATTACCATAGAGAATGCAATAAAAATAACAAAAGCAGAATTTTATTAACAAAATATATTTATTTTATACATTTTAACATCAACATTTAAGTTTTATACCCTATCATTAACAAAGTTGGTACCATTTTCATGTATGTGTGGTTATCACACCAAAGAAAACTCGTCATTAGAAAAGCGTGTAACAAGCTCAAATGATACACATTATAAATTTACTATGCAGAACATGGTCAACCAAAGCGACATTTAATGTTTTGCGGGTAGGTTTACGCCAGTAGCGCAATAGGCGCGAATAAAACACTATCGTTTACAAGATTTTATTTGGATATGCAAAACCAAATGTATGTTTCTCATTGAAATCAAACTACGGTATACAGATTCTATCGCGATGGTTTTAGTTAAATTGCTTTTAAACCGAATGATCTAGAACTACATTTTCTAATTATTACTAGGCGACGTATATGTTTCTATTTGAAATATCCATATGAAATATCAAATATTTTATTTTTAAATTGCATTAACCAAATGGCTTGTGAACAATAATAGAATCATGGATATATCTAAATAATAAATACAGTCATTTAGTTATTCTATTAGGTTCGCATAGATAATAGAGATGTCAGAAGGAACTGTAGATGCCACTAATTGAAATTGTTTAACTTTCACAGTAATCTTATATAATGCACAATATTTAGTAACATGACCGTTGATAAAAATATAACAGGTATAGGTAAAACAAGTAATAAAACTATAGTGGCTGTGTTATGCATGCATCAGCTCCGAGTAAGTTTAAATCATTTTCCAAAGGTAACAAGTGGACAATGATTGGAACACATAAAAAATTATAATTACTCGCATTAGACACAAGCTTTCACGTGGTACCTATGCATATAAAAATAGTTTCTGATCAAACACCTAAATATTATTACTCTTCTTTATTTAAGATGATAAAACGTTAACGTTTTATCATCTAAAAGTTCGTTAATCGTGAAATACCCTTATGTGAAAAAAGCTCTCTTTATTGCGGTTTGAATTATTGTAGGAGTAAATTCACAATTCCGATGGTGATCTTTTGAAAAACCGAATCCCGCAAATGATTTATAGATTTCATGGAGACGGGCAGAATCCCGTAAAAGTATATCGTAAGAAAACCTAAAGTTTACCATAAGAAAAAACACTACTACTACTTCCTTTGTTTGGATTAACCGATATTTCGACACCGTTGCATGCGCCATGTTCACGGATGTATTCGTGTCTTTATCTGTGCGTTCGACCAGTCTATCTGCGAGATCTCTAAGACGGTATCTCGCACTTGGGCCCCGTGGCCTTAATGTTAAGAGTCCAAACGCCAATGTAAATGAATAAATGTAACTTGATGAAGTACACGTCAATACGTAGTTCGCTTAGAATTCCTTATGCTGTATAAGCTTTCTAAATTGTTGTCGTTTTGAATTTAATGTCATTGTCACCGTATTTGTTTTTGATATATGATGCAGTCTAATATTTAAATATTTCTCAATTACTAATCTAATTAAATTATCTTTATGTCCGTGACCAGTATGAGTGTGGCAATTTGCTAAATCATTAAAGGATTTATTATTACCTATAAAGCTGTCTAATATTTGTGTCACTCGTGTTTCTCTTTATTTAGAGAATCTGCCCACCAATTTAGTAAATTAATTACTGGCAACATTCTCCAGTCGTATATCTCTATGGTCGTGACTTTGGTTTTGTCTATGGTCTGACGGCGGCAATAACCTCAAAATATATTACAATAACATTATATACAAAAGTGCTGATATTTAAATACTTACTTGTGAAACGATATTCCTTCAGTATTATTTTTCAGTTTTGAGTTGTTTTTGCATCGTTGCACTACACACAACGACTTGTTGTTTTTACGACTACGACTTAATGTTTGTTTACTTGTGTACTGCGTTTGTGTGCGTGGCTAGTGTATTTACAGCAAAATTGACAAGAAATGATTGGCCGCAATCGGTTTGCTGCTGTTTTTGGCTTCAATCAAATGTAGGGCGTGCTCTGTCTGTTCTTTTTGTTCGTCTGAGTTTAACATTTAAATATTGTTTTCAAAATAAAAATTGTGGTTTAAAGTTATTTTTATGGAGAAAAATTTAAGATTTTTTTGGATTTAGAAATAAATATTATAAGAAGAATTAAACGTGAGAATAAGTGATTATGTAAAAAAGTGAGTTTTACTGTCATCTAGCGCTCATTTTATGTAAATAAATGAGGTTCTATTCAACTTTGTTCTAAGTTATAAAACCATGACCTCTGAGATCAACAAGAGATTATAAATTGATTTTAGCCAAGTGATACTGTAATGAGATTAAGTGTAGCAGAATACCAATTGTGAGTCAATTCAAAATTAAATTGCAGTTCAGTCAAAATTAAGTGTCAGTGTCTGTGAAATACGAGAATTGGCCTTCTAGTCTCCAAAATTAGGTGGTCCGAATTACCTAAAATGCTTTCATGGCAAAGATCTGACCTTCAGCAAAACTGAGAAAAATCTGGGGATCTACTTAGACGAAACTTTGTCTTGGAGACCGCAAATTCAAGAAATGAGTCGCAAACTATTTGCATCAGCAGGTTCGTTGCGTAGACTACGCAATTTTCTTCCTACAGCCACTAAAATTGCGCTTGCCCAACCCTTGCTTCTGCCCGTAATCGATTATGCTGATGCCAGCTATCTTGACCGTCTCCAAAACATTTGCATACGATTTATATTTGGACTGCGCAAATGTGATCACATTTCAGATTTTCGTAATAAGCTCAAGTGGCTGCCGATTGGTCTTCGCAGGAATACACACATTCTCACATTGTTATATAATGTTCCTTGTACTCCCTTCATCTCAAAGAACGTTTTAAGTTCCTTCATGACACACATGTAAGGTCCTTGTGGTCGTCTGAGGATCTATCGCTAGAGATGCCGAAGTATTCCACAAATTACTTCGCCAAATACTTTGCTGTTCAAGCTGTCCGCCAGTGGAATGGTTTACCATTAGAAATTCGAAGGGCAAAATCTCTACCTACATTTAAAAACCTAGTTAAATACCACTATTTACTAACTTGTTGATTTAACGGTTGTCTGATTTTAAGGGTTCCGTAGTCCACAAGGAACCCTTATAGTTTCGTCATATCCGTCCGTCTGCCCGTCCGCAGCCTAGCTCAAAAACGCCTGGTGCTAGAAAGCTGATATTTAACATGAATATAAACATAAGATATTGCAACAAAACTGTATAATAAAATTTAGGAACATATTTTTTTAAGGGTATCTCCCCTACATATATAGTGGGGTTAAATTTTTTTTTGGTTGAGTACCCCATTGTGTGGGGTATCATTGGATAGGTTTTAAAAAATATTATTAGCTTGCTCAAATCATTTTTCGATCAAGTGATTGGTTTGGCAAATATCAAGCTTTGAAGTGAAAAAAAAATTTATACTCAAGTATCCCCCCCTCTGCCGGCTAAACTATTAATTTGCAAGAGGTGACAAAAATCACAAATGTAGTACATATTACGAATTTAAAAGGAAAACTATCACGGCTAAGTAGACATCACTAGTTTACGAGTAATCGTTGTTTAACTTATAAATACCTATTTCTGTGAGTTTACATTGGGAGCGCTGGCTTAATCTTAAAGATATACGTACTTTGGTATGTAATGTACTACGGGGTACAATGTGAGCCCGTTTTTAGTCCCATGTGAAACAGAAGTTATTATCAATAATGGCCATTATGGGCAACTACGGAACCCTACATTGCGCGTGGCCCGACACGCTCTTGGCCGGTTTATCGTTTCCTTTTTTTACTTTGAATATATATAAACATACTCAGAACAAACAGATTTTGTTCTGAGCATGTTTATATATATTCAAAGTAATATGTATGATATATGTTTATTTATATATGAATTGTCTATGTATATATTCCATAGTATTATTAAATTGTATGTATATGTTTATGTATGTATGTATTGTCTATGTACATATTCCATAGTATTAATAAATGCAGCAGGAGCGCGGGTCGTCTTTCTCGACATGCCAACCTCAATGACATACTGCGCCGTGCTCTTGCCACCGCTGGCGTTCCAGCCCAACTTGAACCTCAAGGCTTGGCACGCGACGATGGCAAAAGACCAGACGTGATGTCGTTACTGCCGTGGAAGCTGGGTAGGCCTTTGGTATGGGACGCAACATGACTTGTGTCGATACCCTTGCGCCATCTCATCTTCCCAGCACAGCAGGTTGTGCGGGCGCTGCTGCTGCTACAGCGGAGACACTCAAACGGCGCAAATATGTAAATCTAATAGGAGATTATGTATTTGAGCCGATTGGGATCGAAACATTGGGGCCATGGGGTCCAAGTGCGCGATCACTTTTTAGAGATCTCGCAAAGAGACTCATAGACGCCTCGCGTGACCAGAGAGCTGGCACGTATTTGGCTCAAAAAATAAGTATAGCCATCCAACGAGGCAATGCTGCCAGTCTTCTGGGCACGCTTCCAATTGACTGCGATGCGGATGAGTTTCATGACGCCTTCTAAATTTTAATTTTTATTTTTTTGAATTTTCCCTTGTATATATTAATTAGTTTATTTTATTCTTTTAAGACTTAATTTAACTACTTATATTATTAATCATTTAAATAATTATTGGATAATTGTAAAGGAATTAAAAAATTGTATGTATGTATATTATTTTAAATTATCTTGCTATCCAAGTCAGCCACTACGACACCATCGCTACGAAAAATTGCTGACATCATTCCTGCCCATCCAAAGGTAGCCTGGAAGAGATCGCACTTAGCAATAAGGCCGCCGAATGTACATATACCATAGTCTAAGTTACTTATAATTACATAAGGTACTGTTATTTACTTTTCTTTTCATATTTTCACTTTTTTATAGTTTAGGATAGTTTAGTTATATAATTAGTTTTATTTTATTGTACATAATTATGTTAATCCTACGTATGTCAGTTAATGTAAATAAAAATTATAAACACATATTATTATAATTACAGATACATGTCATAAATTAGTATTGTCAATGTATATTTTCAATATAAATAAATTACTGTTCAATTATGTATTGGTGTGCAAAAAAGTATATCTAACTAACTAACTAAAATCGAGCCGCTCAAACGCCGCCATTTAACGCGCGCATTCGTTTACGTCATTTGGCACGTCACGTGACGTGAACTCGAAGCATTTCAGTTACTTCAGCCGTATATTCTGTTTTATTTGCTGTACAGATCATGGAACAAGTAAAAAAAACCTTCTTACAAGCAGCGATGGGGCGTTGACGATTTTTTCGTTAACGCAACTATACCGTTGAATTCAACTTTTCAACTATTTGATTAAGTAGTTAAATTCGTCAACTAGTTAATGCATAACTAACGTCAACGACTTCAACGTTCGACTGTTCCGTTTACATTCAACGAACAACATACGTGACAGTTTTTTTAAAATAAATATTTACAATAATGTCACAAAGATGAACTTCCCTTCATATTTTTTTCAGGCTTAGGACGGACTAAATACGGTTTAAGCTAATTTTACATGATTTGCTGGAAATCGTATTCAGGCGCATTAAGAAGATCATCATATATTTTTTTTTTTTTTTTATTTATCTTAGTAGCGTTTTTTTCATGATTTTATGTACACAAATGATATTTTAATTATTATAACCATTGAACCTCTCCTCGGGCATATTAACATTCAGAAACATTATTTGTTCCAAAGACATGGAAAAGATACGTCGATGACGTGTTCTGTATTATAAAGGGTAACAGACATGTTGTAGAACAATTAGCAGATCACTTGAACTCCATACACCCTAATATGAGGTTCACTTATGAAATGGAGACAGACAGATCGTTGGCCTTCCTCGATGTGAAGATCAAGGTGAGAGAAAATGGAAACCTGTCACACACTGTTTACAGGAAGCCCACACACACAGACCGGTACTTACACGCAAATTCACATCATCACTCGCGACATTTGCAATCCGTTACTGCTTCATTGACAAACAGAGCATATGATCTTTGCGACCCCGAACACTTAGATAGTGAGCTCACACATGTTCAGGAGGTACTCAAGCAAAACGGTTACAAACACAATATGAAAAGGTTGAGACTGACTGAAGTGAACAGAGCGCCAGCGTTCATGCCCTACATAAAAGGAGTAACGGATAAAGTTGGAACAGTACTACAAAAATTCTCCATCAAGACTGTATATAGTCCGGACTCCAAAGTAGCAAATCACCTGCGTACTCCAAAGGATGTCATCCCTTTTCAAACACCAGGCGTGTACAAAGGTGGATTGCAGCTGTGGTAGTTCCTACATCGGGCAAACAAAAAGGACCATCGCCGAACGAGTTAAGGAACACATCACGGCCGTCAAAAACCGACAAACCACCAAGCCGGCCAAAGCTGAGCATTTGTTGGAGTCAGGATCCGATCACTGGATTGAGCTACATCGGCCCCAGATTCTCTCCACAGACCGTCACTATTTTTCAAGAATAGCACGGAAAGCGGTTGAAATCAAAAAGCACACAAATTTCAACCGGGAGGATGGTTACCGTTTATCTACATCTTGGAATCCTGTCATCAGCAAATGTAGACACCGACGAGGTGACATTACGCGCCAGTGTAGATACCATTAGTGTTGTGTGTCGAAGTACCGACAGTTCCGAACATATAAATGTTAATAATTGTGAAGACCAAGTGAGGGTAGTTGCCAAAACCCGCACCTCTCGGAGGCAGCGCTGACGAACATCAGTCATCCCGTGACCACGGCTGGTGTAACCCATGCCGAAACGTCGGGAAAAATAGAAAGGTATTTCATCTTTCTTTTCGTTCATTAACACGATTCAGACCCGTTACATAATCTTTAGTATATTATTTGTTCCACTTTACTAGTGGTCAATCTTGTACGTCTTTGATTGATAATAAGACCTGTTTTTGAAAACAAACGTGCACAGGGAACGGACGTCGCTACTATATTACAGTGCATAACTTAAAGCTTTTTTAGATTTGGGTGGGTACTTCCATCATTCTAGGGGACAATTCATATTGCCAACAATTCATCCGCTAAATACATGTCTACTTCCTTTATGGCCTTGGAAAGCGGCGTACCATAGCTTGTCTGGGTCGCCACCATATTATCAAAAATAGTCCACGGGTTTAATTCATCCCTATTTGCGTCAGGTGAAGATGCAGTAGTAAAGCCTTCTTGTGATTCTGAAATCAATGCCGCTACAAGTTTTTTCACCTTATCTTTGATCTTCAGGGCTTCATTTTGATTTGAGAATCCTTGCATTTTGAAGCGTGGATACATGAACGTGCATAAAGCAAACGTTCCACTCTGTTCGATGAGTTTGAAACGGTCATACAATCCTGATTTTAGTTGGAGAACAATGTTTTTTGCAGCTGGTAGTAGGTCGGTTCTATCTAATAGTTTATGACACGCTTCTGAAAGGCATCGCGTTACCACTATTACTGAACTGCCTGTGACATACTACTCACCACTCATTGAGCTTGTGATTTCCTCGAAAGGCGTCAATATAAAACACAACTGCGAGAATAATGTCCACTCTTCGGTGGTAATTATTGGTAAATGTCTCTCTGCGAAAGCTAAAGTGGCGCGCATAGCTTCTTCAAGATCCACAAATCTTTTAAACATATAATATGTCGCATTTGCTTTGGTTCCCGTCCCTGCTGAATTTGGTACTGCTGTAGCCTTTCGGATGAAATTGTACTTTTCTTCACATGGGCTACGATCCTTTTCACCTTTTCAATATTAATCTTCACGATTTGTAGTGTATGTATGTTCTACTATGAGATTTAAGCTATGTGCATAGCACCTAAAATATTTCCAATTTAAATCATTAGCCGCCTTAACAACATTTGCGGCATTGTCAGTAACCATAAAGTTAACTTTATCCTTAAGATTGAATTTACTGACTAATGTTGAAATTTCATTGCCGATGTTCTCTGCGGTATGGTGGCCAGGAAAATGACAACAGCCTAATAGGGCCGTTTTAAACACGAGGTCTTCTGTTATGTAATGACCTGTTAGGGCTATGTAGCTCTCAGTTTTTAGGGATGTCCAAATATCTGCAGTTAAACAAATGGACTTTACTTCTGTTCTTAATTGTTCCTGTACTATGTCAAATCTTTTGGTGTATAACTGCTGCAATATAGAACTCGACAAAGTCTTCCTTGTGGGAGGCTGATATCCAGGTATCCAACGACAAAACTTTCGGAAAGCCCTTTTTTTCAACCATAGAAAATGGATGGAAACTATCGATACGTGAGTCCAATAAATCAAAATTCATTAGCTTTTTTGCTCCTCACTACACGTTATCTCTTTGATGCCTGCCCTTTCGTATGAACACTTCCACCAGCGCTTTGAACAGCTATATTTAAGCCTTCACTTGTTCCTGGGAGACCAGGAATAGGCTGCTGTGCATCTGGTACAGACACTACGTTCGCAGTATTGGACGACAGAAACATAAATATAGATAGGTGTTTACGTTTTAGGTGATCCTTCAAATTGATTGATATTTTTCTTTACATACATATATTACACATTGCTTTCCCACTAGAAGTGTCTTTTTCGAAATGGTGCCATAGTTCCCTACGCGCCGCCGTATTAATTAAACTTTGTTGTAACGTAATTAACACTAAACTAATAATATTTTATGATATACCTATTTGCAGCTTTATACAATTTACACATCCACTTATACTAATTATATTTACAAACTTCCCATTTGGTAAACTTCCCATTTCGTAAACCTCAAACTGTACCTACTAAAAAGTTGCGTTTGGTAAACATTATACATTTCATACATTTAGTCCCATTTCGAAAACATTTCAATATTTTTTTGTGTTATATCCCATTTGGTAAACTTTCAGATGAAATGGGTACAGTCAAGTAAAAAAAGAAAAACGAAACTAATGATAACATTGTCATTTATTTTGTTAAATATTTTTAATCACAGGTACAATAGTCGGATTATGTGTACGTATGCCATTTACACATATTGATATTTAAAAACAGAAATAAAAAGTGGGGTGTACAAATAACTTTCAAAAAATTTAAGAAAAATCACAGTTCGATTTGACTATTTCGATGACAAGTTTTATTTTTTTAATAACATAAGTCAATCTAGATGCGAAATCAACTTATATAAAAAAACAATAATCACAGATTTGGTACTATCTTTTTATGTTAATGTACATTAACATAAAAAAATACATACGAAATCAACTACTTATAAAATATAAAAATAAACAGTCACTGATTTGGTACGTTAACGTAAAAAAATACATACTAAATCAACTATAAAATATAAAAACAATAATAATCACAGATTTGGTACAATAACATAAAAAATACATGCAAAATCAACTTTTAAATATAAAAACAAATAATAATCACAGATTTGGTACATTAACATTAAAAATTACACACAAAATCAACTATAAAATATAATCACAGATTTGGAATATTAACATAAAAAATTTACTACCTACACTACAAAGTTAAAAATCAATAAATAAATTATAAAGTGATACAAGCAATTCTTGATAATTCGTTCAAACAATTTTCCAATGATATTTTTCCACTTTTGTAATCGCCGAGAATATTGTTAATTCGTATATCATTTTGGATAGATTTTTTTCTTCGTTTTGATATACTTTCTCCATTATTATAAAAGCTGTAAAAAATTGTTATGATTAATTAAAGTAATAATGTATAATTTTTATCATATGTGTCGCCTAAAAATACAGGTCATTGAAACAAAAATATGTACCTTTTCAGAAGATTTTCATAATGTTTAATATTGCCTGATATCGTTTCGAAAAATAAAAGAATTGATGGCCTTTTTCCAATTTCACTATTGAAACTCCAATTCCAAGATTCCATGAGGTTTGTAGTGCGGTGTCTTTGTGCGTAGCAGCACCAAATATTCATCATATCTTCATTTTCCAACCACTGATCCACAAAGTAATCATTGAATTCAGTTATAGCTTTTTCTTCAAAACTGTAACAGAATTAATTCGTTGAAGATTATGATACGAAAAACCATATATTACCTAGTTTCTAACGCATAAAAATGGCTGTAGAAAATGGCGGTAGAAGAAATATCCAGAACTAAACGCGTTCATTTCAATACTGCAAAATTAATTTACCTTTGACTCATAACGTATAGCCATCCATCGTTTATGTCTTCTTTTGGTAAATGTGCCAGAGCCATACATAGTTTGACGTGATAGTGAGATTCTTCATGTTGTAATAAGCCAAGAGATTTTGCCTTTCTTAATAGCGCTCTGCCAAAGTGAACAAAACACCCCTTAACAATTATGTTTGGAAATGTCTTTTTAATTGCATTTATTGGAGCTTTTTCGAAATCCAAGGTAATAATATCGGCTGTCCACTCTGGTAAATGAAATTTTAGTTTGTAAAACAGTCTTTCATATGTAGTTTCTTCTTTGTTTGTCAACACTGCATAAAAAAATGGTACAATATTTGTCCCAGTTTCTGTACTTCCTATGTCTCCGTGTACAACGTATAGTTGAAGAAACGGCTTTGCACAACATTTGAACGTTCCGTCCGCAAAGTAGTGACGGACGTCATTTAAATGTGCAATTGCACTCTTTGAACCAAACACAATCATTCTATTTTCACCGTCAATCTCATCAAACAATAAATTGTCTTTAAAACGGTCAGGAATCACGATTTCTGTAGAGTTAGAGTGCTGAGATTTTGTGATTCCTAGTTGTCTATTTCTGTGTCTATACAAACTGCTTTTAACTTTGTCAAAATTTGGTAATTCTTTAATAATTTCATAACCATTATCTTTCAGCTTTTTAGTACATTTCCTGTATGTAGCTGGAATCGGCTTCAGATCTTCACATATAGTTTGTTTACATTTTTCGATGGCTACTTTCACTTCATTTTTTTCAAAATTCGGAATACAAGAACTGCAGTGAGCATTTTCTCTTAATACATGGCTTCGATTTGAATTCAAAGTTACACTTGCTGAACATCCATCTTTTCTATTAACACAGCGCCACCAACTTGAGTCCTTATTATTTTTCTGTTTATAATATTGATGCCCAGCGCGTAATAAAATTTCACCGCCTCGTGTACTATTAATAATTTTTAAATTCACTGCACCACTAGAAGATCCCTCACCTGACATTGCAACGACCTTGCACTATGCATAAAACGAGTGAACTGATAAGTTAAACCCGGTAATAGATATAATTTACGTATACTTACTTATGTCTATCTCATTCACACCTTTTGTTTAAAACGATGGTAAGGACAATAAATCCCTACCTGAGAACCCGCTCGGTGCTTCTTTTGCGGGAAAAGCACGTGGTATTTTTAGTAGCATCGTGGTATTTTTACAGACTTTAATACGTTTTTTTTACTTCTTCTTGATCAGCCATTCTTTTTGATGGTCGAGATACTATCTCAAGACTGAAGCATTTAAAAATATATACATCTCTAATTTAATACTAATTTGACACTGACTGTACCGTACAAAAATAACAATACTAACAAAGTTTACCAAATGGGATTAAATGTATGAAGTAACGAAATGTTTACCAAACGCAACTTTTTAGTAGGTACAGTTTGAGGTTTACGAAATGGGAAGTTTATCAAATGGGAAGTAGCCAAATAAATCGACTTTCAAGATATAAAAACTTCTTTGAAACTAATTTTGAAAAAAAACGAAATGACTCTCGCTCAGGCGATAGCAAACTGTCTATAAAAACTAATAGGAGTAAATAGATATTATTATTTACATATTCGGGATTTCGCGCGAATCCTGCGAGTCAGGTGAATCCGGCCAAAATGTCTCTTTCCTTTTCCTTCATATATGTGTTTCCATAAATCTGTCTCTGTCTAAACAATTCAATTAAAAGTTCATATATCTCGTCCATTAGCCTTGACGGTGCGCGTGCCGTCAGCGTAACACTAAAACCAGCCTAACATCTTATTCTTCTGTGACATCCCCTGATCATGATCCAAGTTGTTTCTCTGAATTAAGTTAATTTAATGACTCAATGCATGGTAACTGCCATTGAAAGAGCCAAAAATTTTGCTTGGTTTGTGTAAACAGTTATTTCATTTAATAAAACTTTTAAGTGATAATATCCCGCTTCCTATTATACATATATTAATACATACATACATAGACTCACGACTGTTTCCCGGAGGGGTAGGCGGAGACTACGGAACGCCATTTGCAACGATCCTGACATACCTCTCTTGCTTCATTCACTCCCATCAAGTTTCAAAATAAATTAATCCTTTAGCATATTGGCATTACAATATGGATATTCACAAAGTACCATTACTAGGATCTGTTCTACAAGTATACCACTTAATGCAGCAAAACTAAAGGACTTAATAGGGTGGCCCACACTATCAGAAATTTACAAAAATATACCCATATATTTTAGGAGTAGATATGCAAATGTCGTATCAATCATTGATTGCCTGGAAATTCAGATTGAAAAGCCATCAAATGCGGTCCACCAATCTCTTACTTGGTCTCGGCACAGAATAAAGAATGTCTCGGTACAAAAAATTTAACACCTTAAAATATTTAATTTCATGTACGCCTGATGGCTTGGTTAATTTTATCTCTGATGGAATTTTATCGCTGATGGATATGGTGGAAGACTACAGATGTTATGATTGTTCGAGATTGTAATTACTTACAGTGTTTGCCTTCTAACAAGGCAATAATGGCGTACAGAAGATTTAAAGAGTTGTCATGTTTGCTAATAGCTTAAAACGGTACCCTTATACGACCACCCTCTGTCTCAAAGTCTACTCCTTGCACTAAAGATGAAGTAAAACTATCAAAGCAGATAGCAGCATTAAGAATCCATGTTGAACGGGTAATACATAAATTAAGAGAGTTTCACATGTTACTTCCTCATGCATGTGTAGACCATAATCAAATTCCTATCATAGTTTATTAAATAATAATAGCTTGTGGATTGGTAAATATGCACGATGTTTTAATAAAAAAGTAACGCATATTTTTTGTTTTATTAATTTTCACACATCATTTTCATAGCACAAAGAAAACATATAATCAAAATTAGTAAGAAATCAAATCAATATCAATGAAGTACAATAATCAAAAGAAAATAATCATCTGTTCAAGAATATTTTGAAAACATGGATTTATTCCAAAAACTTTTACATTTTTTCAACAAGTTTTCACACATTTGCCTATCATAAGCCAGTTCTATGATTCTTACATTTTTGGTGGTTTCAAAATCACTTTGAGCATCACAAAAGAGAGCCTTGGCTTTGATGGAAAAATGCATCTGTAGTAGCACTTGTGCCATATATTTAGCAGTTACCGTATTTGCTGATGTTATATATTGTCTCATGGCTTTTTGTGATGTTGGGCATTTAATTTCAATGCTATAAGCTTTATTTTCGCCGTCCGGAGAAGCATCACCCATAACTGGATATAAAGTGTTTAATTTTAGTCCACATTTACTTATTTTTTCTACTTCCTTTATAACCAGGGGGGCAATTCTGCTATTTTAATATGACATTGATATCATATTTTGAATGGATTTAAAATCGGTATTCTGATAACCTAATGTCATTATCATATAATTTAAAATAAACAGTTCGTCGTTGACACATACGATCTCATTACAATTTCATTCAAATATCATATAATTTAGAAGAATACGCTTTTTGTGACGTAAGTATGACACTGACATGGTATAATGGCGCTACTGCCACAGTGTAGATCGACTCCGTATACATTATTTTATAAAAAATACTAAACTTAATTAATTACCTATTCTGAAGAAAGAATATTGTTACTGTTACTATAAATTACATATCAAACGTTTGTGACAAGAATTATTTACAACTACTTGTGATAAGCACAAAAACATCAAGTGAAGGATTTCTTGGAATATTGATACAATCTGAAGGCTAAAAAACACCAAGAAGGAAAGCAACACCCAAACAACATTCCTACAAGAAATCAGAACAAAACAATAACAGTAAGTCAATTAATTTTTAAATATTGCACTAATATGAACCGTCGAATAAAATTTTAATTAATTTTTTGAACAAAACAAGTAATATATGAGAACGCAAGACGAAACAAATGTAAATCATGCAATAAGCTATTTGGAAACAGTTACTACTATCAAGTTTGGTCTGGTCGACTAACCGTCTACCTGTGAATGTAAAAGAGGTGCCGGATCAAATCCACGCGACGCTGTTGTCTTTTTGAGCATTGTCATTGCTATAGTATAATTTAATAAGTTAAAGTTCACATAAAACGAAACAAACTGATAAATAAAATGGTAAGAAATTTCTACAAAAAGACAAATATCTCCATAACTCATCCGACGCACATACATATTATACGTACGAGTATGGATTCGACGAACATTACGTTTCGAAATAGTCAACGCAGAATAAGTTCATCATCATCATCAGCCTTTAACAGTCCACTGCTGGACTAGGCCTCTCCTTTGAAAGGAGGAATTGGCCTACTATACCATGCTGGCCAAACGGGTTGATATAGGGTTTGTATCAAGTTTTCCTTCTCTTACAGTGATGTTCTCTGCATAATATGCTCCCTCTGTCGGTTCTTACGACACCCATGGGATGATATGGGGTGGTGACATTCCGTATTCTTAATCCGTCACCACACGGACAATGTTACTGGTAATGAGTCAGAATTGTTTGACGCCACTATGGTGAGTATACCGAATGAGAGCTTAGAAGAAAAGAAAAAAGAAAAAATGCGTTTATTTCTATCAGACGAAAGACATGAACAATAACGACAATGTTGAAAAACAAAAACATTACAGTATAACTGTACAAATCTGTGCACGCCTGTCGCCTGCATAAAAATAGGAGCTTACATAACGACAGTGAACACGACAGTGAAATTAAGTCACTTACCAGTGAAATTATGAGCGCTCATCAAGAAATTGAGAACTTGAACGTTGAGAACATGCGCCAAAAAAAAGATTTGGAAAAAGCCTTACAATTAATTGAGACTTACAAAAAAATCTGTATGACACCGGAACGAAAGCATAAGACACCTAAATCGTTCCGTAAGCGTGAACCGGTTTTATCATCTGATCCTGCTCCATCTACGACCCTCAATGAAACTGCGTCAGCTGAACACAGCATATTGAAGTCTGCTACAGAATTAAATAAATTATCTCCAACTTACCTTTCTAAAGAAGACAATAAAACCTCTACTGTCATTGATACTGATACAAAGAAGTTAAGCTTGTCTCAATCCGTAAGCAATGAAAGTATACCCAAACAAAGAAAGATTATTATACTGGCAGATCAACAAGGCCACAGCATTTGCAAGACTCTTCAGACGCTAGTAGGGGAAAAATATCAAGTAAAAGCATATTGGAAATCGGGTGCACAACTACAAGAAGTTTTGAATACAGCAAGCCAGGATGAGATAGAATAGTTGGATTGTAATGACTTTGTTATCACACTGGGTGGTATTAATGATAAAGAACCTTATAGTTTACTGTTTAATTTACAAAGTTTCTTAAGAAAAGCTTGTAATACTAATGTTTTTATCTCCGAAATACCGAATAACAAATTCTTGAATGAAAGAAAGCTAAATTACGAACTTAAATTTATGTGTTCTAACTACAGCCATTGTACATACATTGACATGAATTATTCGAGATATTTGCCATCACGACGATCTTTTGCGCTTCATAAATGCTGTTCGCTCTTAAAAGAAATACTCCATGTTGAATATAAAATAAGATACAAACTGTATAGTCGCAGTGTTTGTAACAAACCGGAATATACCTTACCTTTATTGATAGATAAATGTACTCAGACTGACACACTCCCAGAAAATGTAAATGACGCCTCTACTCCACAAAAGTCGGAAGATTTTTTTCGTATCTAAACATAGTATAAATGTGTTGCACCAAAACATAAATGGTCTCGTCTCTAAGTCAGATCTTCTGTTGGTATCCCTGGATTCCCTAAAAAGTGAACAATATGTTGATGTCTTGTGCATAACGGAGCACAACATGATTAACAGCGACAAGGACATGTTAATTATTCCTAACTATAAAATGGTATCCTATTTCTGCAGGAAAAACCGTCGTGGTGGATCATGTTTTCTTGTCAGGAATATACATGAATGTGTTCAAATAAATAGCATTAATCAATATTGCATAGAAAACATTATGGAGTGCTCAGGGATTGAGTTAGTGCAGCATAAAATATTCATAGTATGCATATGTAGACCACCGAAATTAAACGTAGAAGACATTAATAGATTTTTTCTAGCAATCAATTTACTTTTGAGGCGTATCTGTTCGGGCAGAAAGAAGGTAATCATTTGTGGTGATTTTAATATTAACCTACTTAAAAACAACTACAGCTCAACAGAATTCAGACATATTTTGCAAAGTTTTAATCTTAAGCTAGGAGTAAATGAGCCCACCCGACTGATAAGTGGAACGTGCATCGACAATATAATTTTTAATATCAGAGGATGTAAAGAAAAAGTTCTCGAATTCGCGCTCTCAAACCACACCGCACAGCTATTAAAATGTCCTGTGCAATCTATTATCCCTATCAAATCATGGATAGTTGAAGCACGCGATTACAGCAAAGAAAACTTAACGAAATTTAAGAATTGCATTGTCTCTTAGTTTTAACGACGTCTTTACGAGTTGTAACCCCAATACTGCGTTTAATAACTTTTATGAAAATTTTCAGCTGTTGTATAATTTATGCTTTCCGATAAAACAAGTTAGAAAATCAATAAATGTACGGCCAATGTGGATTACAAAAGGTATTCCAGTATGCTGTAAGCGTAAGAGACAACTTTTGTGGGAGTTTCGTAAAAATCGAACGACACGTAATAAAACCCTGTTTCTAGCTTTGTCATCACGCCTTAACAAGATAATTAAATTAACACAGATATCTCGAAATGATAAGTATATAAATACTGCACCTAATAAATCGAAGGCCACCTGGGCAATAATCAATAGAACTAAATTAAATGTACCGAAAGACGAAATTCAATACTTAAAAATAAATGGTCCTACGAGTATTATTAACAAACCGTTATCGATAGCGAACAATTTTAATAACTTTTTTATTGACCAAGTTAAGAATTCAATGCCTAGCAATGTAAGAACCAATATAGCTTATGAACAAAAATCGATATTTATACAACCGTGTATTCCGAATGATGTGTTAAAAATTATCAAGGGCTTGAAAAACACTAGAAGCGCTGGCTACGATGATATAACTACAAAAGTCCTCAAACATGTAGCTCTGAAATTATCGATAATATTAAGCTACATAATAAATCTATGTATCACGCAGGGCATTTTTCCCAATAAACTTAAATTAACGATAATTAAACCATTATTTAAGAAAAATATAAAGATGACATGAGTTGCTACCGCCCGATAGCCCTGATGCCAGTACTCTCAAAAACATTTGAGAAACTAATATATGATAGTATCTACAACTACTTTGAAGTCAATAATTTATTTTGCGAGGAACAAGTGGGCTTCAGGAAAAACAAATCTATTGACATGGCAATTTACAGATTTCTTCAAACGGTATTGAGTAACATGGATAGTGGTAAACTAGCATGCGCTATGTTCATGGATTTAACAAAAGCGTTTGATTGTGTAGATCATAACCTACTATTAAAAAAGCTCTATGCATATGGTGTACGAGGAAATGCCTATGAATTAATTAAATCTTACCTAGATGACAGACCACAATTATCGCAAATAACTAGACTTTGCCCTACCACCCATAAATATAAAATATACTCTTCTGCAAGCAGAAAAGTAAAATTCGGTGTACCACAAGGTAGTGTCCTCGGTCAGTTACTTTTTAATATATATATATATATATATATATATATATATATATATATATATATATATATATATATATATATATATATATATATATATATATATATAAATGATCAGCCAAAAGTAACCACATACCAGACAATACTATTTGCTGATGATAGTACAATTATATTTACGGGTAATGACAAACACCACATAGAGCAGGAAATAAACTTGACATTAAAAAATATAATAAATTGGTTGACATTGAATAATTTGAAAATGAATATAACAAAGACTCATTTTATGACATTTAGAAATAGAGTAAAGAAATTGTCTAATATAGCTGTTTCATATTTAGATGAAAAAATTGAAGAAGTTGAGGTAACAAAGTTTTTAGGCCTAAACATTAACAATCATTTGAATTGGAAGGAACACGTAGAATCGGTATGTGCCAAACTCAATACATATTCATTTGCGCTGTATAGGTTAAAGAAAACAACAAGTATTGCGGCTGTCCTGACGGCATATCATGGGTATGTTACGTCTCAGCTGAGGTACGGTATTCTGTTCTGGGGTAATTCTACAGACAGGAACGCTGCATTTAGGGCGCAAAAGAGGTGTATACGAGCAATGTTTACTATCAAACTTAGAGATAGCTGTAAACCATATTTTATTAATTTCAAAATTCTAACTTTACCATGTACGTATATTTTAGAAACTGTACTATTTGTGCGTAAAAATTTTAATATGTTCAAAAAACTGAACAGCCGGAGACGGTGCTTAGATATAGGTATGCCAGGAAACAAAACGGCTTTACTCAATAAGAGCGTATTTTGTATGGCTGTCCGACTATATAATCATTTGCCTAGACTAATACGCGAAATTGATACCATGCAACTATTTAAGAATAAAATTAAAGCAATGTTAATAACAGAATGCTATTACTCAGTAAATGACTATTTAGATGACAAATTTATGCAATAACTAATTATAGTATAAGTTATATTTATTGACATTTTTATGTATTGAATTTTGAATTGAATTATTAATTATTGATTGAATGTTAATTGAATTATTAATTGTTTATTGAATGTTAATTAAATTATTAATTATTTATTGCATTGTAAATTATTATTTAGGTGACAAATTTATAGACATATTATTAATGGTATAAGTTATAATCATTGTAATTTTTATCTGTTTGATTATGGTAATTATTCATTAAATTTTAAAATCAGTGATTAGAATGCATACAACTATATACATAAATACATTTTGCATGCTGCTGTGACAGCAAAACATGATGAAACTATCTGAATCTGTAACATCTTTTTTTGTATACCTACTCATGTTTTGCAAAATAAATATTGATTTGATTTGATTTGACATGATATCGCGACTATATTTATTTAGCGGAATTGGGCCCCTGGCTTTCTAAGAACCTCCCCCTTTTCAAAGCCTCTGAATCCCTCAATTTATTTGCTCCCAATATGTTTTGAGTTAATGTCACATCGAGAACATTGCAATGAGCAGTATGATAAGCTTTTGAAACTGTAATCCTAGCGTATCTTAGTTCATGCCACAATGGACAGTCATTCTGGTCTATTATTGCTAGTTCAGCTTCTTTGCATGCATCTGAAGTCATTATAAGTTGACAATATACTTCAAAATCCTGAGGATTTGTTGCATTGCTTGAATACTGTAGCTAGTGGATTGACAGCTTTTCCACATTGTTTGGCTCTCTAAAAAACTTCACCTGTTCAGACTGTTTGTATCACCAACATTCACGCAATTATTTTTTACTGTGGTGAGGAGACATTCAGTATTCAAAGCAACAATGTCCGTTTAGGTGCACTAGAGATTTCTTTGGCTTTTATAAATTTCAGACTAATCCCGACTGATGATAGTTTTGATTTTTCCAATAGCACTCAACGCTAGTTGTTGATGGATCTTCACTACGCCAGTGTAGCCATGCCAAAAATGCTATAGCATGTTTACATCCACCTTAAATAAAACAATTATCCGTGTGGTGACGGATTAAGAATACGGATTGTCACCACCCCATATCATCCCATTGGTGTCGTAAGAGCCGACAGAGGGAGCATATTATGCAGAGAACAGCACTGTAAGAGAAGGAAAACTTGATACAAACCCTATACCACCCCGTTTGGCCAGCGTGTTATAGTAGGCCAATTCCTCCTTTCAAAGGAGAGGCCTAGTCCAGCAGTGGACTGTTAAAGGCTGATGATGATGATGAAATAAAACAAAATAAATGTAAATTGACAGATCTTTATATTATGTGAATAAAAATCCTTTAAAATGTCCTACATACATTCTGTTAACTTTAATTCACTTAAAGGACAATGGCAGATCTCCATACATCAAAATGTCTGAAATTAAATTGAAGCGAACAGTAATAAAAAATATTTAAAAAAAATTGGCGTAAGAAACAGAGTCTATAAATGATTCTATTTTCACTCAGGAAAGGTGGAAAAAGAAGATATCGGTGTTTGAAGTTTTAGTTAAGAATGAACAATGTAGGTACAAGGAAAGTTATAGTATGAAAGTTAAACAATGTAGGTAGGTACGTTTGAATTATCAAATGACATATGTCAGATTGGCATCAAAACGCGGAAGTATTTTGTAGCATCTAACTGTCACAGCCAAAGACAAAAGCAGAGCTGCACGTTTTAAATCGATTTTATGTGAAATCGACACAACTTTAAAACGATGCTGTGACGTTTTTATTTGATTTAAACGTTGTTAGGCTTCAAAAATATTAGCTTATTGATATAATGTTGATTAAATATTAAATAACTGCATTTTAAACCAAACCAACTCTATAAAGGTCGATCGTATCGATTACTTATATATAGTCGATATATAATCGATACGGATATAGCACTCACATCTATTCCTATCACACCATTGTCTATGGCAACAATCAAATAAAAAAGTATTCGTTATCAATTGGAATGCTTTTTATCATCATAGAATACTCCAGCTTTAACGAGACAAAGTGAAAATATTAAAAATCGTAGAAAAAAAAACTATTTGTTTTGTTCATATGAAGTTTAAGGTCGCCACAACAATCCCAGACCAAATTCTGCCATTGTTCTTTATTTAATGTATGCAGTACATTATGTAGGATGCAAATAAAAAATACCAAATCTTAGTTATATTTCTTATTTACCTTTAGCCTAAGAAAGTCTAACTAGAAATAACTCTGTATGAAATAACTATGCTTCAGGCAAACAAACATTACTTATTGCGAAATGGTTTAACAACCATCTAGTTTAGCACTGGTCACTAAAACTAAGCAAGTAAAACAGTTACCTAAATGTGCAGCACAATCTTCACATTGAACAGACAGAATGGTTTCTTCCGTTTCATTGAAAGTGCATGTAACAGCATAGCACTTCTGTCGGTCATTATGTTCAGGTATGATCCGTGCTTTAACCTCACATATGTCTCCATCTCGTTTTACTTGGACATAACCAACTGCTGAATCACCGTAAGACTCTCGAAATGCATCTATTTTCGGTAAGTTGTCTGATTGTGCTTCGACAAAACCAGTTTCAGCAATCGTTCAAGATTTACCACACACTCAGATTCACTAGAAATCACATGCACATCTACAGAAATAACGGTTTAAAATATTTTTCTCATAAAAGCCACTGACACAGTATGAATATCGACGCCGCACATACAGGTATTTTCACGATCTACGCAGCCAAAATTATTTTAATGCTTAATTGGTATCCAAACACTGTAAATAAACAAACAAACTATTTTTTTTATTTTTTACTATTATTTTCGAAAACAAAAAAAAATATAAACATGAAAAACATAGTAATTCTAAGTTTTTTGGCTTTCTTCGTCATTGTCGTTCGTCGTCATTCGTCAGTGGGTAACATTTCTTGATGGCTTTCTGTAAGGCACTATAGCACGGAAAAACTTCTTATTACTCTTTCTTATAATTTCGTACTGTCCTTGTGTCAAATTGACATCTACAAACATTTCCAAAGCTTGCATTGGTGTCAACGAGGGCTCTGCCCTTTTTCTGATCTCAAATGATAAAACGCCTTTTTATATTTAGTTGCTCGTGTTGGAGAACTAGTAATATCTTTTAGGACATTTGATGCATCCTTTTTACCAGATTCAATATTAGAACGAAGTTCTTCAGTCTTTCGCCTCTTGCTCCTTTCGAGATGTTCGAAGACGCAAGTCTTCAAACAACTTGGATGGTCGCCCTGGCCGTTTTTGTGTATCAACAACAGCTATTTCAAAAGTACCATCCAGCCAACACTGCTTGTTTTTTTATAAATTTATCTTTTTTGTAATGGGCTTTCGTTCACCTTTGTACAACTTGTAACAATTTGGCCTTCTTTGTAACCTTCACATGACAAAAGATTATCTTTAAATATTATAATTTGGCATCTAAATTAGGCAAAGAACAATGCCCATTTCCCATATACAACATACATTTCAAAACCTGATAGTGAAAGTATTTGTATAGTTATAAGATATAGTAAAAAGATTGCCTGTAAGTTTAGAAAATAATGTCATGTAATCATTTTTTACGATTTTAACGCTACGAACCCCAAAAAATATACATTAATGTTACTTTTTTAGGTTAGGATTGTTCGTTACTAATATCGTTCTTACGTCAGTCAATCATAGCAACATACCTACAGACCTAAGTACTGTGTACCTAGTTAAATTATTAGTTAAAAAAGCGATAGGGTCGATACCTCTAAAAAGTCTAAATACCTACCACTAGCCTATGGTGCCTACATACCTACCTACATTTATTTAAACCTGATAAACAAAACGTGGAAAAACAAATAAAACATTACAGTAAATTGAAATAGTTTATTAATTATCATCATCTTCGACATCTATTACAACTACGTCATCTAGACTTTCAGCTGGCGCAGATATATTTTCTTGATACCTAGCCCATCCAAGGTACCACACCAACGTCATAACGTGCGCGCAACATCCAATGGTGCGACGACCGACCAAACAATTGCAACAATATTCCACTATACCAACTCTGCCAGCCACATTGTTTTCTATCAAAATGTATACATAATATTGTTTTCTAGAAATGTGCCTGGACTAAATTTTCCCTCTTATTAAAGTTATGTCATCACTTCCTCTTAGGTTATATTGAGAAAAATCTTGTGTATCCCTACATATTTCTATTCGGTATGAGCCATGAAAACGAATGTTCCCCATGATAAGATCTTGCTTGCCTTATCTGGTAAGTACCTAGGGCAAATAATATTAACTCGCTATAGCTTAGTCTAGGGAACATAAATAAATTATTACGGTCAGCTGTTATACTATGAAGAACAGCATGCCTTCGATTCATATTTAATTCTTCAACCAATAGAGCTAAATTATTTTCAAAATGCATTCTCTCTCTAATTATTTCCACTATTTGATTAGAATCATCTCTATCACGAAGACGAACACCAAATCGGTTGAGTAAACTAGCAGCTATTTGGCAGTTCTGCATCATATTTGGCACTGATTTATTAAAATAGTCTTGCCTCAGAAGCTTAAAATCTCTTTTGAAGTGGCCATTTACTGCCTCAACTACCCAGCGGCATATTGTTACACAGCGGCTCCGGTTGGCCTGCTGTGTTGTTAATTGGTGTTCGCCTTCTAATAGAGAATCAGGCATATATGGCCGATAATTACAGCCTTCTAACATTCTTATAGAATCCCGAAAACCCCTATCCAATATAAACACGTTGTTTTCTTGAAAATATAATCTAAGAGGAGAGTTTTCATAATCGAAAAGGGAAATCATGATGTCAGCATCAGATGTGGTAGCCTTGTATGGACCGAAACAATCTAAGTTGTAACCATCACATGCCACAAATAAAAATGGCTTGAATAGATTTTTATATTTGTGTAATGAATATGTATATTTTTGGAAGGAGTAATTGGAACTTTTATTTATATTTATGTAAGTCCCATCACAAATAATTATAGCATTTGAATAATTTTCATTGTATATACCATTTGGAATTGTAAGATTATGATCCATTAGACTTTCTCTGGATATGTGAGAAATACCCAAGTGCATAGGTACAAAATCTTCCACTAGGATTTCTCTGCATTTGTTCATTAGTCGCTCTAATGTGCTACGCGCTTCATCTAATAATGTAGACAACCGAACATTTGATTCACCAGTCCTCATTTTCATTAGCAATGCAGCTAATCCCAAAATACCTTTGTGCATACCTTGTATGCGAGGAACTTCATTAAGAAGGGTGAAAAAATCCTGCTTCGACCTTCCAGTCCAAAAGAAAAAAAAAATATCTTCAATTTCTTGTATGGCTTCTACATTTGTGAAATTAAGGTAGGGCTTAAATGCGTTCACAAATGAAAAAATGTGCTCTACTTGTTGTGAAGTGAATGTACTCAGGCTGTTACTTGAACTATACAGAGTACTCCACTCATTACTCAGTCTATGTTCTGTACAGACGCGGCTGTGCACAGGGATATAATATTTATAGGTACTGAGTATTGTTGCTCTGAATAATTCTGTGCAGATTAATATTAGCACATTGAGGGAAGCAGTGAGAAGCAGTATTTGCTGCCCGTCTATAATTTTCCAATGTTATGTCACTAGATATGATTACAGCAGGCACTTCTGGACTTTCATTAACAGGTTCAGCAATGACTAGCTCAGAGTCACCTGTTTCAATGTCTATTTCTTCAATAGTAGAATCTCCACGGGATTCATCAACATGCTCAATACGTATGGCAGAACGCTTATAACTCATCCAGCATGAGTGGCAGATTCTATCAGATGATGATGTCTACAAAAGAAAACATTGAATTAATATCAGGTAGTGTAAATATATTAATAAATTACATTTCTTTTAATTCACATGATCAAATAGCAATTATTATTATATTCATTTCATGTCAGAATGTATAAGTACAATAGTTTTAATTATTTCTTTGTGATTTAAATTATTCCATTCAGTCAATCAGTAACAGATAAATTAATTTCTGTCTAGAAAACAACAAGGGAAATTATCTGGAGTGTCAATACCATGTAACTTACTAATTAACAACAAAGAAACATAGATACCTGACGTGGTGCAATTCTTGTTTGGATAACAGCATTAATCTGTCTTTGCTCTTCTGAAGGATTGTCAAAAACAATAGAATGGCTCTGACGCTTGCCTATTGACCGTCCACAAAGACTGCAAACTTGTTTTCGACGTGGTTGAGATGACCCTGAAGTTTGAGCACCTTCACAGTCAGCTGCTAATTGCTGGTTTATACTTCTCATGAGGAGTTCATTACAAGGTTTGCAAATGTAATCTTCCTCAGTAATCTGAAATAGGAAACTCAATATGAACTTATTTTGTTAACAAATGATACAATAAATTAAGGCAAGCAGCACATGTTGAACAAATAGTTTTATATTAACAAAACTCCAACAAACAACAAGAAGGGTTACCTAACAAATCAAAACGAATTAAATAACATAACAAAACTATATTAACTTAGTTTATATTATTATATTGTATATCTTTCTGATATGTAGATAGATTTTTCGAAAAGTTACTTATTGTTATTTCATACATTATATGGCAGCTTTTTGATTAGGAAATGACACCTACTAACATATTTTTTTATTAAAATAATACACAAGAATACTTACGATTACTGGTGATATCCACTCGCTAAGTAACGAAATAACTCTTGTGTTGAGCTCATGAACGAGATAACGTCGGAAGTTATAAATACAGACGTTGCAGTTTATGCAAAGCATACGTTGTCTTTTTGGCGGCATTGTCAAGAAACGGTATGGTAAGCAAAGATCGTCAGATGAGGAAGATATCGAAGTCCGGGATGGTAGTTATAGTTATAGTTGGTCGTGGGTTTTCCGCACTTAGCCACTTATTTGGGCCATTGTGCGTATGTGGCGACTTCATTGACGCCGACTACTCATACCACCTTAGTTCCTTCCAGAAAGCCATTAGTTGGCTGGTGTCGTTTAAAGCTTCACTCATGGTTCTGGGGTTGTTCAGCAGCTTTGCCCGTTGATCGCTCACACTTGCACAGTGCAGAATGACGTGAGCGGGTGTTTCTTCGGTTTCCATACAGCCCCTGCACAGTGGGCTGTCCGTAACGCCTATGTTGAATAGGTGCTTGTTGAGTGGACAGTGGCCGGTTATTATGCCCGTCAGATGCTTTAGTGTTTTCCTATTAGAATGCAGCAGCTTGTGTGAGAGTCGCTTGTTCAAGCAGGGGATGGCATCTTTTGTTTGTCTGCATTCTTTTATGTTTGCCCACTGTTTTTCGTGTTCATGTGCGGTTCTCACACGTAGCCACGTTTTGATTTGGCTTGCTGGTATCGGTACAATCGGCTCGGGTCCCATTATCATTGTGTCCGATCCTTGCCGTGCCAGTTGGTCTGCGGCGTCATTGCCTGCGGAGTTGCTGTGGTCTTTAATCCATTGCAGCGTAACCCGATTCTTCTCTGCAATCTTTTGCAGCTCTAGGTGGCATTCCATGATGAGGCCGCTGTTAAAGCAGTTGCTGCCGAGAGCTTGTAGTACAGAGGCACTGTCCGTGATAATGCGTATAGACAGGTCAGTTACGTTCCTAGACGCGATTGCTGTTGCGGCTCTTGTTATCCCAACACACTCGGCTTGGAATATGGTGTTATGGGTGCCAAGGGATGTTGAGATGTTGATGTTTAAGTCATGGGAGAATACGCCCGCACCCGTCCCATACTTCGTTTTTGAGCCGTCTGTGTATACTCTGACTTCGTGTATACCAGAGCAGTTTTTGTGTTCCTCCTGCAATTGGATGCGATATTTTTTGTCAAAGACAAAAGTTTTAGGGATGAGATCGCAAGCGGCCTCTAGCATCGGGATCTCTTTGGTTAAGGTCCCTTTTAGGCGTGCGTGAGTAATTCGATCATCCTTTCTCCATAGCCCGAGCTTGTCTAGACGGATTGCTGCAGCGCCAGCTTCCTGCTGGATCATTAGGTGCAGCGGTCTTAGGTCCAGTAGTATCTCCAAGGCGGCTGTTGGGGTGCTCTTCATGCAGCCTGTTGTGGCCAAGCAGGCTAGGCGTTGAAGGCTCTGTAGCTTTTTTGTGATTGTGCTTAGTTGCGTGCGTGGCCACCACACTACTGCACCATACGTAAGCATGGGGCGTCCGGGATGGTAAATAGGGTCGTAAAATAGAAACAAACACACAATAAATCGCACAGTACACAACGAGACGCAAGCGCAACAACGATGTACTGCGCCGATGCCAATCTGAGAACTGTCAAATGTCAAAAAAATCCGTTTCACTCGTGCGAACTCAATTATGCAATTATATATTGCATAATTAATTTATTTCTCTATAATATTATTTCTAATTCATCTGTATTATGTCAATCCTAATAAGGATATATTGACTGATTAAATAAAACGCAAAATAATGTATAAAACTCGGAAACAGATCTGAATGAAGTCCATTGCCAATGCGTAAAATGGAACGTCGTAAATAGATGGTGGTTGTGATGCGTTCAAAACATGCTAATACGTTTACGCTTTACGTAGAATAAGTGTAAAGAATTACTGATAAATATTTTTCCTGGGTTTCTTTTAACATTGTGATAAGCGTAATTAATATACAGTTAAATAAGTTGAATTTTAAGATTTATTTCATACATATACATAGTCAGGTGAAAAATGGGCATTATTCTTTCGTTCGTCATGAGGTCAAATAAGTAATTTTGTGTCACAATCCTTACTCCTGATGCTTCCTGTGAACCTTAATCAAACATAAACTGTGTTAACCCTTTAGTTCGCAGAAAAAATTATGATCTAAATTCATAATTTTTTTTAGTAATTCTGTTTTGTAATAAAATGTTTTACCTAAAAAAAATAGAAAGAAAAATCTGCAATAAACAGATTTTTAGGAATGATATGTTAAAAATACGTAACATTGCGAAGTAGACAATGTTGAAGTGTAAAAGAGACATGTTAATCATGTTATGTATTTTTAACGTTGCGAAATGTGCAGTTAATTAATAATAAAACTAAACACTGTTTAATAATAATATAAATTTATTAAAATCGAAGCAAATGTTAAAAGAAATTACAGATAAAATGTTAAAACGATTACTGTTCATGGAATTGCTTAAAACAATTACGATTTTTTACAAAACAATCTTAAATTGCATTTTACACAAATGACAGTGGTCATCCCTTTCTTACAAAACTTACACCGACCCTGAGCAGTTGTGTAGTCCGGCATATGACCAACATTGTCACGGCGGATAGCGTCAGTAGGCCATAGCCCAGCGGGCTTTTGAATTTTTTCAAATTTAGCCTGTTGAACATTTTCTAAAGATGTACTCGTATGAGCTGGCGTTCGCTGTTTCGAGAGCAATTCGAAGTAAATCATAATTCTGAATATTTTTAGTGAGTTACGCCTTTATTGTACCAAGCACAATCTTTTCTATACATAATCCATGCATTATTTACGCAAATATCCAATAATTGAGAGAACAAAGCCATGTACCATCTCTTGGTTTTATAATTAGTGCGGTAAAGAGAAATCAGCATGTCACACAAGTCCACACCTCCCATGTGGGAGTTATAATGTTTCACTATTTGAGGACATGGAACATCAATCCTGGACTTGGTTTCTTTACAAAATCGCTTTATGTTCTCCATAGGAAACGAATCTACATAAGATCTTGCTAATTTTACGGATTTGTTTTGTCGTGCCATTTTACGACGGTCAACTTATTTTGATTGCAAACAATTTGTTTGCTGGAGCCTCTACCTTTTTAAATAAATCTTTATTGCTAGGCAGTTTTCCTGACACCCCCTTAGACGATTAGATCTAATTGTACCCAAGGAAAAAAATCTAGTTCTAAAGATGAAAAGAAATTGTCAAAATACACAATCGCCGATTTATGTCTAATGCTCTGGCAGAGAGCTATTTATTTATTTATTTATTATACACTTTATTGTACACTTTTACAAATATGTTAAAGAAATTTACATATGTAAGATACTACGACTTTGGCGCCAACTCCTAAAGAGTTTTCATATTCCGTAAAAGAATGGAATCTGAATGTATCTTCACCGGCATAAGGAATAAAGTCGTAGACACAGCCAGATACCCCAGCTCTGACAAACATTTTAAAACCCCACTTCTTAGGCTTCTTTGCCAAATATTGGCGCCTGTTGCCAGCTCTTGTGCCCTTATATGGCACCATCATTTCGTTGATACTGTACCGATGTTCCTCTTCTAATTTAAGGCAGTTTCTACGTACTGCTTCCAAAATCGGATGGATTTTGAAGTAACGATCTCTATTTTGCTGAGAATTATCAACGACATGCAAAAACTGGCGAATTTGTTCATAACGCTTCAAACTCATAATATCGGCAATACGATTATATCTAAGGTCCTTCTTCCAGTAGTTGCGGTAGGACAGCATCTTGACAATACCCATTAGGAAATTTATTGCTATAAAATCCAATAACTCGTCATGAGTAACATTTACGGGCTTGAGATTTCGTTGCACTGCGTATACATTTGTATTTTGAAAAATTATTTCCATAACATCTTTACTAAAAAAATCGGTGAAATAATCTGATGGAGACTTCGATTCCGAACCAAATTGAGTGAAGTTCACTTCTTCCAACGCCGCACCATGTTTGAACTTACCGCCTTCCCGTTTAAATTCGAGAGCCTTTCTTACAAACTTTTTTTTTTGTCAATAAATGAGGTGAATGAGTTTTCGTTTTTTTTTTGATCGAGTTTCTTTCACTGTAACTGTAGAAGCAATAGGGCTTGGTGACATGGATAAAACTGAAGAAATAGACTGCAGTGTAGGCAAATGTTGTGGAAGGTTGTGTGTGGCGAGTCCTTCGGTAATAGTGGGTGTGGATGGTATTACATCTTCCGGCAAAAACTCATCATTTTCAAGAATATTAAGTCGCTCAAACGAAGAATCTAATGTACGGGGTTCGGAGCTGTATTCGGTATCATCAGTTAGTACATTAACCTCATTATCATCTCCTAATGTGCTACTATCGCTGGAAGAAGCATCTTGTGGTGGGACAAGTGCTAGTATTTTCCTCACACGCTCTAATCGCAGGTTACGCTAAAAATAAATGAAGCAAATTATGCATGCGAACACCCTCAAACACCAATAAAAGCATAAATGTATATCCTCCACCATTCCGCAATGTTAACTATTTTTTACACTCTCAACTCTATGGCAATCACCGTTATATTCGCAATGTTAATTAACTATAGCATATAAACACAATTGATATGTGGGTAGTTGAAATAACAGGTTTTGTTTAAATTTGCTCTAGAGGGAAATTTAAATAAAATAGTTAATTTTAATTAAAAAGTGATTTTAATGTATAATAGTTAAAGCTTTCATTACATACCTGCTGGTATAGCGTTATCTCTTACAACTGACAAATATAAACATAATACACATAATGGACAGTTGCAATGTCTCAAGTATCCTTGACATGCAGTCATATTTTGAGGAGCGTATGGCACTTTTTGAGGCGGAGCTGCAGAAGAAGTCCCCACAAACAACCCGAAGCCTAGCAGACGAGTTTGCTTCATTCAAGAAATTTGTTCTGCAAACCTTGAAATCCTTCTCGCAGCAGCTCGATGCAGTTGGTCGTGAGGTTGACAATATTGAAATGCGTAGCCGCCGTAAGATGTTGCTGCTTCATGGCGTGGAGGAGCATAAAGATGAGGAGACGACTCGGTTAGTGACAGATATAGTTAAGCAGCATCTCAAGCATGACACCTTCACAGCTGATGACATCAGGCGTTGTCACAGGATGGGACGCCAAACTTCAAACGACAAAGCCAGGCCCATACTGGTCAAATTCCAAACTGTTGCGGTGCGGGATAGCGTCTGGTATGCAAAGACCAAACTCAAAGGGACGGGCATCACTTTGTCGGAGTTCCTGACACGATCGCGACACGAAGCTTTTATGGCGGCTCGGACGAGGTTCGGAGTTTCAAAGTGCTGGACGAAGGAAGGCAACATTCATATCCTGGGCCCTGACGGTAAGCGGTATCGCATCACTTCCGTCAGTGAATTGAGCAAGATTAAACTCGTAGAGGCGGAGAAACTTGTCGCTAAGCCTGCCACGGCTGCCACGAAGACCAAGAGAGCTGCAGCTACGAGGAAATAGGTTTTTCATTTGTTGTCGCATATCCGTATGTACTTTCATTTTATGTAAATGCACCTTCTCTTTACTAATTATTAACTTTAAACTTTATTTTCTATATACCGCATATCAACAAACAAAACACTGCAGTCATCTATGTCGCTGCTGTCACTAATGTCATAACTCATATTATTAACGTTTCGTTTCGCACTACATATTATTGAATACTTGGTTTTTGAGACACTCACTTATACCATATTATTATAATATAATTTTTCTATGTACCTAATTCACTGTAGTGAAGGTGCCTTTTCTCTTTTTTCAGATTTTTATACATATTTGTTAGTTTAAAATATCTATTTTTGCTACTCTAACGCGCAACTGGCGGGTGAACAAGATGCAAAGCTTTACGTGAGAATTATTGATATATCTGATTATAGAATATATTAATTTATTTCGTTATTATATATATATATATATATATATATATATATATATATATATATATATATATATATATATATATATGTATATGTATATACATATATACTTCTATATATTATTATATGTATTTATACTATTATATTTATTAAATGTCAGATACAGACTCAGTCAACGATGATGACACCTTTGTTTCTGCAACAAGTTCAGACGACAGCTTTAAAAGTGTTCCTTCTCTGGGAGACATTCTCCAGTCACAATTCTCAGACGTACCCAAGCTCTTTAATGTAGTCCATATAAATTCGCAAAGTATTCCGGCCCATTTTCCTGATATGCTGGCTAACTTAGACTGCCAAAACATACATGCTGTCCTTGTTTCGGAATCATGGTTAAAACCACGTCTCCCCTCAGCATCTTACTCTCTTCCAGGGTTCAACCTAATTAGGAATGACCGCACTTTCGGCAGTATAGGCGGTGTTGCCATATACTTGCGTCAACAAATTCCCTATAACATAGTCACTATGTCTCCACAGCCTCCACAGTCGAATGCTGGCGAGCATCTCTTTTTGGAACTTGAACTTCACCATATTAAAGTTCTATTAGGCGTATACTACTCACCTTCTAACCGTGTGAACTATTTTTCTTCATTTGAGCAGATCCTAGAAAATCTCACACCTTTATATAGTCACACTATTATAATGGGTGACTTCAACACTTGCCTCCTCAAGCAAGATTCAAGGGCTGCGTCTTTTCGACAAGCTACGGAGTCTTGTAATTTATCAATTTTAACACTGAATGCAACTCACCACTTTCCCAACTGCACTCCTTCTCTTCTTGACCTTATTTTGGTGTCTTCTCCTAGTTTCGTTTACAAGCATGGTCAATGTACGGCAGATGCGTTCTCTTATCACGACCTAGTCTTTGTCTCGTATAAAATACGCCCACCCAAAACAAAGCCTAAGGTTGTCTTGCAGCGCAATTTTAGTGGCATGGATCATGACAGACTTCGTGAGGATGCTGTCAATATAGACTGGGAGTCTTTATATACTTCAGAGTGTATTGAATCCAAAGTTCAGATACTAGTATCAAATCTGATTAATTTATATGACGTGCACGCGCCTATTCGCGCCGTTAAAATAAAACACTTACCAGCACCATGGCTAACAGCAGATATAAATAACATTATGGCAAAGAAATCCGCCGCTAAAGCAAAATTGAAGCATGAAATGAAGCATAAACCTAGCGTTTTCAATCAACAAAAATACGTGGCTATCAGGAATCACTGTAACAAGGTGTATAGGAAAGCGCAACGCCAACATATTCAAACATCAGTTGAAGACGGTAATCCAGTAAAGGTCTGGCAATTTCTTAAATCCTTGGGAGTGGGTAAGGCACGGCAACAAACAATTCCAAACAATATTAACCTCAATTCTCTTAATACTCATTTCACTACTTCGTCCCAATTTGATGGAACTACAAAAAGAACCACTTTAGAATATCTTTCATCTTTGCCAACCCCAAATTATTCTCCCTTTATCTTCAATCAATTTTCCGCTTGTGACGTTAAGAAGAGCATACTGGCAGTGACGTCCAATGCAGTCGGCAACGATTGTGTCAGCCGCAAAATGATCCTTCCCATCCTAGATGAAATTCTTCCAGTCCTATGTCACATCCTGAACCATTCCATAGCCCGTGGTGTCTTTCCATCAAGTTGGAAAGATGCACTAATAATTCCTTTACCTATGAAGTCCAAACCCTGCTCCTTCTCCGATTATCGACCCATTTCCATACTACCTTTCCTATCAAAAGTCCTTGAACGTCTTGTTCACTCTCAACTTAGCTCCTTCCTACATAAACATTCGCTCCTAAATCCCTATCAATCTGGTTTCCGCCCCGGGCACAGTACTGTCACTGCATTGGTTCGTGTAACAGATGACATTAGGCTGGGTATGGATAGTGGCAATCTGACGGTTTTGACCCAACTTGATTTTAGTAATGCGTTTAACACCGTAGATTTTCACATTATACTTGGCATATTACGCTCTCTTAACGTATCTCCAACGGCAATTGACTGTTTTCACAGTTACCTGTTTGGTCGCCGGCAACGTATACGCATCGAAGACACTTATTCCACTTGGTCTAACACAAATGCCGGTGTGCCACAGGGTGGCGTGCTATCTCCTTTACTCTTCGCAATATTTATTAATTCAATCTCAAACCAATTACTTTCATCCTACCACCTTTACGCAGATGATTTGCAAATTTACACGCAGGCTCCGTTAAATAAGCTAGCAGAAGCCTGTACTACCATTAGCTCGGACCTGTCGCGTATCTGTGAGTGGACCACGAAATATGGACTTAAGGTAAATCCTGACAAAACACAATTGATTGTTGTCGGCAGCCCCAAACTCGTCTCGAAAATTTGTTGGTCCGAACTGCCACGCATTAGTTTTAACGGAAAGGATCTTCCGTTCAGCAAAACCGTAAGGAATCTAGGTATTTACTTTGATGATACTATGTCATAGAGATCTCAAATCCTAGAAACGAGTCGCAAACTATTTGCATCAGCAGGATCGTTGCGTAGATTACGCAACTTCCTTCCAACTGCCACTAAGATTGCGCTTGCTCAAGCTCTGCTTCTGCCTATAATTGACTACGCGGACGTCAGCTATCTTGACCCCACTGAAGAGCAGCTAGATAAACTTGAGCGTCTCCAAAACTTCTGCATACGATTTATATTTGGATTGCGCAAATATGATCACGTTTCAGATTTTCGCAACAAATTCAAGTGGCTGCCAATTCGTCTTCGCAGGAATACTCACATTCTTACATTGTTATATAATGTACTTTTTAATCCCAATTCTCCCTCTTATCTCAAAGAACGCTTTAAGTTCCTCGATGACACACGTGTAAAGTCCTTGAGGTCGTCTGAGGATCTAACGCTGGAGATGCCGAAGCATTCCACAAATTACTTCGACAAATCTTTTACTGTTCAGGCTGTGCGACTGTGACATGCTTTACCAGTGGAGATTCGAAGAGCAAGCACAATAAATATTTTCAAAGACTAGGTAAAGAAGCACTATTTCAAGGATTGACAAATATATCAACTTAATTATCGTCTGAGTTCATCATTTGTATAAACTGTATCTATATTATTTAGTATATTGATATATATTTAATTGTATTTGTATAAATTATGTATGTATTTTATGTATGTAAGTAAAAGGTATATTTATTTATGTATATATGTGTATCTTATTTAGGATAATCTTATTGATAATTATTTCACTTTAAAGCTACACCATGCCCACAATAATGCTTTAATCATTCCTGTCCATCCCAAGGTTGCCTGGCAGAGATCGCCCCTGGCGATAAGGCCGCCGTTTGTACATGAAACTTAGCTTTAAGTCACTATATAAAATGTACTTTACTTTGGTGTGCAATAAAGAATACATCTATCTATCTATAGCTAACATTCAACTTCAACAAGTTATAAAAAACACTCACTTGCATTATTTGTAACAAAGTTATTGATAATTCATAGAATGCAACCATACAAACATTTTTTTTTTTTTTGTATTTATTATTGCAATCTGTCATGATAACATTCAGCAAATGGTTAAGGATTTCCGACAAGACTTGGAGGGCAGGCAGTCCAGTGACGTTTGCCCTTATTTTATAAATCTCCCCTATAGATCTCCAGGTGTCTTTCTCTTCAGTCGCTTGAACTTAGCGTCATGTTTCATTAAGTTCTTTGCTAGAACATTTGGGTGATTTTCCAGTCTTTTCTTATAGCTTATCATTGCCTGTTTAACCTCATCTTTGATGGTTCTTATTTGAAGATCATGGTGCAGTTGCTGATTTGTTATATACCAAGGAGCATTAACAATAAGTCTGAGCATTTTAGATTGAAATCTTTGTAGGATCTCTATATTAGAGTTTGAGGCGGTTCCCCACAGTTGTATACCATAGCACCAGACAGGTTTTAGGATACTTTTATACAATAGCAACTTATTTTCAAGCGACAGCTGCGACTTGTTGTTAAAAAGCCAGTACATTTTTCTGAGTTGAATGCCTAGGGCCTTGCGTTTAGTAAATATATGCTTTCTCCAGGTGAGACGACTATCTAAGTGAATTCCTAAGTATTTGGTTTCTTTTGCTTGGGGGATTTCAACATGATTAAGTGATACTGGCGGACAAGTGCCGTGTCTAATGGCAAATGTTACTTGTACTGATTTAGTCTCGTTGGCTTTAATTCGCCAGGTGGCTAACCATTCTGTGATATGGTCTAAGCAATTTTGGAGCTTTTGGCTTGCGCTTAATGTATCCTCATCGACTGTTAAGACCGCTGTGTCGTCAGCAAATGTACCAACTACTACGCCATCTGTCGTAGGTAGATCAGCAGTATAGAGTAGGTACAAAGTTGGGCCAAGTACACTTCCCTGAGGGACTCCTGCGTGGATGCTGTGTAGGCTAGTTAAGTGTTCCCCTTGTTTGACGTAGTAGAACCTATCAGAAAGGTATGATTTCAGGAAGATGTAGTAATTTGCTGGGAGATGAGTTTTTATTTTACTAAGGAGTCCTTCGTGCCAAACTCTATCAAAGGCTTGAGAAATATCCAAAAAGGCCGCACAGCAATATTTCTTATTGTCATACGCTGTATGGATGTTTTCGACCAGCCGATGGACCTGTTCAATCGTACTATGCTTCTCTCTGAAGCCAAATTGATGGTTGGGTATTATTTTAGCATCTGCTATTACAAATTTCAATCGCTTTAAGAAGATGATTTCCATGACCTTGGACAGAACAGGCAACAGGCTGATTGGCCTATATGAGGTCACTTCTTCCGGTGGCTTACCAGGTTTTGGTATCATTTTGATCTGAGCTACCTTCCATTGCTGTGGGAAAATACCCCTTTTCAATATACAGTTAAACAGGTATGTTAAAAATAATATTGCTATATTCGGTAATTCACAGAGTAGTTTGGCGGTGATTAAGTCGTATCCTGGAGCTTTCTTCTTATTTAGCTTTTTGATAGTTGCAGTGATCTCACCTTGTTTAATTTTTTTTATTGGAACATCTAGTTGGAGAGGTTCATCAAGACACTTGAGCAGGTCTTCGCTAGTGTTATTCGTATTTTGAGGAGCATTAGGTACAAAAACCTCATCTAGATGAAGGGCGAAGGCTTCTCCTTTCTCTTGGTCACTTTTAGCCCAGGATCCATCTGTTTTTCGTATAGGTGGTGTAGAATTGGTGGGTATTTTGAGCTTATTTAAAGCTTTCCATAGCGAATAGTCGCTATTAGCCGTGGCGTCTAGGTTGCGTAAATGGTTTTGAATCGTCTCATTTCTTTCTCTATGTAGTAGATTTTTAAGTTTAGCTGTCAGGTGATTAAAATGAGTTTTGTCGCCATGGAATCTAGTGATTTGCCACCGCTTGCGCGCTTTTCGTTTCTCAGCCACTAATTCACGAACAGATTTGGAGCAATCATATTTCATATGATGCTTACTAACAGGCGTGCTATTCCATGCTGCATTTTGAACACACATATTAAAGTGTTCAACCGCTGTCATAACATCCTCTTGGTTTTTCAGAGGCAATTTAATGTTCAGATCCGTTTCTACTAGAGAACGGAACATATCCCAATTGGTGTTGGGTCTATGTAGTCTCGGTGTAGGCTCTACAAGATCTAATTTACGAGAAACTTCTATTAACACAGCTGTATGATCGGATGAGAGGTCTTGATTGGATCTACATTTGAAGCAATTTGGAGGAATCCCTCTTACAACACTAAAGTCCACCAGATCTGGAATCTTTTTAGGATCTGTGGGCCAGTATGTTGGCTCTCCACTTGACACCGTATGTAGGTGTAAACTGTTTAGAGCTGTCTGAAGTTGTCTTCCCTTAGGAGTTGTTAAGCGAGAGCCCCAGATAGTGTTCTTTGAGTTATAGTCGCCACCGGAAATAAATCTTGGTCCAAGAGTTTGGAAGAAACGAATATAGTCCTCTTTCTTGATCTGATGTTTTGGTGGAGAATAAAGTGCGGTTACAGTAAGGTGGCCCTGCCAGTCCTCAACAACTACACTCGTGGCTTGTATTTCAGGGGTTTTGAACGCCTCGACCTCATGGTGCCTAATATTATTCTTTATAATAATCGCAGACCCCCCATGTGCCGTTCCATCCGGATGCATTGTTTGATAGAAGGAGTAGTCCTGAATTTTCAGGTAATGTCTGTTGGTAAAATGAGTTTCTGAAACTAAAAGGATATCTATTTTGTTTAATTTTAAGAATGTCTCCACTTCGGGGACGTGGTGTGAGAGCCCATTGGCATTCCAAAGGGCTATTTTTAATGAGTTGAATGTGACATTTTGGTCATGAAATCCATAAGGAGATTTGTCATGCAAGTTAGTTGTTGTAAGAGTTGGGTCATAGTCTTCATCAATTCTTTTATGTCTTCATTTGATGTCTGTCTTTGTGACAATTCCGTGCAACTTTGATTCATTAAAGGGGTGTTCGTTGGTTTGCCGCCTTTCGTGGCTTGACTAAAGGAAAGTTTGTTAGGTTGGTTGGCTGAGTCCTTTGATTCTATAGTTTGTTGGGTAACGTTGGTATTTGGCGTATTATGTATGCGTCGTTGCTTGACTTGTTGAGGTGGGTATTTGATCTTTTGAAGCTCTTTGTACACTGAGCATCCTTTGTAATTTGCCGGATGATTTCCATCACAAAGAATACACTTTACTTTGTCCGATCTTCCCTTACGTTCACAGTCTTTAGATGCGTGATCACCGGCGCATTTTATACATTTGGGATTTCTGAAACAGTATTTCCTTGTGTGCCCGTACTGCTGGCAGTTGCCACATTGTGTAATTTCTCGCTTGGGTCTTGGTGGTTCAATTTTGATTTTACAGTGCAATAGGCTTGTGATGTCATAAATGAGTTTATTATTACTACTTGGTTCTATTTCCACAAAGTATATCGGTAATGGCTTTTTTGTAATTCTTTGCTTTACATTCCAAATATTGGTGACTTTGTGACCATAAGTGGCTAATTCGGCTTTTATATCCCCCAAGTCACATGAAGGATGAAGGTTTTTGAGTGCTACTTTAAAGCAACGGTCTTGCTTAGGCTTATACGTGTAAAACTCTGTTTCTTTTTCTTTCAGGTTTTTAACTATTTTTGAATATAGTTCTGTGCTTTTGGGCTGAATTTTCACTTGTTCTTCCCGCAGAACTTTTAACTCGTAATTGCCTTCTGCTACTTCATCAAGTAATTTAATCAGGGGTTGTATATTACTGACTCGGTCTACGTATATTGGTGGTGGTTTGACAGGTTTTTCTGTGATATCACTAGTTTGTAACTCTTGGGTACCTTTGTCTAACTCTGCAAAGCTATTTGAAGTTGGAATGGGCTGGCTAAGCCAATATGAATCAGTTGTCTTTTGCTTTTGGGTTTTATTGTTTTCTGGACTTTCAAGCTGTCTTTTCCTTAAAGGTATTTGCTTCCATTGATCTATTTCCGTTATAGTTGGAACTGATGAAGATTTTTGTATATCATTCACGTTGTTAAGGGATTGTGTTCTTGTTCTGGTAAATAGGGCAGGGTGAAGTATTTGTTGCGTTAGTATTTTATTAGCAGGTCTTTCCGATGGAAGATTTGTCAGAGGAGGGTTTTGTGTAGAATCCATTTTTGTTCCCACGAGTAGGGTCGATTAAAAGGTCGCACACAGGGTAACGCCCATTCCCATGTGAAGGCACTATACAACAATGTGAGCCAGGTCCATTGAGGTTGGCGCTAGAGGCTGATGTCCCATCAGTCATTCATCCTATTGGCACGTATCCCACCGTAGGATTGGGGTTTTTTTTATAGAGGATAACGACCTCGTAGCCCGGGCAATTAAGCCAAGACAGCCATTCCCGAGAAACATGACCGCGGGGTTACGGATTGGTGATCATTTCCTATCACCTTTTTCTAGCTATACGCTAGCCAGGTTATTTGACCGCCGCCTGAGACTCGGCGTTGTTACTCGTTTGGCACCACCCGGGAGGTACGTGTAGGGTGGGTCTAGGAATAGATGGTAAATCCTACGGACGCGAGTAACTCCACCTCCCTTATATTTATTTATTTATGTATATATGTGTATCTTATTTAGGATAATCTTATTGATAATTATTTCACTTTAAAGCTACACCATGCCCACAATAATGCTTTAATCATTCCTGTCCATCCCAAGGTTGCCTGGCAGAGATCGCCCCTGGCGATAAGGCCGCCGTTTGTACATGAAACTTAGCTTTAAGTCACTATATAAAATGTACTTTACTTTGGTGTGCAATAAAGAATACATCTATCTATCTATAGCTAACATTCAACTTCAACAAGTTATAAAAAACACTCACTTGCATTATTTGTAACAAAGTTATTGATAATTCATAGAATGCAACCATACAAACATAAATAATATGTTATTTATACATGAAATAGGAACCTTGATTAAAAAAGTAAATATTTCTTACCTTTTGCGCGGGAGCTGCTCGTGATCGGAACGCCATTTTACACAATACTGTCAAAATTGACATTAGAATGACATCTTGTATTTTGCTATGGATGCATAGGGATGTCCTTTACTTACTAAAAGCATAAAATTGTTAAATAAACCGAAAATATTCTCCGTGGATTTTTTGAATTATGAATGTTAAGTATAGTTGACGTTGTGTATTAAAGGGTTCCCTTAAATTGGCAAATAAATTAATTCCTAAAATTTAATGATTTTTTGTTATTTCCTGGTTTATTATGATGCCAGATGACTGAAAAAAAAATGTAAAAAAAATCTAGGTACCTATTACAGTTTTCGCGAAAATCTATGTACTCCGGGGAGTACATTGCCAACTGTAGTGTAAAGTACGTCTTCTTCTGTTTGTACTACGTGGAGCACATTGCCAAAATATGAATGAAACACATCTTAGTTCAATCTTCACTTTATTTATCATAATTCTTATCAAAGTATAGGTATGTATTTATTGGGTGTGAAATTGGCGGAAGCAATTTCTTTTGTTACTTTCTCCTACCACAAAATACAGATGCATATTGCATTTCACGCAAAAAAATTTGGTTCTTCCCTCTTTACAACACCTACAGCGTGATTGCTTATTTGCTGATTCTGGAAAATGTCCAACAGCATCGTACCTGACACTGTCCACCGGCCGTTCAGCTGTAGGTTTCAGAATTATTTTCCCCTTCACCTTCTCGATACTTCCACTTGACCTGGCAATTTTTCCAGCCCGACAAAGTCCTTCAAATAAATCAAGCCTAAACTCTTTTAGAGACTTTAATTCTCCCATTTCGCCTGTAAAGAAGCCAAGCGTTATTTATGCATATATCTAGCAATTGCGAAAATATACCCAAATACCACCGTCGGCTCTTGAAAGGGGTCCTGTACAAAGATATGAGCATATCTGCTTAATCTCCGCCCCCATATGCTTGTTGTACTGCTTCACAAATTGAGGGCAGTCAACATCGACTTTGCGTTTGTCTTCCTTCGAGTATCTCCTTATCTTTTCTATAGGATCAGACTCCACGTAGGAACTAATAAGCGTAACCACCTTGTTATCGTTCCACTTTACGATAGCTAACTTATTGTTATTGCACACAACTTGGGCACTGTATCCTCTCCTTCTCTTTTTTATTTCTTTTTCAGAGAGTAACAGATCTTGACAACCCTTGAACCGGTTTGTTCGTATTGTTCCCAGGCTAAATATACCATATTCTTCTCGCAATAAATAAATAAGCTCTGGAGAAGTAAAGAAGTTGTCCACGTATATGATAGATGGCTTCTTTTTTATTGTTTTGCATAATGCTATTACCACCATGCCACCAACCCCAAGTGAAGCTTCTTTGGCTGTGAAAGTGTGTTCACGGAACGTGTCATCTCCACCGTACATGACGAAATCATATATTATGCCTGAAACCCCGGCGCGTACAAAATTTTTGAAGCCCCATTTTTTTGGCTTGTTCTTTATATACTGCCTCCTTTTCCCAGCTTTCGTGCCTTTGTATGGGATCATCATTTCATTATTGAGTACTGCCCTTCTTCCTCTATCTTCAAACAATTTTGTCTGATCTTCTCTATAACAGGGCGTATTTTGTAATAGCGATCTGAATTCTCCATGCTATTATCCACAAAGTGAATGTTGCGGCGTATTTGTTGATAACGCTTTAGGGGCATTTCATCAGCTATTAGAGGATATCGGGGTTTTCTTGCCCAATAATCAGTGTATGCTGGCATGTGAACCACACCCATTAACATTTTAATAGCAAGAAAACGTTCTAACTCTTCATTTGTCAACTGTATAGACTTGCCATGTTGTTGCACCGAATATAAGTTTGTATTGTGAACGATATCTGAAATGATGTCTGGTGAAAAGAAACAGCGAAAGTATTCCAATACCGTTTCGTTTTGCGTTTCATGAAGTTCGTGTATCCCTTCATCCACGTAGCCCCTATGGCGCAAATAAGTATTTTTCCAGCTGTAAATCAGTGAAAATTTAGTTTTCTTAACCTTTTTGACTACCATTGAAAGCTTTTTACGTTTAGATCTAGTGATCGGCACAGGCGAAGCTTTTGACGTGCTAGGAACTGGTGACTGCAGAAGTTCTACAGATGGAGTGGGTAATGATTGAATTGAATTCAATGTTGGGATGGCAGCGTAATTATTAGTTAACGGAGACGGAAAAACCTCTTGAAATGTTGGTGTTAGTGGTACATCATCAATGTTACAGTCAAAGACGTTATCGGAGTCGTTGTGGTCGTCTTCTAGAATGTTCAGTCTTTCAAATGAGGAGTCTAATGAAGGTGGGTCAGAGCTGAGCTTAGGTGAAGATGGTGGAAGGATGTGTGATTCGTCATCAGAACTAGAACTGTCATCGGAACATGCATTTTCTTTCGGGATCAAAGCCAAAATCTTATGCGATCGTGTCAGGTTCAAGCACTGCAGAAAAAGAAAAAGAACATGCTGTATGAAATACAATCCACACCGCAACCGAAGATTTTTTATATAAAAAACCAAACAAAAAAAAGTTAGTTTACATTTCTAAGTCATAGGCAATGTACTTCGTGTATACCAAAGTTTATTTTGTGTTTTTTACTACGTACTTGGCAATGGTATTCAGGGAGTACATACAAAGTTATGATCTTATAAAATTGCGATTACATTATTTACACATAAAATTCCGAACGATTGATATTATTTATAATATTCCCATGCAATTTAAAGCCTAATAACCGCAAGTCCCATCCAAAAAAGTGTAAAAAAACTGAAAAATCTTACCCGTGACGCAGATACACCAGAGCGCTTCGAAGACATTTCGAATTTGACAGATATTATTCGATGTTACCACATCCAAATATTTTTTCTACCAAAATATACAATTATTGCAAGCTAAAAATAATAACAAATGGTACTTTTTCTTAGATTAGTAATACAAGCGATTTTAAAAAAGTCTATGTCTTTGGTGGAGTACACTGCCAATTTAAGGGTTAAAAGTCGCTAAAACCATTTTCAATTTTAGACGAACTTTTGCTAAATATCTTTGATCCCTCAAAAACGTATATAACCGGACATATGCGGACACGATTTTGATAGTACTTATAAGCAAAAGGATCAAATAATAACCTATATTAAAAATAATAGCCCGATCTACCCCGATACATAAACAAAAACACTAGCAAATAAAAAAATATTGCAGAAAATCACAGTATTATAATGGCTTTTCTATTTATAAAAAAAATATGTAGTTTGATAGTTGATCATGACTTTATTTATATAATATGTAAGTATCTTAACTTGTCCATCAGAATCCATTACTTTCAGTTCGTAAAAAGAACTTGATAACATAAAAAATCACTTTGTAAGTTTAATGTTTAGAAAAGCGCCGAGAATAGATACGTACACTAGGTAACACGGTCAACTTCCGACTGACCCCACGGGTGCGGGGTGTGGGCTAGCAGGTAGATAAACCTTGGATATTGTTCCCGGGTTCGTAATCTATTCGTGGACCTCGGTTTAAGAATGATATTGTTATTTTGACATTTTGGACTTTTGGCCGCGTAGATCGTGCAAATACCTGTATGTGCGCCGATAAACAGACTGCTGTGTCACCTGACGTCACATTTCGTTTCGACCAATGGTGAGCAGTTTTGAAAGTTTGAATTTCATGCCTTTATTTTCGACTTTTCAAATAATATTTTAAGTGTATAAATAATGAATAAATGAAAAAAAACCTTTCAAATATAATCTGACGGCGATCAAGGTTTGAGAAAAAAATATTTGAGACGATTTTAAATGTTATGCATATTCCCTATTGGTCGTTGCCCAATAATGTCTTAACCAAATTTGTCGCATTTTATACACGTCATAACGAGGGTTACATTAATATTGAGATACGTTCTGTTCACTCACTATATAGGTAAAGTGCCCAATTATTGTCACTTTAACGATCACTGTGCACTTAAATCATGTTAAATGTCCTTGTGTAATGTTGCCAGCAAAAAAAAACGACCACAATGACAGAATGAATGTTAATCAACCTTTTTATTATATAAAATAGGTACTAAGTTATAATATATATGTATTTTTTTGCAATATCTGTAAATAATACGATTTTCCCAATTATCGGCTTGCTTTGACTAATTATCAGCATACTATAGGTTTAGTCCCATTTATTGGCATCTCGGATTGTTAAGTAAGTGCCTGAAAATTCTTAGGGTAAGGGATATGAAAGCTTAGCAAATACCTAATCACATTTATTTAAACAGAAATCTGTACTAAACATATTAATAAAATAGTCAGTCAGGTAATTCTGCTTACAAATACTTCTTCTTTTAATATAGTATCAAAATCAACACAGCCATTATAAAAATATAATGTAATCAGTACACAATTACTTAAGTTAAAGAGATCAGTAGTAACTTGAGTTATATTTTTAATTATTGTTTTACAATTAAATCAGTCTTCAAATTCAGCCAATAAATTTTCTATTTCAACTTCAGTATGTAACACCTTGTTTTCTTTTCTGTCATTCTTAATAGGTATTAAATTAACATGGTCTAGATCGTTTTCCTTTTCATCTTGGTTTTCAGTCGGTTTGCTGCCTTCTGTAGCAGTTTGGTGTGATTTTAAGGATATTACTGCAGGATCTAACTTTTCAGATAACACACATTTCTTCACAACTACATTCATCCTTTCCTTCTTAATTTTCAATTTAGTGGCTGGATTTTTCCGTTTGTTTTTTGCTTCCAATTTTTTTCTTTCTCTTTCCTTCCTTTTATGCCTTCCTCTTTTTCTTGTTTAACTCGATTTTTTTCGTTCTCTAAAGATCTCCATTCGTCACAAGTCAGTACAAAAGGAGCTCTCTTTGTATTCCTAACACCTTTTATTTGAGGTGATTTTGGCAATACAAGCACATCTGTTAATTTAATGGGAGGGAGGTTCAACAAAGCATTAGCGCGCTTTTGAAGTTTAGGAGTTGTTGTATCGGTATACGCTTCTATTTTGTCAAAATCGCAATTTTGTTGTAGTGCTACTGTATTCGTGGTATATTTAATTTTTTGAGGCTCAAGAGCAATTATTTTATTTGCCGTCGTAGCATTATGTATTTCCACTTTGTGAGTTATGACAACCTCTTGGGAATTATCAAATACAGTATCGACATTGGTATCGTCGATCTCTTCTGTTGTTATAATTACTTCCGATGCAGGAGCAGGTACGCAATCGGAAAGGTCTCTCGAATCTTCGCCTATAATTACTGGCATATTTTCAATATCTGTTGCATTCAATGTTATATCCGCATCAGCCTGGCCCTGGCTGGAAGAATCCTCTATATTAAATTTTGTACCCGTTTTCATATTTGTGAAAAAGTTCCAAATATCTTTTAAATACTTTTCTTCAGGTCTTAGTTCACCTTGTTCAATTTGATTAATTTTGCTTTGCCCTATCATATTTTTAAAATTTTCTTTGGTCAGTACATCTGCTTTTTATAATAATAATAATATAATATATTCTACCACATTCACCCAACACCATCTAGTCCCAAACTAAGCAGAGCTTGTACTATGGGTACTAGACAATGGATAAACATACATATATACATTTTTTTTGTAAATACATACATATTATATATAGAAACACTCTGACCAAGAGAAACATCCATATTCATGCACACAAATGTTTGACTTGAGCGGGGATCGAACACGCGACCATCGACCATTTTCTGTTTTATCAACTTCATCAATAGTATTTGGATGTGGCGTATTTGGTTTGCCAAGACATTTAGTAAAATCTATAGCGTTCACGTTCCATGGGCAGAGGCCTGTAGATTTAAAGCCATTAATAACTGTTGATGATGTGATTGTGTTTTTTATGGTTTTATTTAAAAGTGGTACAAAACCGGTTTTTGTTAAAGCTATGAAGGGCGGAGGCCCGTGCATTTCTACTCATCTCTAACTCCACTGAATTGCACTGACCTCTACTCCCTGCACCTGAGTCCGATGCAGGGAGTGGCGAATGGTCTCAGGGGTAGCGCAGGTCGTGAAGATCCCTAAGGCAAGGCTGGTGGACTATCCTTCTCGAGGTTGCCGCCCGTTCTTTGGTCCAGTTCCTTCAGAAATGGATGCAACCAAAACCTCCAGCCAAAACACAATATCAGGCACATTACACACGCACACACACACACACACGTACACACATGCGCACACACCCACACCCACAAACACATCTCTTCACCACGCCCACTCGTGGTTGGGTGGGCTTGGGCTCGTAGTAAAAAGTCACGGGTAAGAGAAGTTGACCACCTGCGCTAGGACCTGCGCAGTCGAGCGCTGTACGCGGGGATGACGGAGTCCTGGGGGGTTGAGCCGAGCGGCGCTGGCGGTAATGTGACCGTGAGGCAACACGCCCTCATTGGTCCCGATTTCACGCTAAACGGTAGCCCCCGCTGTGAGCCGCAGCGGGGGAAATGGCCACCGTTGGCAACAGGCTAGGGACGTAGGGTCCACATCAACAGTCGGAATTTATTTCGGCTGTTGAGGTGGTGGGTGAAGGCTATGCTGAGGGTGCAAGCGAGGGTGGACAGCTAGAGTTGGTAACTCGGCTCAGGCCGTTAACCCGAGCGGGCACCCGATGCCGTGCTGTAAACCAGCCCCGCGTTCCTATATCCCTCTGGTAATCCTAACGTCCGGATGACGTTCCCTGTTGCGGGCTCCATGGAGGGTGGGAAGCCAGAGGGATGAAGTCTTGTTAAACTTTTATGGATACCGCAGATCCTAAAATTACCCCAACTGCGACCAAAACCAAACAGATGGTCGACGCCGTGGCCTCGGCTGCAATTGTCACACCATCCCCCAGGGACGGGACTTCAGCGCTAGCTAGTTCTAGTACTGGTCCCGTCCTTACAATCGTCAGCCCGTTTGAAAGCAAGCGGGAATACGACTCCTTCTTCGCGGGATGGCAAGTGATGAGTCACCAGAAGGGCAAGGGCAAGGGCAAGACCACCAATCCTGTCCAACGCCCGCCCACCACACAACCGAGTGGACCCGCTGCTGCCAGCTCTGCGAAGAAACCAAACCGGAACAAAAGACAGCGCATGGCGGCTAAGCGGAAGGCTTCACAAACCTCTGCTGCTGCCGGTGCTGCCTCTATGAAAACAGCTGAGCAGGCCGCTGTCGCAGGTCCCAGCAAGGTGACCAGCGCGCAACCCACGCTCAGCAATGAGGAGTGCACGAAAGCCGGAGGCAGTACGGGTAGGCCGCCTGCCGCCAAGCGGCGGGCAGGTCACCCTGGACGACATCCAGCTGCAGCACCACCGAAGAACACAGCAGGTAAAACTGCCGAACACAAGGAAAGAGGTGAGGCCAAACGTGCTCTCAACGAGTCCAGCTCGCCTCGAGGGGAGCATGAGAAGCCCTGCCTCGACTCGTCCAGGACGAAAGCAGGTAAGACCTACGCACAGGCCTCCAAGGCGTCCCTGGGCGTTGCAGTAACATGCAAACGCACAGGGAACTTGCCGAAGGAGTTGGTGGACCAGGTACTCCGGGAACTCCAGAGGAAGATCCTGGTTGATGCCTGGTCGACCAAAACCCCCAAACGCCCCGCTCCAGCGTTCACCGGGAAACCCATGTACGCGGACGGGGTCCTCAAACTCTGGTGCGCCGACGAGGCAACCCGCACCTGGCTGACGGAGGCGGTCTCTCTTCTGGTCCCACCACCAGGCTTCGAACTGGAGGTCAGGGGCCAGGAAGAGGCCCCCAGGAGAGTGCGGTGCGGCATTGTCGTACCCGACGAACAGGGGGTTTTGGGCGACGTGCGTCGCGCTCTGGAGTTCCAGAACCCCTGGTTGGAGGTCGACAAATGGTCGATGCTGCACTCTGAGAGGCAGACAGGTGGGTGGTTCCTAGTGGTCGGCGTCCCGGAGGAACAAGTCCCGACCCAGATGAAGAACGAGCGCCGCCTCGCGTTGGGGGTAGGTGCCGTCTACGTCAGATTCCGGGACCCCACAGGCAAGCATGTCGACCATCCTCCGGGATGCGACGGCAACTCCACACAGGTCAAGCATGACTTCAACAGCCAGTCAGGGTGCGACGCACAACCCGGCCCGTCAGAGCCGGCCGCGTCTGGCTCGGGGGCTGGCCCATCAGCCGAGGGTAACTCGGAAGATGAGAGCCTGCTCCTGAGCCCGGTGCGGCGGGACGACGGGGTGGAAGCTGGCGACATCCTGGCTGGCCTAACGCAGCTGACGGTCGGGGAGGAGGGGACATCATCCAAAGATGAACCCTCTGCCTAGTGTCGTCAGCTGCCTTCAAATCAACCTCCATCACAGCCAAACGGCCACCGCGCAACTGCGCAAATGAATGGAGGTCCAACATCAGCCATCGTGCTCATCCAGGAACCTTGGATAAGGGGGAGCCTCATCAGAGGCCTCTCCAGCCTGGGAGGTAAGATTTATTCTTCAACTGACCAGACACATCCAAGAACCTGCATACTGACAACGAAAAACATCAGAGCCCAAGCTTTAACGGAGTTCTGTTCCAGAGACATCACAGCGATACAAATTGAAATAACACAGCAGCCAAGGAGTATAGTGGTTGTTTTCGCATCGGTCTATATGCCCGAGGCCGAAGATCCGCCTCCATTCGACCTCACGCGTCTGGTTAACCAGTGCGAGAGAACCAATACAGAGGTCGTAATAGGAACGGACTCCAATGCCCACCACCAAATGTGGGGCATGAACTGCAATAACAACAGAGGTAAATCACTGGTTGAATACCTATTCACCACTAATCTTACCCTATTAAACACAGGTACGGAGCCCACCTTCGTCACAAAACGTAGTCAGACAATTATCGACTTAACTCTCGCAACAGAAGGAGCCGCTGAACGCATCAAGGGATGGCACTTCTCGAAAGAGGCATCGTGCTCAGACCACAGATGGATCGGCTTCTCTATGGAAGTCGTTATACAACCCACACAGCCACGTAGGAAACCACACAACACTGACAAAACAAAGTATATACATTACTTAAAGAGAAACTTACCCTTACTGCTACGCCGACGGTACTGGGTGACAATGAACAGATCGACGAGCAGGTGTGTACACTGACACAGTCGATGCTAGACAGCTACCACGCAGCCTGACCAGAAACCACTCTACCCTCAACTCCAGGTAAACAACCCTGGTGGGGCGCTAAGCTAGAACGCAAGCGCAAGAAGGTAAGAAGAGCTCTAAACAGGGCAATGAACACAAGCGCGGACGAAGATTGGGACGCTTATAAAGCGGCCAAATCAACCATGGGATTGAGGAAATTCTGTGGGAGCATTGAATCTTGCCAACAAGCAAACCGGGTAAGGAAACTACTGGCTCAGTAACCAATGGTTGCACCAGGTACTCTCCGTAAACCGGATAACACATACACCACATCGGAGGAGGAGACGAGACGCGTCCTACTCGAAACACACTTCCCAGGCTGCGTCCTCACCCCGGTAATAACGTGGCACGATACACCAACAGTGGCGACCGAACACGAGTGGAGACACGCAAACACCGTGGTCACAGAAGAAAAACTCCGATGGGCCATCGATAGCTTCCATCCCTTCAAAGCAGCTGGACTGGACGGCATCTTCCCAGGGTTATTACAATGGGGAGGTAAACCTGTCCGTAAAAGACTTCTGGCAATCATGCGGGCTAGCCTGGCCCTTAGATATGTACCGAAGTGTTGGAGGGAAGTCAAACAAATTTTCATACCAAAACCAGGCAAAACAGACTACACCAATGCAAAGTCCTTCAGACCAATAAGCCTGACCTCCTTCATGCTTATAGCCTTGGAAAGGCTCTGCGAGAGGGAACTAAGAAGTGGGGCACTTAAGCACATACCCCCTACATGCCAACCAACATGCATACAGCTCAGGGAAATCGACGGAATCGGCCTTACATCAGGTCGTGAGCCAGATAGAAGCTGCTATACAACAAAAAAGCATCTGTCTGGGCACCTTCATTGATATAGAAGGAGCCTTCGACAAGACTAACTTTTCCAGCATAAGCAACGCCCTAGCCAGGCATGGTGTAGATCAGATGCTCATACAGTGGATCCAAAACATGCTCAGCAAAAGGATAGTGCGCCTGCACGGCGACACTCAAACAGCCTTGATAACTAAAGGATGCCCGCAGGGAGGTGTACTCTCCCCGCTTTTGTGGAACTTAGTCATCAATGAACTCATAGACAAACTCAACGCGAGATACTTCTACACAATAGGTTATGCAGATGATCTAACCATACTCACCTCTGGTAAGGTAACCAGTACAGTGTACGACCTAACCCAACAAGACCTACGCATAGTAGAGTGGTGGTGTAATGAGTACGAATTATCTGTAAACCCGACCAAGACCGAACTAGTTATGTTCACACACAAACGCGCGCTGTGTACTTACCGACTGCCCAGGTTATTCGATACAGAGCTTAAGCTGTCGACCGAGGTCAAGTACTTGGGTGTCACTCTCGACAGCAAATTGACATGGAACAGCCACATGGAAAATAAGCTCAATAAAGCCAGCATCGTCTTCTGGCAGTGCAAGAAGATGATAGGTAAACGCTGGGGCCTATCCCCCAAAATTGTCTTATGGCTTTATAAGACAATAATACGTCCGATGATAAGCTACGGCGCAGTAGTGTGGTGGCCTCGGACCAACCTAACAACGGCCGCCAACAAGCTTCAAAAGCTTCAAAGACTTGCATGCCTAGCGGCCACGGGCTGCATGAAAACTACACCTACAGCGGCACTCGAAGTGTTGCTGGACCTGCCTCCTCTGCACCTGTTCATACAACAGGAAGCAACGATTTCGGCGGTCCGGCTAAGAGCTCTGAAGCTCTGGAAATACACTAACACCCCGCATACTAACAACTTAAATACACTTTTTAAAGAAGTTCCTCTCACACAAGCCATTGGCGACCGAATACCGAAACAATTTGTGTTCGACAAGAAATACAAAATCCAACTGTACGAGGATCTGCACGAAGGAGCGGTTAATCACAACGAGCTCACGATCTTCACAGAAGGGTCTAAGACTGATACAGGTACGGGTTCAGGAGTATTCTCCGAGGACCTAAACATCAACATCGCAGCACCGCTGGGAGCCTACAACACGGTCTACCAGGCCGAATGTTTTGGCATAATCCTAGCTGCCACAGCACTCATGGCACGTGAGGTAAGGGAACGATCCATTAGGATCCTCTCAGATAGTAAGGCTGTCCTCTCAGCCCTCAAAAGCCATACTATCACCTCGGCACTCACGCTTGAATGCCACCAGAAACTAACAGAGGTAGGTAAACATAACAAATTAACACTGCAATGGATTAAGGGCCACAGTGGCTCAAGAGGGAATGACGCAGCCGACGCACTTGCCAGAAGAGGGGCCACTTTAAAGGTGGTGGGACCCGAGCCCATTATTCCCCTCCCTTCTGGTTTTTATCGCAACCTGGTAAGAAATTTATTTATTTATTTATTTATTTAATACAATTACTCTCACTACTTACAGTCACCCAACACGTAACGAGAGCTAAGGTAATATTATTTTAAAACACATAAAACATTGCAATTAATATACAATTTCACTCTAATAATATATAGTTATGATATAATTCCTACATTTAATAACTTAAATCTAAATCTTTCATTAAAGCGCATTAAAATTCAATAGTATCTATCTAGTATACATTAATGTCATAACAATTATACAAGTCAAACAAAATATTAAGTCAAATTCGTCATAATAATTATTATATTCAAATAAAAATTTTTAAATATACATCTATCAAAATTGTCATATTACATTAATAATTTGTATCATATTCCCAAGCGACTTATACCCATACATAAATTTACTTACAGACGAAATAAAAAATCTTTAATATGTCGCTTAAATTGCGAAAACTTATCATAAAATATGTCAACAGTTGGCTGTTGAGCAATCATAGTATTAAGCATTGTAATGGCTCGATTGGTGGGCGCGTACTGCGAGGTACATGTGCGGAAAGGCGGGGCCGCCAACAGACGGCGCGAGCGCAGCCTGTTGTACTGGTTTGGAACTGAAAATCCACAACGTCTGAGAGTATCGGGATCATCTATTTCACCGTTGAGCAATAAGAAATAGTGTACCATTACTGCGAACTTACGTCTTAACTCGAGAGTATCAATGCCCACCATGCCTGACACAAACAAAGACGGGTATAAATACGGATAATATCCATAAAGCTTCCTATACAATGCCCTTGCGAATTTGCGTTGTACTCGTTCAATCATCACCCTATACCTCACCTCGTGTGGGTCCCAAACCAGGGAGTTGTATTTGAGTTTGCTGCGCACCAAGGCAAAGTACAAGGAGATAACCGTATTTCTGCTAGTGAAACGAGCTGATTGCCTCATGACAAAGCCAAGAGCCTTATATGCCCGTTTGCACATCGCAGTTATATGGGTGTTAAAGGTAAGCTCCCTGTCTACAATCACACCCAGATCGCGAGTTTCTGTGACACGCTCCAGCAGAACACCGCTATATAATAGGACCAGGATCCAACACAACCAGTCCTGGATTGGTATTGAAACATGTAGGCAGGCCAAGGAGGCTCTTCCCGCAGTAGACGGTAAGATAGCCAAACAAATCCTCCGGCTGTCCAAACAACAACTGCGGACAGTCACAGCCGCCTACACAGGACACGGATTCTTTAATAAACACCTATTTACTATAGGTATCACCGACAGCCCGCTGTGCAGGGCCTGTATGGCAGCAGACGAGACGGCAGCGCACCTGCTCCTCGACTGCCCTGAGGTCGCACAGTACAGGCAGCAGAACCTGACGAGATACAGCACCCTGAGGGAAGCCGTGGGCCACATCAAGAGTCTGCTGGCCTTCCTCGAAGAGCTGGGGTGGCTCGAATGACGACACCATTCTCACCCGCACGCAAAATACACGCCAAGACGTGGAGTTGCGGAAACAGCCCGTGCCATCAAGTATCAAGTATGAGCGCAGCAGCCTACAGTGCGCCTTCCCACTAAGCAACTACAGCAGTAGTCTGTGATTCCTGTCCGACCAGGTATATTATTTTCAATAACAATATAAACATAATATTGTCTCCTGGACACATGCCGTGATTTTATTTTAATAGTAACAGAAGTAGTAATAATAATAATAGTAACAGGAAATCTGCGGTCCCTTTGCATTCTTCTGGCAGAATGTTGTGTTCTGAAACAAAATATTAATATTTGTTAGTAACGGATGTAAAATTTGCTAGGTAATGTCATAAGTTACAAGTACGTGAAATTATAAATATACTAACTAGATAAGAACCGCAAAGCGCTAGACACCCTCTGGCTGAACTCTTGTGCTGCATATTTCACCTTCATTTTTGGGATTTTATTAAAGATAACGTGTTTTCTGTTAATTTGTTAACTCATCGAATTTCGTCATATCCAGTGTCTACATCTAATAACATTTTTCAATGCTTCCATTTAGCGCATTTGCTTACGTCATTTAGAACTTTGCCATTTTTTTTATAAATTATTTGTCACTCTTTTAAGAAGGTGGGTTTGTCAAAAAAAGGGAAATATTGTACACTTCTCTATTTCAAATTCTTTCGATTTATATTCCATTGCTCTTTTCAAATACTTTGCTTTTGTAGCATGTCATAAATCCCGCACCATTCTAACATTGATTAATCACATCTTGATCAAAAATTGTTGCCACTACCTCAGGCCAGTTTCATTAACCTGTTTTATGATTTTTGTCATAAGTTTTTTTAATTCAAAACTCTTTGTTGAGGCCTTACAAAATGTGAAACAAATAGGCTGTTTTCATTTAATTATAAACCCTTTTATCATAAACACAAGTGCATGGTCAGTCAGAATCCTATTTCTATGGTCTCCGAAATCTTCAAATCCAATTATGATGTATGTTAATCCTGGTGCTAACGAAACCTCATCAAATAAAACATTCACCAACTTTTTCTAGTGGCAAATTTCTTGCAATGTTTTTTAAATCCTTCAATTTGTTTTCATTTTCCGGGTTGTACACTAAATGTGCAGCAACAAACATTTTCTGTAATAGTCTGTATGCCTTCGGGCTTTGCTTTAATATAGTAATTAGTCTCATTATTTTCTCTTGATTTTAGAAAAGTTTTCCTCTCGGTTTTATTGCACTTTTCAGTTGCAGTTTAGTAAATATTTGAATTACCTCAGGTAATTTTTCAATGGCTCTTAAAAACGCTCTTAAAAATTCATTGAAAGTTTTTTGGCTGCTAGTATTTTCTTCCTCAGTTCGTTATACTTCATGGCAAGTTTTCCTAATTTTAATTCTAGTTTGTGTATTAATTTGCTTTCAGCACAAGCGTGCTTTAGTTTACCTGTAATAAATAATGTTTATCAGTAATTTGACTTATTTTGTAATTTTATTTAGTGCATCGATAACATTTTATTAATTATTAAAATATCCTTTTTGGGGATTTATTTCTTAAAATTAATATCGTCTAAATGTAGACCCTCGCGTTCTCGGCACTCATTTAAACGAACATTAAAATTACTTATGACGGCTCGGCAGGAGGACTCAGGGATGGCTGCCATTTCGTGACGGATATTTTCTTTCAATGCGCCAGTGAAGTCGGTTTAGTGGCGTAAACTTTAGACTTAAGATATACCCATAGGTAAAAGTCCATTGAGGTTAAATCTGCGTGGAGGCTAATTTATGTCACCTCTCCGGGAGATCAATTTGCCTGAGAAAACTTCACGAACACGTGGCAGAGACATATTGGACGTGTGTGAAGTTGCTCCGTCCCGTTGGAACCATGTTCTTTGGTTATAGCCAGGAAAGTTTTGCAGTTCAGGTACCAAGAAGTTGTCTAACATCTCCACATAACGCTCTGAATTAACTGTAACTGCACGCCCGCTTTCGTCTTCAAAAAAGTAAGGGCCGAGAATTCCTCGCGCCGACATCGCAGCCCATACGATCGGATTCGTTGCACTCCAGTAGCGGCAGTTCTGCTTATTTACGTGGCCCTTAAGATGAAAATGAGCTTCATCCGAAAACAAAACGTTGGTAAATGTTGAAAATCGCTTAATCATCTTATTTACGAAATTACGAATTTAAGCCTCTGACTGGCATCTTGGGACAAATTTTTGCACCAATTGAATTTTGTAGGGGTGCAGCTTTAGATATTTGTGCATAATGCGATGTAATGATGATCTATGTACATTTAAAGCACTTGCGCGCTTCGGAATTCAAAGGTTCGGGTCGTCACGAACAGACTGATTTACACTCTCCACATTTTCTACATTTGTTGATGACCTAGATGGCCCGGATTTTGATTTATCCAGCGTTGTACCAGTCTCTTCAAATTTTTTAACGCAATGTTGAATGAGAGGAATATTTGGCGCATCATTTATGTGGCGAAACCCTCGAATACTGCAGAATTTCCTACGCGCTACAGTCGCCGAATCACCGTTTTTGTAAAACTTTCGCATGCACAACGTGCTGACTGCTCCCGAGAAACGCTCCATAGCGACTGAATTTCCAAGAGCCAGGCTACCGATTATACCCCCGCGCCCCTCGGATTCGTTGCGTTCACACAGTAAGCTAAATAAATATAAAATTTCTTTTGGGACATGTATAAAGCCAAAACTGGATAAATGTAACATGTACCCATTTCGATTACCGTATCTGTTTCGCCGGCACGTTAAGTTGCGACTATGTGTACGGTTGAATAAGATATAAAGAAAACAAAAGACGATAAAAATAAATATATGATAATAAATAAATAAAATTGAAGTATCTGTTGTAAATAAATAAAATTGAAGTATCTGTTTGTATTGTCTAAATAATAGCTTTGCTGCAGCTGGACTATAACAGGTAGAGAATGTAGCTGATGTTATTAGGAGTGAGTTAGGCAAATTTAGAGAAAGAATTAAGGTACCACGCCAGCTATATACACTAATATAATTAAGAGGTAAAGAACAATGGCTATTTATACAAAATTTTGAAACGACCGTTAATGATTGTTTGCTCAAAAAATTGGCATTAATGTTTATATTAAATTATGGGCATTATAATTTTTTATCGAAACCGGATTATTTTAATAACAAAATATCAAAAACGTCCTTTTTATATTTCATTTACTTGGAACGCATCCAAATAGTTGCCGACATAATCTGTGACGTGTGTTTAATTTTACACACAACATTTTTTTTTAAATATGGAATTTCTTAGTTTTGTCTTTACACAATAATATGATCTTGTATTATAATCAGTGTTTGTTAAGATATAAAATAAATATCAATCATTGCTTCAGAAAAGGTTTTTTCATGATTGAACTTGAACTATTTCATAAAACGAAACGTATTTTAATACGACAACTGTCAAACCGCGTTTGTTTACATTTTAGTTTTACCGCGGCACCGTGCAGTCCTTAGTCCTTCTTATGAGATAACACAAGCACGTTCGTATTATGGCAATGAATACAGAGCTCTTTGCTATGGGGATAAGCTAATTATTGACAATTCATCATCATCACCCTAGCGTTTTGCCGGTTGCATCCAAGACTTGGAGATCAGGGTCTGCTTACTGGTCTAACCAGATGTGACAGAATATTCGCTATTCCACGGAGCTACTGCCGTCTGACCTCCGCAACCCAAAGATATAGCTATATTCTATGGTTTAGATCAGTGTCTTTTTGTTGTGATTTCCATCTGCATGGAAAGACGCTCAAATTATTCCTTTACCTAAAAAATCCAAACCCTCGTCCTTTTCCGAGTTTCGTCCTATCTCCGTGCTACCTTTCCTCTCCAAAGTGCTTGAGCGTCTTGTCCATATCCAACTTAGCACATTCCTTAACAAGAACCTACTCCTCAATCCTCTACAATCCGGATTCCGACCTGGTCACAGCACCGTTACGGCACTGATCAACATTACCGACGACATTAGGCTTGGTTTGGAGAATGGAAATCTGACTGTACTTACCTTACTTGATTTTAGTAACGCCTTCAACACCGTTGATTTCCATATTCTGCTTGGCATACTGCGCTCTATTAACATATCTCCACAAGTGATTGATTGGTTTCACAGTTACCTGTTTGGCCGCCGACAACGTATACGGATCGAAGACTCTTTCTCTTCGTGGTGCAATACTACAGTCGGCGTCCCACAGGGTGGCGTTCTATCTCCCTTACTTTTCTCAATTTTTATAAATTCTATCTCTTATCAGCTTCAGTCATCCTACCACCTTTATGCAGATGATCTTCAAATTTACACTCAAGCTCCTGTACACGATTTGTTTGAAGCATTCCGCATCATTAATACAGATTTAGACCGGATAGCTGCATGGAGTCTCAGATTTGGTCTACAAATCAACCCTGCAAAAACGCAGGTTATTGTTGTTGGCAGTCCCAAGATGATCTCACGTGTGGACTGGACTCGTCTACCTCAAATTAACTTTAGTGGTATCCCTATACCCATTAGTGACTGCGTAAAGAACCTGGGTGTTTATTTAGATAAAACATTATCCTGGGGCCCACAAATTGGTCAAGTTAGTCGCAAATTATTCGCTGCGTCTGGGACGTTGCGAAGATTGCGGAACTTTCTGCCGACTGCCACGAAGATTGCGCTCGCAAATTCTCTTCTCTTGCCTATCCTTGACTATGCTGATGTCAGCTATCTAGATCTCACTGAGGAGCAACTTGATAAGCTTGAGCGCCTTCAAAATTTTTGTATTAGATTTATATTTGGATTACGCAAATACGATCACGTTTCTGATTTCCGCAAATTGCTCAAGTGGCTCCCAATTCGCCTTCGACGGAATACTCACATTCTTTCTTTACTTTATAACATTCTTTTTAATCCTTCATCTCCGCCTTATTTAAAGGAACGTTTCAATTTTCTATGTGACACACATTCAAGATCGCTGAGATCATCTGTGAATTTAATATTGGCAAGTCCAATGCATTCGACTTCTTTTTATGACAAGTCATTCACGGTACAAGCCGTTCGCTTGTGGAATGCTTTGCCTATATCCATAAAGCAGGCTCAAACGTTAAATACCTTTAAAAAGTTATTAAAAGACTACTATTTATCTATTTAATCTTTTCTATCTATTGTCAAACTCATACTTTGTTGTTCTATCCATAGTATTTGTATACTCTTTGGTTCTATCTTCCATTTTCTACACCTTTATGTATGTATTATATATTTTATAATAATTATTTATGTATGTTTATGTAGTATATTTTTTAGTATTTTATGTGTGTATTTTTAACACTATGTATGTAAATATTAGTTTTATTTTTTATTGTGTTTACTGTAAATAAAAGTGTATAAATCATTAGTATCGCCAAACTGCCCTTATTCCAGGCTCCTTGCTTTTCTAGTCCATCCAAAGGTTGCCTGGAAGATATTGCTTATAAGTGATAAGGCCGCCATTTGTACCTTAACTTTTATTTTACAAATGTATAGTAAATTGTATTACTTTGGTGTACCATAAAGATGATTTGTATTGTATTTGTATTGTATTGTCAGGATATTTGAGGGTACTGACTCCTCGTAAAGGCTGTCAAAGATCTTCATGACAGCCGGGACCTACAGCTTAACGTGCCTTCCGAAGCACGGGCTACCTATTAACAATTACCTATTACAAATTGGCTAGCAGAAAGAAATTAAACATTGTATTATAAATAATTTAACTTTTATATCGCCTAAAACACAGGATGGCTTGACTCGCAGATTTAGGTAAAATTTACGAGCATGACTAAGTAAGCGTAAATCAATTGCCTTACATTTATCTTACCAAAATAGAGAGCGCGTAACGCATCCATGCTATAAAAACAGCGGTATTCCATGATTTTTTTAAAAAGTGAATGATCTTAAAATACTACCGCCAGTTCAAGCAAGAACCTTACGGCTACTCTTTTTAATATTCAATTGCAGCACAATACCTAGTTATCAGTGTCTAATAACCACAATTCCCTAACTTTCGCAATTATACAAAAAAATAAACAATATACCAAACTCGTTCTTAGTATTTTTGTGTACTCTCAATGAGTATGCGGATACGATATTCGGTTGAAACTTTTGTTGTTTTATGAAGAGTGGTGTAGTTGAGAGAAAGTGTTTTTTGAATTGAATGGTTTGGCACGAAAGCTAAATAAAGTGATGTGAATTATTCCCATTAAGCTAAATATTTGTGTGTGTATGGGTGTTGAAAAGTTTTGTGTGGCAGTTATTTTTTCAACTAACTTCAGAGAAAAGGTAGAAGGTAGTAAGAAAAGGCCTTTCATTTTCAAGCTCTGAAAACGTGGTTTAATCATGAAATTACTGTTAAAATGAACGGAGATATTGGCAAAAAACTGACCAAGGTCAGCTGTTGCTCGAACATCAGGTCACACTGCAGACCTTGCGGGGTGCGGGCATTTTTCATGCGTTCGCCCGGTAAGAATTAATCGCCAATACAGTTTTATTACATCTTATTTTCTATTTCATTATACAAAAATCATACATATTTTAATCACAATTTCACTACCGAGAAAACAAAGCACTTGCCGTAGACTTAACATTTTTATTTTAGACAAAATCTAGGAGAAGTTCAATCAATCATTATGTGACATCTACAGCTCAAATGAACCAAATAAGTAAATAATACAAGACCGGTTTAAAAGTTATGACAGTCTGATATATTCCATAAGTTCAATTTGACTGCACGGTTGGCGTAGTGGTTTAAGCGGCCGCCTCGCCGCTGACACTGCGTGTTATTCACAAATTGTTGTTCCGAGTCTGGGTGTTCATTGTGCCCATTAGTTATATGTTTGTAAAGTCCTCCGCGACACAGGATTTAGTCCTAGTGCGGGAGTTGTCTTTTTCAACAAAAAATATATTTACAAGCAAAAATTGTAAGCAGGGGTAAATGTGGGATAGATGCCCAACCTCTACAAATTTGCTTGTAAAATAAAAGGTATAAGTATTTAAAAATATAATACTTTTGTTATGTATACTGTATTTATCAATAAAGAAAATAAATAAGATTATTTCTTATTATCTTCTTTATTTATTTTGTAATAAACGAAACAAAAAGGTCTTGTTCTTATGAATGAGGATAGATGCCTCATGTGTAGGTTAGATGCCGCAACGAGAAAATGACCTGAGGCATAGTTGCTCTGAGGCAGTAATGAAAGATTCATTTAATTTTTTAAACTTTTATCGACCTCAATCAAATGGTGTATCAAATATTTTTTTTTTTTTGAACGTGTGTATTACGTTTTCAGACTACTAAAAATACTTATTGTTTATTACATTTTTGTTTTTTTTTTCATGTCGCAATTTTAAAAGATTTCGTGCAGCCACTTTTTACACATGATACACTGTATCCAGTCAACATTTCACTTTGTCGTCCTAAAATCTTCAAAACACTCAACACATTCATTGGTCGCATCCGTACAAGAGTGTGATGCAAGCTTTTCTTCGTTGCTTTTGTTAAAATCTTTATAAATTTGTTTTTCAGCTTTGCGAACAGGACGCTTTATTCTGTTTTTTCTCTTATCTCTTTCTTTATTTATATTTATTTCAGCTCTTTGGTCAAAATCAGGCGAGAAAATGATTTCTCTAACTGAATCATCCGAATCACTGGTCAAACTTTCGTCTATCTCATCTGAAGCTGCTTTAGCCCTTTTTTTGTAACTTTCTTGGGTTGTTTGCTTCTTATGTTCGGTATGTTCGGAGTAGCTTTTCCTATAGTTTTTTGTTACTAGGATCAGTTTCAACACAGGTCAAACTGCCCTCTGAGTCCTCTGAATCTGCTCTAGTCCTCTTTTTCGACAAATTCTTTGGTCGTTTGCTAGTTTTGCTTAGGATATTAGAAGAAGCTTGAATTTAACTTGTTTTAGCAGAATATTCTCCTTGGTAGTCAATACTGCAGCTGATTGCTTTCCTCTTTTGTATAAAGGTACCGAAATCGAATGATAAGTAACTCTGCACTAGACTGTTGATCAAGCAAAGATGGCGAACTGGTAGGATCTTGCTTCTCTGTCAGACTAACAGTAGTCTCATTATATATTATATAACTTGATCTGTTGGCGTACAACTTCGCATTGGAGCCAATGTTGGGCTCACACGAATTTCGTCATCCAAGGCTGATTATTAAAATAGGGGAGCAGGCAAAGCATGACTATTATATGAAGGACCAGGCAATTGTAATATATCACGCCCAACAGTGGAAACATGTTCCTGTTCATTGTGGGGTTGGGATTTTGAAGACAAATCAGAGATCACAAAGAAGCTGTCTGGAACAGCCGAAGGATTAAATGGATAAATTCCGCAAGCCTTAAACCCGGAAACAGCATTAGAGGGTGTTGCCGCTCGTATCCATGCATTACCAATCAGTTTACCAGCAACTGCACGATTAATTTGTCTGTCTTTATTTGCAAGCATCCAGTTTCGAGTCTCCGCTGCGTAAAATGTTTTAAAGGGCTTGAAAAAGCTGAGGTCCAAAGGCTGTAAGGCATATGTACTATGACTTGGCAAACAAAAGAGAATTATATAATTCTTCTCTGCAATCTCTAACATATCTGCAGAATTGGTGTGAGAAGAATGTCCATCTAGAAGCAAAAGGACTTTACCTTGAGGCTTTCTAGGAACAAAATGCTGCACCAGCCATTTCTGGAATAACTCCGCGTTAACATAAGCAGTGATTTTGTTCATGTAAACATCTGATCCAGGAGGAAGTCCAACTTGAAATTCTGGCTTTCTAATTACTCCTTTCATAATAACAACCGGAGAAAGGAAATTTCCAGCGGCATTACAGCAAGCTATTACCGAAATTGACTCACCCTTTCCTCCAAACGTTACAAAGTGAACTGATTTTGTACCTTTTGTAGCAAAGACTTTTCCAGGGTTATCATTTACCTGGATACTAGTCTCGTCTATATTAAATATAAGTTTTGGCTTGTCCAGCAAATCGTTTTCTGTCAAAATATGGAGCAAGAGCTCAAACAATCCTCAAACATTCAAGTTAAACGTGTTTAACTGTCGCTTATAGAGGTATAAGGAAGTATCAATTTCACTTAAAGAGGTTCACGCATGAAAAATTACTGTCACTTATACAGGTTTTATGGTTCTCACTTATAGAGGTTATAGCAGAGCAAAATTACGGGAGCGGGCAAACACTCTCACTAATAGAGTTTTCTCGCTTACCCAGTTCTCACTTACTCAGGTTTGACTCAATAAAGTCACAGTCGTCGGGATTACTACTCCTTGGTATCCAGATGATGCCAGAGTGAATGTCTCTGGGGGTATATTCCAGATGCAGCACCCCCTGTTCAGGACAAGTGCCATCTGTGGTGGTAGAGTTCCTAGCTCTCTGTACAGAAGGGATAGGTTTGATAGTCCATAAAAAAATATTGACTGGAATCATAGAGTGTAATCTTCACCTTTCTTGGCAAAGTCCGTAGCTGTGCTTGAATTGATAAGAAATGCAAAGTTGCTGGTCGAGTTGCTTTGGCCACCTCTATTCATTGTGGGACACGGAAGTCTATGAGTGAGAGACCCTGAGTACACATGAGATGTTCGCCTATCCAGTTGCTACGGTGATGCATTGGTATTTTCTCTTATAAGAGTGTCTAGGAGTCTCATCAGGCCGGCATCTACTTTCAGCCAGGACCTTAGTTGTAGTGCCTGTAAGAATGCTATGTTGAAGCTATACGACTCTCGTGTCCTGTAGAGGCTGCCTCTTGGCCCTGACCTTTGTGGGCGCTCCTATATAAGGGGCTACGAGACCCCTATTGAGGAATCAGTCATCAGATGGGTTGCCTCTCATCACCATTGTGACCACTCCGGGATACCTTGCCACATCAACAGCGGTCCATTCACACAGGTCCGCCTGCTCCTGTTGAGCCGCCATGGTGACGCCCTCTATCGGGTTGCCCCACCCTCTTTCTCTGAGCTCCTGGGCTAGCAAGGTGGTGCATGTGTCAGGGGTGATTGAACCTAGAACGGGGTCATTTCCTCGAGATAGAATGTGTCGGAGGGTTGTTTCCTCTAGATTTCTGATAGCTTTTAACACGTCGCGTTCGGAATTCCATTCCCTACAGGCTATGGCCTGTATAGACCGTGTATTAGAAAACTTGCCGATCAGAGCATCTTGCTTTCCAACATTTGACAGTGTCATCAACTTCGACATCAATTTGGGGTTGCATTGCTTGATATTTATTAGGTCTAGTACCAGGGCCTCTTTTTCTACCTCTATCTGGTCTCCGAACAGAGGAAGCAGCTCCTTGTTCTTGATTAAGGAAGGAAGACCCTCCGCAATCTTGTCTTTTATATAGTTTTCGTGCTGACGTGGCATGTGCAAGGGCTAGGACTGAGGATCTTGTATTAACATCTTAGGATCTGAATACTTCATGGCAGTAGTTGCAACCCTAAGTATATATCCCCTGTGCCTGACAGATTTGAGGAAGGTCTTTATGAGAGAGAGCTGGGAGGTGATGGGTCTTGGACAGCACGAGTGCTAAAGTTTGCAAACAAGGTGATGGGGAACCTGCCCAGTATACGTAATACATATCAACTCTGGCCTTCTGGAAGGAGCTTGTATGGTATGAGTAGCAGGCGACGACCGTGTCACTGCTAACGCACAATGGCCCAATTAAGTGGGTAAGTGCGAAAAACACCTGTCCAACTAACTAACTAACGTAATACAGAGAGGAGTGACGTCAAGTATTCAGAGGGATATTTCCACAGGGTACGAGGGGAGTTCAATGTATTCTCGGTATAGGTATGAAGGAAAAGGCGGAAAATTCTGAATAAATTTTATTTTTCAATATACTCCCCTAACATCTCAATACATTTATTTGTTCGTGAAAGTAACTTTTCAATTCCCTCTGAAAAATATTTTTCTTCATGGCCCGAAAAATGTTCGTTTATTGCTCCTTTCAACTCTTCATCGTCCGAAAAATGCTTTCCACGAAGGTCTTTTTTAAGATTAGGGAATAGATAATAATCACTAGGGGCCAGGTCCGGACTGTAGGGTGGATGATTGATTTCTTCAAATCCGTACTCCCGCACAGCAGCCTGGGCAAGGCGCGCCTTGTGAACCGGTGCGTTGTCGTGAAGCAGCAACACACCTGCGGTTAATTTTCCACGTCTTTTTCTTTAATTGCCTCCTTTAAATTACGCAGGGTGGTTGCATATGATGCAGCAGTAACACTTTAACCTTTTTTGTGTACTCGATTAGCAAGATTCCCTTAGAATCCCAAAACACCGTGGCCATGAGCTTTCCTGCGGACGGAGTGACTTTGAACTTCTTCGGCGGGTCTGATCCTTTTTTGTGCCACTGCATAGACTCTTGCTTGCTCTCAGGGTCATAGTGATGAACCCACGTTTCATCACCAGTAACAATCCGATCGAAAATAATTTGCGGATTTTCACCACAGAGGTCCAAAAACTCCTTACAACAGTCAACTCGCACTTGTTTCTGTAGCGCGGTGAGCATTCGCGGCACCCATCTTGCACTGACCTTTGACAAATTCAGGCGCTCATGAAGGATTGTGTGAATGGTACCCACAGATAACTTAGTCATTTCTGCTAATGTTTTCACTCTTACACGGGCATCTTCAAGTACAAGTTTTTCGACTAATTTGACGTTTTCTTCAGTAGCGGCACAAATTGGCCCACCAGCGCGAGGGTCGTCTTCAATGCTCTCTCTACCCCGTTTGAATTCACTTGACCACTTCTGAATTGTAGATAATGCAGGCGCAGAATCTTGGTAAACAGCCACCATTTCTTCATGGATAATTTTTTGAGTTTTTCCTTGTTTTGTGAGGAATTTTATCACTGCACGATGCTTGATTTTTTTCATCATTGTCGAATCAGTCATCATAGTTGTCTTTTCGCAGTGATATCTTGAATACTAATGGTGGCAATTAAATGAAATTTTGTATTTATACCCTCAAAGAGTGTCATTAACTAATGAGATAATTAAATTATATAGTTCTATATCTTTTATATAGTTTTCGTGCTGACGTGGCATGTGCAAGGGCTAGGACTGAGGATCTTGTATTACCATCTTAGGATCTGAATACTTCATGGCAGTAGTTGCAACCCTAAGTATATATCCCCTGTGCCTGACAGATTTGAGGAAGGTCTTTATGAGAGAGAGCTGGGAGGTGATGGGTCTTGGACAGCACGAGTGCTAAAGTTTGCAAACAAGGTGATGGGGAACCTGCCCAGTATACGTAATACATATCAACTCTGGCCTTCTGGAAGGAGCTTGTATGGTATGAGTAGCAGGCGACGACCGTGTCACTGCTAACGCACAATGGCCCAATTAAGTGGGTAAGTGCGAAAAACACCTGTCCAACTAACTAACTAACTAACGTAATACAGAGAGGAGTGACGTCAAGTATTCAGAGGGATATTTCCACAGGGTACTCGTAGGATACCTGACATGCAGGGTTATACTAGCTTCTAAAATTAAATATAAATATCAAAACTAACCGGAAACTATTGATCTAAACAGCAACATTTCAAACCACAATAGATAGCGAGCGGTTTTCCGTTTTCTGTCTTTTATCACATTTTTACTAATTACTCAGAAAATCGCAAATATCCGCAGCTTTTTTTTATTGGATTATGTTTATGGATAGCTAGGCTACAACTCAACATTAAATGTAAAGCAGGGGTAAACGTGGGTAACTGTCAAAGTCTCGATGAACTTTAAAAAAACTTATTTTTCATCATATTTTATTTTGCTATTATTTTAAGATTAACGTTAGCATAATATAATATACAAATTAGTTGTTTCATATTTTTCAAAAGACGAGGTTTCCAGAAATATATAATACATTATACCTTTTACTGTAACGTATAACAATAAAATCAATTTGTAAGTGATGAAGTGAACGCATGGACGTCCGTCAGCACTGTAAAGCTTGTGGTATTGTAAAAAAATAATTTCATATAATATGTATATTTTTTTTATATTATAGTCTTGTTTGGTCCTTAAACTATTGAGTAAAATAAAATAAGCATGCCAGTAGCGACATTGACAAACCATTCGTTCGCAAGAAGACATTAAAAAACTCTATAGTGAATAGTGTAATCGAAACCTCGAGTGAAAATCGTGTAAAAATATCAATATCCCACCGTGCGGTGTACCGGGTTCGGTTCCCGGACGCGTCAAAGTGATAAAATAACGCTAGAATAGTGAAAATTGGCAAATCGTTAATAAGAAGTGCCGTGAAGTGCATAAACATTAGACGTATACGTGTGCTAACCGTAGGGACTAAAATATCATAAATAGTGTTATCATAATAATAATAATATAATAATATTCATTTATTTGCAGACTGTTAGGTCCATAAGATTAGTATTACAAAACGACTTATAGACTATTGTTAGTAGAACATACATAACTACATAAATACATACCACGTACCTTTGTTTGGAGTAACCGATATTTCGGCACTGTTGCAAGCGCCATGTTCACGGATGTACTGAGGGTATTGCGGGTGGATGAATGTTACGAGGCTGGCAGTGGTGTTGTACGCAAAAAACGAGTAAGAAAGCGGGTAGACCGTTATACTTGCTCGTAACATTCATCCACCCGCAATACCCTCAGTACATCCGTGAACATGGCGCTTGCAACAGTGCCGAAATATCGGTTACTCCAAACAAAGGTACGTGGTATATATCCCGAAAGACAATTTAAATCAAGTTTAAATGACCACGAAAGTTTAAATTCCTATACATAAATACAAATGATAATACAACACAGATAAACACAAAATCACGGGACACTCAGACTTACACAGCAAACAATATGACACTTATATTTAATTTAATTGGGTGTGTAGTTTCACCCATCGGCCGAGCATCTGACAGTCCCAGCGGTTTGACAATGCTTTCAGCATGCCGTGGGAGCTGGCGCATGTCCTATGCCGGAGCGAGGCGCATCGCTTCCGTATAATGGCATAGAAGTCATCAACCCTCGCGTTGGCAAACATGCCTGATGGGCTACAAAATCGCGGCAGCCCCACAAGCATCCTGAAAGCATTGTTATACTGTATGCGCAGAGCGTTGTATTTCCCCTTTGTGTATATTTGACCCACAGACTGCAAGTGTAGAAGTTTTGGCAGTAGGCTCGAAAGAGTCATTTTGACTTCGTGCGAACATCGTGCAAATCTGCGGGCCAACATATTACTTCGGATACACAGCGCCCTACGCTCTCTCTCTATGTCAAAGTCGTCACATAGATCCTCGGTGACCCAGTGACCCAGGTACTTAAACTTTGTAACCCGCTTCAGTGGTGTGCCTGCTAGTGAGACGTGCGGTACATTTAAGTCACTTTTGGCACCGAATTTAAAAACAAGCAACTCACTTTTACTCACGTTGTACCTGAGCCCATGAGCCACGGCGTAGTCCTCACACAACTTCAACAGCCTTCTTACTGAGCTAATTTATGGGCCAAGCAATACCATGTCGTCCGCATAGCTGATGTTGTTCATAGCAACACCATCAACATAACAGCCGACACGGGCATTGCCGAGCCCAACAATCAGCTGGATTACATACAGATTAAAGAGGCGAGGGGAGGTAATTCCCCCCTGCCTCACCCCACATTTCAAACTGTATTCTTCAGACATGGTACCTGCCCATCTAACGGTATTTATCTGATTAGCGTACCAAAATTGTAATAAAATTATTATGCCGGCGCGCGGCGTCTACTTCACTCTCGTTTCTTACTTTCTTCCATAGAAGGTCATAAGACACAAGGTCAAATGCCTTAGAGAGATCCAAGAAACACGCACCGGCGTTTTTTTATCCGTGTAATACCAGACAGTCTGCTTGAGACACATAATTGCACTTTTTGTCGACAAACCGGGTCTGAAGCCAAACTGCGCGTCGTCGTGCAAAATTAATTTGGGGGCCATATATGTATCCAGCAGACTATCCAGTACCTTGGCTATGATAGTTGCTAGAGATATGGGCCTATAGTTGGTTGGATCAGCTGCGTCACCAGTTTTGTTCTTTATTATAGGTACGACAACAGTTTTCATAAAAGATTTGTAATAGATACGAACGTTACGTTTATAATACGTTTTTTTTTTGTAATAGATAAGAACTAATAGTTGATAAACAGCTGTTTTGTTTACATAGTAGTTTTATATGTGTTTTTTAGCTTTGAAAATGCTTGAAATCATGTCTAAATAGTTTCTTATTGCTAGTTATTGGTTTATATAGTTCAAATAATCGTAATAACAAACATTTGCATGTTTATCATAAATTTTGTTCATGTATGACAATGTTTACTTAAGAAAATTTGTATTTTTACTTATGCATCGTAGGTTTTCCTGTTGCACACCAAAATTATATATATAACTTTAGTATTAAGAAATTTTTCATAGAAAATATAGTGGGCGGATACTTGTGTGACAACATTTTTCGATAGTATTCTTGAATAATTTAGTGATGCAAAAAGTTAGGTTAATGTATTATATACCATTCGATAGAACTTTTTGAGACCTATCTAGCTATCTATAGAACATATATGCATGTACCATGATATGTTAGTTATTTACATTATGTACCTAATTACAAATAAAGATTTGTTGTGTAAATGTTCGGTGCGGTGGTCGTCGTTAAGGTAAAGTTCCGAAGTAGCTAAGCGATCATGTTTTCGGCCAGTTCGTTGGCGTCCCAACCACAATCTTGTAACCAAGTAACCATATGTAGCCATCCAGCACCGAACACCTATGTTAAGGGGACTACAAGAGCTAAAGACACACAAGAGCGAGTTTTATAATGCTTTAAAGTATATGATTCAACGCAATTAACACAATCAGAAAAATATATGATACTCTTCAGGATATAATGTAGTTAAATAGTGTGTTGAAAACATAATACAACTAACTTTAATCATAAAGATACCTCTAAAAATATTTTAACGAATAAAAACCATATTAAAATACATACAATCATTCTGATTTTTTGACAAATTATTCAACAAGCAATATACTAACGAAATACCGTTTTATTTTTTTAATCCAATTAATACAGAAAATTCTGTAAGTAATTAATTTATTTTATGGTTTGTAAAGAGTTCTGAACGTCCCGATGTCGTCGCGCTTCTCTTTCTTATGTATACAATCCGACAGAGATAGCAACAGCTCAACTTAGTAGCGGTTGTAAGCGCCTTAAGGGCCTTGAAATCTTTAAACTTCTTAGGGGTTGGACTGTTGTATGTATATGTTCCGACTTCTCTTTTACAAGACAATTCCCGCACTAGGAATAAATGCTGTGTCGCGGGGGACTTTACAAATATACAACTCATGGACACAATGAACACCCAGACTCGAAGCAACAATTTATCACACAAAGTTTGGTCTCGTGTGGGAATCGAACCCACAACACTCCGCACAGCGTCAAGCGGCAAGGCGGCCGCTTGAACCACTATGCCAACCGTGCAGTCAAATTGAGCACAATGTAACTCTTTTATTGAAATTATATAAAAATACTCTGAATGAAATTTATTAGTTTTTACTTCTATCTAACCACCTATAGCATACCATCCTATCAATTGGAAATTAATAAGGTGAAAGATCCGCGAGAAAAGTAACGGATACGGATACGAATACGGATATTTCTTCTTCCTCGGATATCCGCGGTTACGGATACGGATATCTGGAACATCACTAGTTTCAATATACACATACATACAGGATAGATACCGTAGATGATTGCTTTGTTTCTGACATTTCTATAAAATATGATAGTAACAGTCTCCGAAAAAGTGTTCGCGCCCTTTGTGAGTCTCCATTTATTGAAGCCTTCGTATGCTTGCAAATATTTTTCGCGAGACTTCTCAGGAAGGAAACTTAATTCTGCATTAATCACTTGTTGTTTTAACTCTTCTGGTGTTAAAGTACAGTCATCATGGCTAGTTTCGCTCATCTTTTTAAATTATTTTATATATTAATATAATTTAACACGATTATCAACATCAGCGAAATTTTTATTCCTCCTATTTTTTCTATATCGCGTTTTGATACCGTGTCCCTGATGTTTATTTTTCAAATGTATCATTGATGAAATTCCAAATAAAAATGTATTGGTTAAATACCAATTTTATACTGGTAATTATACTTATTTTAAAATCCATTAATAAAGTAGACATATAAACAATAACATAAAAAAACGTAATTTCTTTATTACAAATATCTTTAAATTTTAGGGTATTACGCGTTTCCGAACGTGTTTTCTTTGAGGTCGAATTCCAAAACTGAATTTCGAAGGGGTTTGTTTTTCACTCGTTTTTATATGCATGTGAAAGAGACAGAGCACAGTAAAATTCGAATGTTTCAAATGTATGGCTGAACAATGTCAATTCGTGGCACTGAAGATTGAAAAATTAAAAAGCTACTTTGACCCACAATCGAATCAAAATCGCGTTTTGTTCGGCATGCTTGAGCTGCTGAGGTGAAAAAGTACTTTTCTTTACCCAAAACTGCATCATTCTATATACGATTTCCATCTTGACATCCGTTGTTTAGCCTATATTCCAAAGTAGAACCTTCATTTGATTTCATTTCATGTCTAGATTGTTCATTTTGTAACCGAGTTTTTCTTCGTAGCTATTTATGTGACTGTAGAAAGCTATTTAAGTCGCTAAAAGCAAACCAGTTGACATGATATCGTACTTCGAGATGTCGATTTTTAACATCGCAGCGCCGCGAGAGATTAAGTCTTCGAACTTCCATGGGGATATTAGTTTATTCATTAGTGAATACGCGGAATTTACTCTTAAATATCATATCCATACAGCGATCGATTTTCTTACAAAATTGGGCAGAATATAGCATTTTGAAATTTCTCCTGACAAGCTGTGGTTTGCAAAGCGTTATGCAAGTACGGCGCGGTCAAATCCAGTGCTGGTTTAACAATTGGCTTTATCATGAATTTATATTTACTCCAATTTCATTCCAGAATGTCAGTCTCGGGTCCCTCAATTAATTTTCTGACCGCTGGGTTTTGAGTCGTCAACCATTGCTCTATCATTTCGTCGTGTGGAGTTATGGGATTATTCAAGAACTCGTCCAACATCCACGCATTACGTTCGTCGACATAAAAACCGAAGAACTGCAAAGTGAGTCTTTCCCCACGCGAGTGCGCATCAACCATCCCATCAAGTTCGGGTACGGCCATGTTTCTTTTGTTGATTGCCATTATGGATTGTATCTGAGAAGGTCTTCTAGAGGACGGCATCATCGTCTCGAAAACAGGTTTAAGTTTATCGAACTTACTAATTTTTGGAACTTACTTACTCTCAGTAATTACAATATCATCCAACTCAAGTTCTACGTCATTATACTGTAAGTTTTCACTATCTAACACATGATCGTGTCGTGAGTTTCCGGGCAAAATTATGTCGTGAAAATCCATCAGTGTACTAACACTTGGGGTAACTGTATTTTTTTGAACTATTTTATGATACATATCGTCATTATGAGGTTCTTCAATGTCAATAGTTTTCAGTACAAACTCTTCTCTGTCAACGATTTTATTAGTCAATTTAGTAACGTAAGGACAAGTAGATTTTTCTCAAGGCACCTTTTCTAAACCAGTTTCACCACCGCCCGAGAGACTGAGACTGGTTTTCTTGATATCTTCTGCAGACACCCTACGATCTATCAAATATTTTAATTTATCTGTCACAGGAGTATAGTACACCATAGACACCGTATGACGACTGATGGCAACGAGAATGTGTGAATCGGAGTTATATATTTCTTCCTTAGCTTTAGTAGAGGTGCGCACCAAGACTATATGTGGCGCGTGTTTACCCTGGAATTCATGGATCGTAGAAACATTGTAACCGGCTTGCTGCATGACTTCTTTTTTAAACTGCTTAAACACTAAATACTTGTACAGATTGTTATCCTTGACGACGTTGGCCAATGTGGTGAATAATTTCGACACCACACTCCTGTCCACTTTTGATGCGGAGAAAGCTCCACCCTCGTACTTATGCCTGATGTGACACGTCACATCGATAGGACACCGGTACGAGGTGCGAAGCGTTCTTGAGGGTTTAAAGAACTTATTAAAATTTGCATACCTGACACTTACTGAACCTACTCTATTAATATAACCGATTTGGTCCGCGAAGGTGTAACACCTTACACTCAGTGTAGAGACAGTCTGAAAATATTTCGCCGGGATGTTTCATAAGTGCCTCGTCAATCCACATCTCGTTATACGCTCCCCTGTTATTCAGAATGTAAGAATCAACAGTCCGATACGATTCACGATAGTCATTTGGAGAATTTCCATTACGTAACCTGCAGAGCCTTTCCTTTATGTCGGCTGCACCCTCCGACGTTGAGGTGAGAACCGAGTCTCCAGGCTTGTGATTTTGCAACATGAACGAAGTTTTCCCACATCCTGGTACACCAACGATCATATCGATGGTAGGTAATCGAAAACCTAAAAATCTCTCCCCAACGTCTGACGTGCTGTCGACTAAGTTAGGTACCTGCATCAACACCGTGTAATTACCGCACAATAACAGTCTGTCCTGACTTGATTTTAAACAGCGTTTTCTTGACGTCGAAACTCGTTGATTCTTTGCCATTGTTCGCTTTTTTGCGTTCTTTAGGATGTTTTTGAAAAAAAATTCATTCTCATTAATTGTGTACGTTTTATACCAAGAATGAACCATCTCCAAAAAAAAAAAGACAGGATATGTTTAAAACTTTTCCAGGCAATTTTAGTTTCATTTCCACGACTACTTCCACTCCAAGTACATTGGCATAGAAAATCTCGCGAAAATAAGATGTCTGCCAATATATAGGCGCAATCAATATAATATGTATGTATTTACAAAAAAAAAGTATATAAGTATGTTTATCCATTGTCTAGTACCCATAGTACAAGCTTCTGCTTAGTTTGGGACTAGATGGTGTTGTGTGAATGTGGTAGAATATTATATTATTATATTATAATCAATACCCTTACCTCCGTTGCATAACTTCGAATATGTGTTTTTCGTTTTTTGTCTTACGCTACTCTCCGATAACTGCTGTTCTAATTCATGTAACTGCTGGATATTATCAACTGGTTTGACATAAAAAGCTGTGCTACTTGGTGTAGATCTGGATTCATTCAAATTAGTCACCTGAAAGTTGCTATCAGTTGCTTGAGATATTTGAGAAACTGCATCATTCAACTGTACTAAAAATAACGCAACCTTCTGAATGATAATATTCTGCACGTTTTTCATACCTTTAAGCTCATTCAAAATCTGTGTTTGATTATCTAAAATAATATTTTGTCCAAGGTTAGGGCAACACTGTTGTTGATCAGTTGCGCTTTGATTATCCTGGATAAAGTGATATTCATAGACGTTGTCCATTCCAACAGAGGGTGCACCGAGCATTTCGGAAGTAATGTTATGGGATCCTGATGCAGCAGGAGTTTCGACAATAATATTATTGGATCCTGATGCAGCCGGATACACCTGTAAAAATATTCCAAAATATCATATCGGCCGTATTTTTCAGTTAGTAAAATAAACAATGGAGTATGTTATATAATATAATATATTGGAATTTGATCAGATTGGAAGAAGCGAGTATCATATGTCAGAATCGTAAAAATGGAAATCCGTAGTCTCTGCCTATCCCTAGGGGCAACCGGCGTGAGTCTATGTATGTATGTATGTTGTGATAATATTAAACTATTCAGTATTTATAAAATAAGCAATTATGAAACTCAGATTTTTTAGGAACAATGTTCAATAGATTTTTACCTCTGACTACGTAAAGTACTGAGACATAATATAAAACTAATTTAAATATAATACTCATATATTTCTTTTTAAATCGACGTGTTTGTGTACATTCTGCAATTCGTCGTACACTATTACTTAAAATTATTACGGATGACACTTAATATATTATTATAATACGAAAAAAATATTATATTAACCCTAGATCACTAACCTTATTTTTTTACCCTTATTACTAACTTTCGTACTTTCGACTACGGTATTTAATAAAGGGAATAGTGGGTTTTATTTGAATTAAACATGCATATTTTTTTTTTTTATTATAAATTTATTATATTCTTCTTATTAATTAATAAATTTACATAAACCAAAACGGCATATGTATTAAAAATCAGCCTTATAAATGAGATCGTAGGTTTTATGGCAAATTAACAATGGTAACATTTTAAAAGATTTTTTTAAAGTATTATTTTAAAGTAAATGTGAACAATAATTTTCAAATATTAGAAATAACGAATGAAATAAAATAATGAAACAAAAATTTTGTTGAGAATCTATCAAGTTATACATTTGTGAGAAACGTCAAGTTTGTGCTCCCCGCACAACGATTTCTTGCTCTGGGTGCAACTACTTTTAGTCATCCTTCGCTTTGCGGAGGGACACAAGGCTTATATTTTCCTTTTTTAGGTAGGAGGTACATCAGTCGCATTATTTTCGCAAAGAAAATAAATAAACAAAACAAAAAGAAACGCAAGAGTTCACCAACTAAATAAGACAAAATGTTACGTTAATACTAACCTTCGTCGATGCGACGACCCATGCTTTCTGGAACGGCGCTCACGGTGCCCCCCCACTCAAAACACTACTGTCAGTCGGGAGGGCAACGGGTCGACTGAGATTATCTAAAGTGTGGAAGCAGTGCGATCGCGCGCGCAAAAGTTAGCACGATTTAAACAAACCCGCGTAGTCGAATTGACGAAGGTTAGTAATCTAGGGTTAACAATAAAATAAGACTTGTGTAGACTGACGCTAACGGAAACTTTATTTATAAACGCTTTGTGAAGTACCTACTTAATGATGAACAAGATGATAACTACCAAAAAATAACTTACTGTTTCATCAGCGATAATGTTTAAATTTAATTCTCCTTAAAATTTTTCAGAAATCGGCGTTTTAGAAGTATTTGTATGGTCTTCAGTGTCTGTATGATTCAGCATTTCCTTTAATATGTATTCAGCCGTCTCGTAACTTGGAAGATTTCTTCTTTTCACCACACATCTCAATTGCTTCCAATCAGCTTCCGGTGTGGATTCGTTTTTAAAATGTTTAGCCTCGATTTTCCGTGGCCATTTTAATATATTTTTGTCTTCCCAGAAGGAAGGTACAACGAACAATTTGTCTTTATTATTTACGTAAGTCTTAACAATTATGAAGAGCATTCTGAAAAAAAATCGGATGACAAAATAATGAAATGACCTAAATATTATCTAAATGCGAACAAGCAGCACCGTGCACTCTGCACTCGGTATCAAGTTATTAAGTTGCTAGTAGGATAGCTTCATATAAATCGGCCGCCGCCGGTTTGAATGTACGCGTGAATCGCTAAGCGCCGTGGCGCCGTGTACGCACGCATATTTCACGCACACAATAACACAGCCGAACGGGGGCCGGGCGGGGTCTCTGTATGTGTCACGCGTTTGATTGCGCACACGCTACACTGCTCGCGCGCTCGAAAATATATTTAAATTGCAGCCCATTTATGAATTGTCAAAACATTTTATTATATTACGGTTTAAAAACCTAGTGCTGTCATAATTCGCAAATAATATTTAACTAAAAATACTTAAAAGTGACAACCCTGTGCGTCAGCGCAAGAATAGGCAATTAACTCGCCGATCGGTCTTAACTAAATTACTATTGTAATAACTAGCGATCTACACTAATATATGTAATTAAGAGGTAAAGAACAATGGCCATTTATAAAAAAAATTGAAACGCTCGTTAATGATTGTTCGCTCAAAAAATTGGCATTAATGTTTATATTAAATTATGGGCATTATAATTTTTTATCGAAACCGGATTATTTTAATAATAAAATATCAAAAACGTCCTTTTTATATTTCATTTACTTGGAACGCATCCAAATCGTTTCCGACATAATCTGTGACGTGTGTTTCATTTTACACACATTTTTTTTAAATCTGGAATTTCTTAGTTTTGTCTTTACACAATAATATGATCTTGTATTATAATCAGTGTTTGTTAAGATATAAAACAAATATCAATGATTGCTTCAGAAAAGGTTTTTTCATGATTGAACATTTTTATAATTTGAACTATTTCATCAAACGAAACGTATTTTAATACGACAAACTGTCAAACCGCGTTTGTTTACATTTTAGTTTTACTGCGGCACCGTGCAGTCCTTAGTCCTTCTTATGAGATAACACAAGCACGTTCGTATTATGGCAATGAATACAGAGCTCTTTGCTATGGGGAACATGTTAGATTTCATGAGGGGTATAGGATTGAAGTGGCGAGTGAAAATATTGATTTTACTGGATACAATCTGAGAGGAAGTCACGACAATACTCTAATACGCGGAAAAATAAAATCTAGACAAATAGCAAGCAAGCAATATTATGTGTATACACCAATTATTATCCCAAGAGACTCAATAAGTGTGTGTGCCCAAGGGACCCAATTAATTTTTGCTCGATGGCCTCGGCTGGCATAAGACTGCCCTGCTGATTGGTACATATAGCTACTTAGGAATAAACCTCTCCATCACGAAGCCGAAACGTCAAATAGATAATGACACTAGGTGCAGGTGTCTACGCGTGACGTCGCAAATATAACCTTTTAGAAAAACAGCAATTACTTTACAAGTAGACCATATTTTATCATTATGAAATTATGAACGACAACGTATGTCTCGATTGACAACCTAGCAATAACACAAAAAAAAATATGATCAATGATCAAATCGCATATTTATTCTACAAGGTCAAAGTATCAAAACCGTAGTGCGAGTTGTATTGTTAGATAAACATGAATGTTTATACAGAATTCAAAGCACAAGGGCTTATGTTATCTAATTACATAAACAAATCGACGAAAAAGTTGAGTTGGGTCGAGATGTTTACAATAACACCCACTTGAAATTCGACACGGCAAAGCATAAAAACAACTAGTGATGTCCCTTCGCTTTTTGTAACTTTATCGATAGTTGTTGTGTTTATAAGGCAAATGGACATTATGAATAAAAATACAATCTCATCCAAATATTTCATTTATTTACAATAAAATATATTTTGTAACATTATTTATTCATATTAGAGATAAACGCGTCCCATCATACACGAACAATATTGTACTCAAAAATTACAAATCGGCTGGCAGAAAGTGATGAAACATTATATTATTTATTATTTTAAGGTATTTAGTATTGTAAATAAAAATACAATCTCATTCAAACATTTCTTTTATTAACAATAAAATATAATTTAGTAATTCAACAATTATTTATTCTTATGACATTTTTCACATTTTACAAATAGACGCGTCGCGCCATACACGTGTGTACAAAACACAAAATAATACAACACATAAAGAAAGTTGTAAAAGCTACGACTGTCTGATATTTAAATTACCAAAAATATATTTGAGTGCAGTTTTGAAATAGACACAACAGACATCATTCGGATCTGCACTCCGCTTTCATGAAATACCCATCACAATAGTTATTCATGAATAATCGGGAAGAATTGAAATGGAGAAGAAAGCATATATATAAATACTGTGTCTACTATGGTGTTGTGTATACACAGTGGCACTTTACAAGACTCGCAGCAATATGGCGTTTTCTGAGATTTGATGCCTTTCTGAAGACAGACAACACAACGCTTTGTGAAATTGCGCTTGCGCGCTGTACTGCCTTCTGTCGGTTCGAGTAACATGGGCCAATGTGTAGAAAGGACGAATCTGCTGGGTTGTTGGTGCGTAGATCTGTTGATGGCAACAGGTTCACTACGGCTCCGGGGACAATGTACAAGATGATTAGTGAAGATAGAATCTACAAGCTGAATACGAAAAGCTAAATGATCATGGTGTTTTTGTGTGGATGATTGCAAAAGAGTGCGAGAGTTGAGGATAGATACATTAAGCAGGCGTTTAAAAAGTTTAATGCACCATTAGGCAAAACGTTTCCTGTTTAGTAAATAAGGCTCGAGCATCTGGTCTTTCATGTCGACCTCCCCCCCCCCATGAATTTATTATAATCCAGTACCACTTGTGGTTTAAATGGCACTGGCCGAGATGTTGGTCGGGACAAAACTGTAGGCAAGGCAGTAGATGCACCATGACAAGTAGAAATCATGGTTACTCGTTTCTTGTCTTGCCACGATAATACTGAGACATCCCCGGAATGTCGCGCGATGCATTCCCCCCTTAAGCGGAGCCTTAGTTACTACAAAGGGAACGTCTCTACGTGAAGATCTCAAAATACCGACGCAGTCGGTACCATTGAACTTCAGAAATCTAGCTAAAAGCGGTGCATTATATCAATTATTTATCTATAATTATACGAATAATCTATACTCTTTGTTTAGTAGGGGACCAATGAGCTTCATCACAACAGCTGTGCTTTTTAGTACACCGGGCGACTGCTCCAAATCTGTTGCGGGTTGTTTACCTGTGTAAACAATAAAAGACCACTGGTAGCCAGTGGCAGACTCGCAAAGCTCAAAGGTCAGGTCTTGATACCAAACGAAGCTTTGTTCGAAATATATTGCTTAAAGTTTAATCTTCCTTTCCATAGGGTTAGACTTTCTTTACTTAAAATATAATTAGACTGAAAACGTGAATTTAAATGAGTTAATATTGGTCTCAAACGATATAATCGGTCAGAGCTAATGACGCTAGAATTGGAAGGATTTGAGTTATTCACAGCGGGATCGGAATCTACAAAATGTAGATAGATAGATATATACTTTATTGCACACCAAAATACAGTACATTATTAAAGTGACTTAAAACTACGATTTATGTACAAACGGTGGCCTTATCACCAAGGGCGATCTCTTCCAGGCAACCTTTGGATGGACAGGAATGTTGTAAGCAATTTTATGGTGATGGTGTTGTATTATATTAAATGAATAATTCAATTTTAAAATACAATACATATATACATACAAAACCAAACAAATATAACTACATATATACGATACATACATAATGTATGCACATGCAATAAATATATTTATACATACTAAACAATACAGATACTGTAATAATAACTAGTAAAGTAAATTAATGTCTCTAAAATGTTAAGGATTTAAATAATGGTTGTTTATAACATACCTTTGAATGTATTCATAGTGTTTGCTCTTCGTATCTCTAGTGGTAAAGCATTCCATAAGCGCACAGCTTGGACAGTGAAAGATTTTTCATAGTAATTAGTTGAATGCTTCGGCATCTCCAAAGTCAGATCCTTAGACGACCTCAAGGACTTTATATGTGTGTCATGAAGGAACTTAAATCGTTCTTTGTGATAAAAGGGAGTACTGGGATTAAATAGAACATTATATAACAATGTTAGAATGTGAGTATTCCTGCGAAGACGAATTGGCAGCCACTTGAGTTTGTTGCGAAAATCAGAGACGTGATCATATTTGCGCGTCCAAATATAAATCGTATGCAAAAATTTTGGAGACGCTCAAGTTTATCCAGCTGCTCTTCAGTGGGGTCAAGATAACCGACGTCAGCATAGTCAATTATAGGCAGTAGCAGAGATTAAGCAAGCGCAATCTTCGTGGTAGTTGGAAGGAAGTTGCGTAATCTACGCAACGAACCTGCTGATGCAAACAATTTGCGACTCGCTTCTTGTATTTGACGCCTCCACGAAAAAGGGCTTATTCCACTTTTCCCCGTTGGATGATCCCCATTGATGGGGATTAGTGAACTTTTTGTTCACTATTCCCCGTTGACCCAAAATTTTTATTTAATGGGGATAAGTGAACTAAAAAGTTCAATAATCCCCATTAGGTAGGTACGTTAGAAAAATAAAATATATGAATCATGTTACATTTATTAATTAAAAATATAACTTTCTTATACCTAATAAAATCACAGATTGTACAATTATTAATTTAAAATAAAAAATATAACTTTCTTATACCTAATAAAGTCACAGATTGTTACAATCATTAATTTAAAATTGTAGCATGAAAATATTTCTTTCTTATACCTTGTAAAATCACAGATTGTACAATTATTAATTTAAAATAAAAAATGTAACTTTCTTATACCTAGTAAAATCACAGATTGTACAATTATTAATTTAAAATAAAAAATATAACTTTCTTATACCTAATAAAGTCACAGATTGTTACAATCATTAATTTAAAATTGTAGCATGAAAATATTTCTTTCTTATACCTTGTAAAATCACAGATTGTACAATTATTAATTTAAAATAAAAAATGTAACTTTCTTATACCTAGTAAAATCACAGATTGTACAATTATTAATTTAAAATAAAAAATATAACTTTCTTATACCTAATAAAGTCACAGATTGTTACAATCATTAATTTAAAATTGTAGCATGAAAATATTTCTTTCTTATACCTTGTAAAATCAAAGATTACACTCACTTAAGTTTTTCTAAACAGTGCCCAATCGTAATTTCATTATTAATGAGTTCCATTTGGACCTCCTGTATATAATTATCGCGATTGATGCTTTTTTTTGTTTTTTCCGCTATACCTTTATTTTCAGAAACCCCCAATGCAAGAACTTCGTAATACGATGCATCTTCAGCCAACGCTGTGAGGAGCTTCATAATGTTGGGTTTCTTTATTTTCACACGCTTTTTTATTTTATTATTCCATGCTTCGACTAAATTCGTAGTGCGATGAGTCTGTCCAAATACACACCACGTTTTAATAAAATCATCTTGTAGGCATTGTCTGAGCATGTAATTTCTAAACTCCTTGCTATTATCATCATCATCAGGGCTTTGAGAGGCAACATAAAACCAACCCGCAATGATTTTATCTGATGGTAACAAAGCCAAAGCAGTGCTAAGTGCAACTTGTCTTCTGGTTAATTTATCTTTTGTTAGTTTGAGTTGTTTTCCTTTCTTCCATATTGCCTGGGTGAAATGGAAATAACAGCCGCTAATAGATATATTTACAAAAACATTTCGCATTGCGTTCATCGGAGCCACTTCATAGTCACATTTAAATATTTCTGGATTCCAATCAGGTAATGCAGATTTTAGCATACTAAATAAAATTTCATATGTTTGTTGATTTTTATGGCTCATGAGGGCATAAACAAGTGGCACAATGTTTATGTGTTTTTCTGTACTGCCCAAATCCCCATGAATGGTGTAGAGTTGGTAAAAGGGAGATGGACAGATCCAAAACGTTCCATCACCCAAGAACATCTTCAAATTTTTCATTTGATGTCGGGCAAATTCAGAGCAAAAAGCTATTACACGGATACCACTGTCATTGTAGTCTGCTAAAATAAATTCCTGATGAGCTGGAGGTACTTTAACTTCTGCAACATTTTTGAACTCAATTTTACTTACTTCAAATGCTGCATTTCTGTGTTTATATAATGTTGTTTTGATAGACTTCAGGGCAGGGAATTCTTTTATTTTGTCAATTCCGGTATCTTTTAGTGAGCTCACAGCCGCGTTGTAAGCAGTGGGAATAGCAGGTGCTTCTGGATCCGCAAGTGTAGTTTTTAGTTTGAATAACCTCAAGGTAACTTCATTCCGCGCAAAATCAGGTTCACAAACATTGTGTCGTTTCTCAGCTACAACTTGATTGTCCTGTAAAATTAAGTAATAATAATTAATTACTTTACATTATTTTTTAAGTAAACAATATTGCACTTACATAGAATACAAAATTAAATAGGCTATTTAACAACCTTTAAAACTTATAACAAATTGTTGTTATCCTATCAGAATAGTTCAACAAAACATATTTCACTTTATGCTTAACTAAAATATGTAATAATAATTAAATATATACAATTCACTTCAGCTACACTCTTTTACACTAGGTGTAATAGACTTGTTTGACAAAAGAATGACGTCACACGTGCCGCCATGACAGAAACAGTGTTTAAACTTTCACGTTGATTTTTAAATTTTGATATTGATAAACGTGATATTGATAACACACATAACCTGAGTTATTATTGTCATTATTAATCACAAAATATAATAAGTAACTTACCATGACAGTGATGGATCCGGCACATTTACTTTGTTTTCTTGTGGTACACTCCCACAAAACTCCACCATTTTTATATTTGCATTTTTTACTGTATTGATGTCCGGCCCGGAGAAGTATGGTAGCTTTACCTTTTTTAACGTACTCTAAACAAACGTCAGTTGAACTACCAGCCATTTCCTTTATTTATTCCTATATTAAACTAATAACTGCGAACTGATAAGAACTGCACGCTTGAACTACACTACACACTACTAACCCTTAACGACTACGAAACAAAAACAAAAGATGGGTCGACCAATCACATACGAGCTAACTCGCACCCCGCTCCGCCACCGCCTTGCGCGCGCGCCTCTAGAAAATGAGCATCTTTTACAGTATTGTGTATCTTATTAGATAGAATAGATATAAGGTCTTATTCCCAAACATCGTTAGAACAATTTCGTTGGGGCAACAATCTGTTTTTCGTTCTAATAAAATCGTAAAGTAGGTATGTAGGTAATTTAAAATTTTGTTCTTACCTTATAAAAATAAAAGTACATGACTCATATATTTTATTTTTATATTGTTTTTATTTAACGTACCTAATTAGAAAAACTTAAGTGATTGTAATCTTTGATTTTACAAGGTATAAGAAAGAAATATTTTCATGCTACAATTTTAAATTAATGATTGTAACAATCTGTGACTTTATTAGGTATAAGAAAGTTATATTTTTTATTTTAAATTAATAATTGTACAATCTGTGATTTTATTAGGTATAAGAAAGTTATATTTTTAATTAATAAATGTAACATGATTCATATATTTTATTTTTCTAACGTACCTACCTAATGGGGATTATTGAACTTTTTAGTTCACTTATCCCCATTAAATAAAAATTTTGGGTCAACGGGGAATAGTGAACAAAAAGTTCACTAATCCCCATCAATGGGGATCATCCAACGGGGAAAAGTGGAATAAGCCCATCTAAAGAAACATGCCAAGATTTTTTTTCTGTTCTTTGCAAGGAAGCCGAAACAAAAGAAAACATATACAAAAAGAACATTATGGATACAGGTGTGTACTTTTTATTGCAGCTTTAACAGTGGTATTACTTTCCAAATTTGCGTGCTGTGTTGTGTAATGTTAACATTTGCATATTTATACCAGGCGGAGGACCACCACCTAAGTTTGACTATGATCCACTGTTGGAAAAAGTTAAGACTTTAGTTAGGCCCCCTATGGAGGGGTTGTACACCATATATGATGGCGATAGCAGTTTAATGGCAATGCAGAATTCAACGCCAATTAAAATTAAAAATATGGATGCAGGTACCTATCATTAGCCACCTGCTTACTCCCTTGTTTATTGATTTTCAAGGTGTTATATTTTATTTACCTATTGTGTTTAATTTTCATCTGATTATTTTTAGGTGAAGAGCCATCACAAGCACCAGATATACACAATAGTATGTATGTCACAACTCCGATACACAAGTCCGAGGATTATAATCAAAGTTATTTCGCTAATGACAGAGCAAATTTTAAAAAGAAACCACATGATTTATTGACTCGTGAGTATTGTTGTCTCAACAATCATTATCTTTATTAAGTGAATGTGTAACATTTTAAAATTTCAGGTAAAAGAAAACAAGTTGCAAGTTCCAGAGAAGCAAACAGTATCCGAAAAATTTAAAAATCTGGCATCCGAAAAGATGAACTTGGTTAAGATGCAGTCTCAACTCCTTATATCACAACTCCTAGAGGAAAATGAGCACTGGAGCATAATCGTTTGCTACGGGCAATGGAAATCGAAGATGCTAAGGAAAAATATGCCCACAATAAAATTATTAGAAGTTTGAATTAGATAGATTAAGTGAAATAAATAAATCAACTTGAAATTATTTACTATTTTGTTTTTAATTTAAACCTAACATACAAATTGGAAGGAATCTTAGTGTAAAACATACACAAATTGTATTTTCACACATATTATCCATCAGTGTGTTGTAGACAATCATAAACATAATTTTTCAAGTAGATAGATAACTCATTTATTTCATTAGTACAATACAGACAGAACAGAACGAGACAAGAAAGATCACACTATTAATTAACACAGTAACATAATAATCACTTTTAACTAAAACGGCAACATCATAATTAGGTATTAGGTATTTTAACTTAATTTCTCAAAATGTTGTTCTATCAACACGTTACGAGCACGATTTCCTGTGGTGTTTCTGATAGAATTATTATTTTCCGATTCTTGTATAGCACCAAACTTCAAATATGGGAGGATACTCTGGATCAATGGGTGGTTCTGGATCATTTTGCAGACAAGCAATATTATGAAGCACAGAAGTAGCAATGATGATTCCAGGTATCCTGCTTAAATAAACTCGAATACCTCTGCTTACAATAGGGAATCTTCTTTTCCATATACCAAAGGTGCGCTCAATGGTGTTTCTTGTTCTGATCAGTGACTCGTTATATAGTGATTAATTTGCATGGTTCACAGTTCCGAATGGTGTCATCATAAATGTGGTTTGTTCATATCCACTATCACCAAGTAAGCAGTAATCTCCATATATTCCTTGCAGAAAATGTCTACGTTGATTACTGTTGTCCCAAATATGGGAATCGTGTGCTGATACATGCCATCTTGCAACATCAAATCTGCAGAGCATATAGCCTGTGTATTTATAGAGAAATAATGTGACTAACAATGTGAAAAGATTTTTTGACACCTGTATGCGCGAGGCGTGGATAACTGATACCATTGCTTATCTAGTGTTATGATTAAATTATTAATACGGCTGTAAAAAAATATAAGTTTATGATAAGAAGGTGAAAATCAAGGGTTGAATGTATCTTTTATTGCCACATTACAAAAAACTTAAAATATAAAAATTGCCCATAAATTAAAAGAATTTTTTTTGGTCTGGCCACCCTTATGACTTTGGCATTTCAAAAATAGACTACAACAGATTCGCAGACCTCTCGAATGTACATACAAAGTTTCATACAAATCGGTCCAGCCGTTTCGGAGGAGTATTTTAACTAAAACTGTGACACGAGAATTTTATATATATAGATGTATATTTTTACCAAAAAAACTGTATAAGTATGTTTGTCAGTTGTCTACTACCCATATTGAAATGAAACTTTGAAGGTTTAAATGACATAATTGGTTTTGATTAATCATATTTCATGGTGATGCTATTTTTATTGCAATTAGATTTGTGTGGTACACATTTTTCCTTGCGTCATTTAGGATGAGGTCTTCAATGATTGTGGGGGTGGCCAATCGCCCCGTGCATCGCCGGTTCCTCACAACTTGCCGCGAACGGTAAGTGCTTATTGTGGTTTGCGGTGAGATCGCTGTATTTATTGCCTATGGGTTGCAGTGCACTAACACGCTTTTTATGTGCTTATTAGGATGATCAGTCACCGGAGCCGTCACCTTACTCCCCGTTCACATCCCCAGAGCGACGCGAGAGGTCGCCGTCAGTGGTAATGCTTTTGTTATTGTTTTAGGTTGCCGGCATTTCTGTGTTTATTACAATTGGATTTTGAATTCACTATTGTTACATTTTGCAGAAACCGTCATGTCATGTAGCGTCCCGCGACAGATCCCAGTCTCCGCACTTGCCGTCGGAATCGTAAGCTTTATTTCAGCTCACATTGTGCAAAAAAAAAACAAATATGTCATCTTAATCACGTTAACTATATGATCATATATATTGAAGAAATTAATAAGAGTATTTATTTTTCAGCTCATCGGCGCCTGCTGCGGATTTTTGACGAGCATGGCATAGCGCTGGACGACGGTGGTGACATATTTTTTGAGCCCGATACCATGCCTTGTATGTTTCCCCAGAAAAGCGAGATAAAGACGAAAGGTATGAAAGTACTGTGAGTGGACTAAGAGGTGGACGAAGATCTGGACGTAGAGGTGCTCGGAGTGTGCGTCGACAGAGAGCTCGTGGGCATGGGTATCCAAACCAGTGCCGCAGGGGGAAAAACCAGTGGGTGGTGGGGCACCCACTGCATGAAATCTGGACGTCTGACGAATACGTCCCCCCGAACTGGTAAGTTTGGCGACGGATGTATTGAGGAGACGACAGATGAGGACGCAAGATGCTGCCAGAGCCGAGAGAAACGCTGAACGAGACGATGCTAGCTAGAATAATGATGAATTTTTCGACGCTTGGAATGGAGCAGATGATCTCCCGCGACTGGAAGGCCAGAACTTCCGCTTTGAATGGTCTCCTATGGATTCCTTTCACGGTCAGGAACACAATTTTGAACCAGAGCGAACTGGTTCAGTTCAGGTGTACAATTCGGCCTATGATGCTTTTCGTTCCTATTGGGACGATGAGGTCTTACAGCTGTTTGTGACTGAAACGAACCTTTTCGCTACTAAAATTGAATCTGCTGCTTTCCAGTCTGAATGGTACCCAACTAACACTCATGAGATTTTGTGCCTCTTTTCGTTCTGGATGATGTTGGGGATTGTCAAGATGCCAACTATAGTTAGTTGCTTCTCTGCTGATCCCCTTCTGAAAACAGAAGTTTTCAGGCGCATCTTCTTACGAAAGAGGTATGAAAATCTTAATAGAGCATTACATTAAGAAATACAACTGCAACACATAAAAATACTGTTAGGTGTATACTATGCGCCCTCTAATCGTATCAATTATTTTTCGTCGTTTGAAAAAATCCTGGAAGACCTGACTCCTTTATATGACCACACTATTGTTATGGGTGACTTTAATACCTGCCTTCTGAAACAAGATTCGCGTGCTACCAGCTTTCGACAGGCTACAGAGTCATGTAACTTGTCAATTTTAGATTTAAATGCAACCCATCACTTTCCAAACTGTACTCCTTCTTTACTTGACCTTATTTTGGTGTCTTCTTCTAGCTTTGTTTATCAGCATGGTCAATATACGGCAGATGCATTCTCTTACCACGACCTTGTATTTTTATCATACAAAATACGCCCCCCTAAAACAAAGCCGAAGGTAATCTTGCAGCGGAGTTTCACTGGCATGGATCACGACAAACTGCGTGCGGATGCTGTTAATATAAACTGGGAACCCCTTTATTCTGCAGAGTGTATTGATACTAAAGTACATATACTGACAACTAAGCGAACGGAACTGTATGACGTGCATACGCCAATCCGCGCCATTAAAATGAAGCATTTACCAGCACCTTGGTTAACAGAGGATATTAAAAAGAAAGCTGCTGCTAAGACCAAATTGAAGCATAAACCGACTCACTTCAATCAAGAAAAGTACGTGGCTATTAGAAATCTCTGCAACAAGGTGTGTAGGAAAGCACAACGCCAATACATTTATACATCTGTTGAAAACGGTTAAAATCCAGCAAAAGTCTGGAAATTTCTTAAAACATTGGGAGTTGGCAAAACAAGTCAACCTTTTCCAAGCAGTGTCAACCTTGATTCTCTTAATACCCATTTCACTACTTCATCCAAATTCGATGGCATTAAAAAAAGAAACACATTAGAATATCTTTCATCTTTGCCAACCCCAGATTATTCTCCCTTCTTCTTCACACAATTTACCGCTTGTGACGTTAAAAAGAGTATACTGTCAGTTACGTCCAATGCAGTCGGCAACGATTGTATCAGTCGCAAAATGATTCTTCCCATCCTTACGGAAATTCTTCCAGTCCTATGCCATATCCTTAATCATTCCGTTGCACGTGGCATCTTTCCATCAGATTGGAAACATAGATTATACAGATATACTGGTATAGATGCGCAACTCCCTCTAAGGAAAAGTTCAATGGGCATCCTCTACGCTAGATGGCGTACAAACAATTTTATTTTTATTCCGATCGTATAGATGGCGTTAGTAGTGGATTCATTTTTCAAAATAAAATAAATGTTGAATTTCGGTGTTAATAAATAAGTAAATGACAACTATTATGTAAAATATGAAATTTAAAAGTAAAAAAAAAATAAAAATCACAAAATGTAATTCTTGGTAAGCGTGGATTCGATCCACGGACGTCTAATTTATGAGCAGAGCACGCTCCCACTGCGCCACGCAGATCTTATCAAGGTTGGCGAAATGACCGTTCAGTTGTCGCTTTTTCTTTAGTTCTTGCCCTCATCGGTAGATGGCGCTGATTATATGAAATTTATCCATGTATGGAACTTTCACGGCCCTGATTGGAAAGAAGCACTGATAATTCCGCTACCCAAGAAACCTAAACCATATTCCTTCTCAGATTTTCGACCCATATTACCCTTCCTGTCAAAAATCCTTGAACGCTTAGTTCACTCACAACTTAGTTCCTTTCTGCAAATAAATGCACTCCTAAATTCCTATCAATCCGGTTTTCGCCTTGGTCACAGTATTGTCACTGCATTGGTACGTATAACTGATGATATTAGGCTAGGTATGGATAGTGGAAATCTTACTGTCTTGTCCTTACTTGATTTCAGCAATGCCTTAAACACGTTAGATTTTCACATCATACTTGGCATTCTACGCTCTCTTAACGTATCTCCATCGGCAATTGACTGGTTTCATAGTTACCTGTTTGGTCGCCGGCAACGTATTCGCATTGACGAATTTTATTCCACGTGGTCTAAAACAAATGCTGGTGTATCACAGGGTGGAGTGCTACCTCCTTTACTCTTCGCGATATTCATTAATTCTATCTCAAATCAGTTACTTTCTTCCTACCACCTTTACGCAGATGAATTGCAGATCTTTACACAGGCTCCATTAAATAGGTTATCAGAAGCCTGCACTGTTATTAACACAGACTTGGCGCGGATCAGTGAGTGGACCAAGAAGCACGGACTTTTAGGTAATCCTGAAACAACCCAACTAATTATTATCGGCAGTCCCAAACTGGTTTCGAAAATAAGTTGGTCCAATTTACCGCAAATCTGTTTTGATGGAAAGAGTTTTCAGTAAAACGGTAAAAAATCTGGGGATCTACCTCGATGATAATGATAATAATTGTACAATCTGTGATTTTACTAGGTATAAGAAAGTTACATTTTTTATTTTAAATTAATAATTGTACAATCTGTGATTTTACAAGGTATAAGAAAGAAATATTTTCATGCTACAATTTTAAATTAATGATTGTAACAATCTGTGACTTTATTAGGTATAAGAAAGTTATATTTTTTATTTTAAATTAATAATTGTACAATCTGTGATTTTACTAGGTATAAGAAAGTTACATTTTTTATTTTAAATTAATAATTGTACAATCTGTGATTTTACAAGGTATAAGAAAGAAATATTTTCATGCTACAATTTTAAATTAATGATTGTAACAATCTGTGACTTTATTAGGTATAAGAAAGTTATATTTTTTATTTTAAATTAATAATTGTACAATCTGTGATTTTATTAGGTATAAGAAAGTTATATTTTTAATTAATAAATGTAACATGATTCATATATTTTATTTTTCTAACGTACCTACCTAATGGGGATTATTGAACTTTTTAGTTCACTTATCCCCATTAAATAAAAATTTTGGGTCAACGGGGAATAGTGAACAAAAAGTTCACTAATCCCCATCAATGGGGATCATCCAACGGGGAAAAGTGGAATAAGCCTTTCGATGTGCCTGTACTCTCAGCAACCTTCACCCAGCCGGCAGAAGAAGTGCCATACTCCTCAATATTTTCAATAAGAGTTGCCTTATCAACTGTAAGAATAAATAAATTAAGAGTTGGTTTTTGTCATATGTACATAACAAACCTAGTAATTCATACTTATGGGATACATTTAATCTAAAACAGAACAGTATTCCTATACATTTGATGCACAATGAGCTGTGTTTACTAATGTCAAATGTGTAGGAACATCACTCCGCTCCATTAACATTTTCCGTGGAAATACTCCTCCATAATCATAGTCATTAAATTTATAAAAACATAGAGCTAAGTAAGTTAAAGGACAAAACTATGCGTTACCTTTATAAATAAACCCCACATACCTGGAATATCCATTTAGCACCAGATACATTTTTTTTTCGCCTTCTTTTTTAAGTTTTTATAATTCTGCTGTAAGCTTTCAAACGTTCGAGTAAAACCAGTGGTGATAGCATTAAATTCTTTCCCCACTTCCAGCCAAGCTTTTTGTTTTTGTAGGAGGTTAGCTCCATCAGTTTTTTTTATTTTCAATTATGTTTTTATGCTTCGATATTGACACAAAGAAGCAAATTGTCGCTATTTGTGACATTTGGAGCATGTAAACGAGATTTCTTTTCCATTTTAGATGCAAAACGCGTTAATTTCTCAAAAGAATAATAAACACGAGTGTAATTGGAATGAATGAAGCCTCCAATACGCGATCAAAACTGCATGTCATTCAAAAACTTAAATTTTGAGATAGTCTAATGCAAAGTGACGTAGTGTAAAAGAGAGAGATATACATTTACTAATCATCATTCGCTCTTTCATAATAAAATTGTTCGGGTTACAATTGAATGATTTTACGTTTCAAATTGCCAGCGTACAAAATAAAATGGCAGGGTTAGTTGACTCTGGGTAAATTTTCAATAGTGCAAGTTAAACATTGAATTAAAATTTTTATAAGTTAACTCTGAGTTACCAGAACCCTGCATTTATTTTTTTAACCCAGTATTTCAAGCAAGTGGGCCTAAGAGGTTTGCACCATACTAAAAATACGTTGTATACCATCATACAGGGCCGGATTTAGAACTCTGGAGGCCCCGGGGCAACGTAGCTGTGGAGGCCCCTATTTATTGTCCATATATTTTTTCCTTAAACTATTGAAGAAATACACTGTTAGAAAATTAAAGTTCGTTGAATAAAAAATAAATAAAATACAATTTATTAAAAACTAAATAACGGTGTTAGTGAAATGGCGCTTTGCAAACTTTTTTGGATGAAAAGTCGTCAATAATTTTGCTGCAGTCTAGCTCGCGGAGTACATCACTTTCGATACTAAGTAGGGTAAGTTTCGATAGCCGGTTTTGGCCCATCGACGTTCGAAACGTATTCTTGATAATTTTTATTTTGGGAAACGAGCACTTTCCTGTGCAATTACATGAACATATATTATTAATTACGAACGTACGTACGAACGAACATAGATATTACCTATGTTTGGGAAAGTAGCTCAGAAATTCTTATTTTCAAAAATGCGATACCGTAAAATGGGGCTATTTGATAGAAAAAAAAGATATTCTGCAATTATTTTTGTCATCTTGAATTTTTGACTTACTAGCTGATAGCCGAGTGGAGAGACCGACAGACTGCTACGCAGAGGGTTTCGGGTTCGAATCCACGGCACGCACCAATGACTTTTCGAAGTTAAGTGCGTATTAAATTGCTAATTATCGCTTGCTTATCGGTGAAGGAAAACATCGTGAGGAAACCTGTATGTCTGGGAGTTCTCCATAATGTTCTTGAAAGACATGTGAAGTCAGCCAACCCGCACTTGACCAGCGTGGTGGACTATGGGCTTACCCTTCTTATCGTGAGAAGAGGCCCGTGCCCAACAGTGGGACAGTATATAGGGCTGATGACGATGACAGCAGACTCAAGAACCAATTTTGGGTCCTGTAAAAACAGACTTATTCGTTGCATTGAATCGCTCTAAGATGTCGTTCTAAAAGATGGCAAAAAGAGCTGTTTCAAGATCAGCCATCTTATCTAAAAGATGTGTTGCTTCATTTCTTACAATATCTTCCTGGTCCTTATCAAAAGATATGGTGGTAAGAGATTGTTCATTTTTTTTAAGAGAATAGATGAATATTGATGATGATGATTGGATGTCTCCGTAATCACTAGTTTTAACACAGGAAGTGATCACCGATTTGTACAAGGCACTCCAAATATCGACTATAAGCTCAAACGCGTCTAATCCATGGTTGGGTCTGAAACGTTCCAGCTGTAACTGGAAAACCGGTTCGCTGCCTTGGAAACTGCAGATATGAGCCAGGAAGTCGAGCAAGTGCTTGAAATTCAACGGGACGAGGGAACGAACTGTAAGACGTATCACACTGGCAGGAGATCTCAACTTAATATTGACGACAGGCAAGCCAAACAGGCACTTTGTCAGATCAAAATCACGCGATCTACAAGAACGCGACTTCCAAAGCTCTAATCTGTCTTCTTCTCGGAGAGAACTTTAAGGCTGTGCAGCAAGAGCATTGTCGTTTTGTTCTTCAAAAATGAAAACTATCAACCCATCTCGCTATACACGTGGCTCAACCACGTGTACAAGCTGTTCTCCAGGGTCATTACGAACAGTCTCGCGCCCAGACTTAACGAGTTTCAGCGCCCGCATAGGCCAGTTTTCCAGGAGGATACCCACCATATAACACATCCATACAGTGCGGCAGGTTACGCAAAAGGCAGAGCAGTATAATCAGCCCCTGTGATTATCGTTTGTGGACTATGAGAGGCCTGTTCTGAAGTTCCTGCAACGGTGCCACTTCGATTGGCGATATGTCCAAGTGCTGAGAGGTTTGTATAACGCCACGACAATGACCGATAAAGTACAAAACCAGCATTCTGAACCTGTCCACCTGCATCGAGGTTTAAGACGGGGATGTCCCCCAAATTGTTCATCAATGCAATATGAAACATCTTGTACATATGTTCAAGACGCTGCACTGGAAAGGACGCGGTATTAGCATAAACGGCGAGTACCTTTCACACCTTAGGTTTGCAGACGATATCGTTATTTTGAAACCGTGCAGCACTTGCAGTACATATTTGCTGAGCAGCACGACTGATTTTACCTACATTAAAACTTTTGTGGCTCTTTAGAAGTTTAGAGCAAGTTTAACATTTAGAAAATTTAGTTTTTGGCTCTTCCGACTCAAAAGGTTGCCCTGTACTAGACTAATATTGTCCGGTTTGTGCAAGTAGGTATAGTTGCTGGTTATGTGGAAAATAATGTTTAAAAAAATCGGTGGTGGTTTCTCGGAGTTTGGGTATTTTTGTCTGTTGTGGAGGCCCTCTTCATGTGGAGGCCCCGGGGCCATTGCCCCGCCTGCCCCCCCCTTAAATCCGGCCCTGCCATCATACCTTTTTTTGTAGGCCCTAGCTACATAATGTTATATTTCAGATTTTTATTAGTCTTCTCTTTTTAGGTATCCGTAGTAAACTACAAGGAACCCTCATAGATTCGCCATTTGTTCGAAGTGCTGACGTGGGCTGACCTCACGGCACATATGTGCCGAACCACAACCAACGGTAGGCTGATTTTCGGCACATATGTGCCGAACCACAACAACAACGAGTAATAGACAATCAAGTTCTACTTGCGAGCAATAAAATGAATATTTTGCTTGAGTCCTTCTATTCTTCGGTCACTGGGAAAGAGATACTATGGAACCCTAGATTGTGCGAGGCTCGACACGCACTTAACCGATATTTTTTGTATCATAGCATGTCAGTTTGGCGCCCCGATGGCCAGCCGCCTCAAGATTTTGTCGCTCTCCTCTACGACGATAGCGACAATGAGACGGATATGGTGGAGAGCGCCAACGAGTTTCTTCTCGAAGATGACGATGTAAACCACCACCACTTTAGTTTGTCTTATGATTTGTTATGATTGTAAATGATTTAATGTTCAAAATATAGACATTTAATATTATAGCACTATAACACTGGAGAGGCTAAGTCCAGCAGTGGACTGCAAAAGGCTGTTGATGTGAAAATATAGACATTCAGTCATTAATAATAGGATTTAGATGGTCGGGTGGCGGAGAGGTTTGTGTTGTTACACACTGTCACGCCGAAGGTTGCGGGTTCGATTCTCGCTCTACTAGTCAAACATTTGTGTGCATGTTGAACATTTATGTTTGATTCCCCTGAAATTTTCGCCGGGTCATCTAATACTCGATGACCCGGCGAACTCCATACCGACTTTTCAAGTTATTTTTTTTCTATTTCTAAACCCTATTCCAGACAATTCTGAACAAAGTAACCAAGGATATCAGTGCTTAATCTCATAATTGCCAGCCAAAGTTATTTTGCCATACAAATTATTTCTAGGGAATATCTAGGGTAGAAAAAAAAACAAATTTATTGGAAGTGCAGTAGTATGTGGAATATGATTGATATAGACAGGTAACTGATTTAGTGATATGCTAAAATTACTAAAAACTTAATAAGACTATTAAAAAAAGGTGTTGGTGATAAAAGGTTAAAATTAAGGGTTGTAGGTATGTATTTTTAATGCCACATAATAAAAATAAAAATGTTCAAAAGATAAAGAAAATAAAGTTTGGGTTAAACCACCCTTATGATTTAGGGGTTTAAAAAAATTATTACGACCGATTCTCAGACCTACCGAATAAATACATATATAAAATTCCGTACAAATACGTCTGGCCGTTTTGGAAAAGTATTATGACTTACACTGTTATACTATACAATAGGTTGCTCCGCATTTAAAAAATATTTTATTAATACAACATAGATATACTTACTTATTAACCTAAAATTATCACAAACAGTGTGCGAAGATATAAGAGCCTATTTTAATTAAATTTTACTTAGATAGTAAATCAGAATAAACTGTTAAATCGTGCAAAATAAGACTGTATCGCGCATTCACTGTACGTACGTGTGCTTGTGTGTGTTGGGCGCCTGCAATGGCGATCAGCTGAGCGGCGGCGGCGGTCAATACACCGAGTTAATTTTCAAATGTGAGTGATGATGACAAAAATTCTTTTTTAACTTTTAATGCCAAATTTTTTCATGTGTTTGTATTCAGTTATAGTAGTATATTCACCCCTAAAACACCATTTTGCAAATGCAAATCCCCCCTGTATTTTTGCGAGGCGTGGATATCATGAAATCTTAATATATAAAATCCTTGCGTTACTGACTGACTGACAGACACGCTAGAGCCGAAACTATTGGGCGCAGGAAGCTGAAATTTGGCGTGTATGTTCCTTGGGGACCGTAGGGGTGCACTAAGAAGGGATTTCCCGAAATTCCCACGGGATCGGCCAAAACGGGTAAACTTAAAAAAAATGCAGGCGTAGCTGCTGGCGTCCTCTAGTTAGTAATATGATGAGTTTGATGTTATCAGACTGAAAATAGGAAATTGTATGTATTATTTAATGCTACACCATCACTACATAGTAGAATGATTCAAGAGGAAGGTTCATATGTATAATTGACGCGGGCAAAGCCGCTGGCGACGTCTAGTAAAAAAATAAATAATTTAGTCAAGAGCAACTCGGACACGCCCATGAAGGGTTACGTAGTAAAGGTATATTAAACATACATATTATCTACGTCTAACCATATACCCCTGACACTTTTTCACCAGCATAATTAACACTAAATAAACTAAAAAAACAGGTTAATAGTAAAAAAATCGCCCAAAAATTTAAAAAGATATGTTTAGTTTGAACTACTTTTATGACGTAGGGGATTGAAAAATAAATTGCGACCCATTCACAGACCTACCAAGTACTCGAACATATAAAATTCTATATAAATTGGTCGAGCCGTTCCGGAGGAGTATTGTGACTAACACTATGCAACTATTTATCCAACACCGGTATGCCCGTGGCGTGGATAACTGTTATAATGATATGATAAAGTTACTAATGTGAGTATTAAAATTGGGAGGTAGTAATAAAATTTAAAAGGAACATTTTGAAATGTATGTATTTTTAGGATTCCGTACCTCACAAGGTAAAAAAGGAACCCGTATAAGATCACTTTCTTGTCCATCTGTCTGTCTATCTGTCTGTCTGTCCGTGTTTCACCACCGATTTTCTCAGGAATGAGTGGACCTAGCAAATAGAAATTTATACCAGATCTGAGGTCTATGGTTCCTATTAGGTGTATAAAAATCAGGGTCCTGGGTCAACCCGATAAAAAGATATGGTCAAAATTAGATTTTTGCGAAAACTTGTAAGCATCAAACTTAACCTTACTTGTCAACTTTTTTTAATTTTTGGAATTTTTCCTTTACTTTTGCTGTAAGACCTTGGTTTTAACCAAAATTGACAATTCTAGGTCAACCGTAAGTACCCTATAGGTTTTGGGTCGAAAACCTATATGGTAGTACCCGTTAAACTAGAATCACGAAATTTGGCCAAAAGCAGGGTCTTACAGCACAAATAAAGGAATAATTACAAAAAATAAAAAAGTGGAAAATTTAAGGGTGTTAATACATACATAGTAGAATCCATTTAATATATATTGATAGTCCTCTAAGTTGTATGGGCGCTCATACAGATTTAGAGGACTAGCGTAATTAGCACCAACCTCAATTATGATAAAATACGTACGGATTTACGGAACCCTCGGTGTGCAGGTCAGACTCGCACTTGCCCGATTTTTTTAATACCACATCACAAAAAAGTTGCCCAAAAGATTAAGAAAATAAAGTTTGGGTTGGACCTCCCTAATAACTTAGGGGTTTGAAAAATAGATTAAGATCGATTTTCAGAACTACCAAATATACATGATGATACATATGAAATACACACATATCGGTCCAGCCGGTTCAGAGGAGTATATCTATTTCTATATATGTATTTTTGCAGTTTCTCCGTCTGAGACAATAATCAGAATGATCTATGTAAGTAGGTACTATCCCTGCGTAATATGAACTTCTTTAATGAATTTAATTGATTTTGAAAGATATCTTAGCTACATTTACATACCTGGTGATTTCATTCGTGGAAATCGAGAGATTTGGTAAAATTGCATTGCAGGTCGCCTCTGCTCTTCTTCAGTAGTGGTCATAAATATGAATTGAGGGCAGGGCTTGTTTACCGGTTAATTTTTAAACCTAAATCAACGCAAGTACATGGGGAGCGTTTTATTAAGGTTTGACTCCACCTTAACCTCAAAAATACCGGTATCCTTAGAGAGCAAAATTATAGCGGTTTTGTATCAATAAACCGGATTATAGAGGTTTTTCCATCTTTCTTCGATGTCGCCGCTACCAATGTTTCAATACCCAACGCCGCGTCGTAGGTATCATTCGCGGTTTTGGATTAAACCGGTTTATTTAGGTTTTTAAAGCGCTCTCATCGCAAATACACTCCGAACGAAACCTTTCATAAAAACCCTTAAAAATCTCTATCATTCCGGTATTTTTGAAACCGGTTTCAAGCCCTGATTGAGGGTACAATCGAGCTATGGCATCAGTCACCCTGTGAATGGTTCTACATGCCGTTCACTCATGCACACCACCAAAGTCTCCACATGTCAACAGTTGACTTCCAGTAGCATAAAATCGCAATGTGCATAGCAACTGGTTCATGGGCGATAGAGCTTCTCTGAAAATACAAAAGTTTATTAACAAAAGTAATCAAGTAGGTAGACAGGTACCTACCTACCCATGTAATTATTAACCTCTTGTATGCCGGAATGCCAGACACAATGAAAAAGCCATTGTGTCTCGCGTAGATCTGCGTTCCGGCATACAAGGGGTTAATCATCATCATCTTATGCAATTTACCTGTCGTAAAAAGACTGTATTAATTTGTGTTTAATTTTATCCAATAAAAACAGAACAGTTTCTTTTTCTAGTCGAAATCTTATATGAAAGTCTGTGTCTCTTAATAAGTTATAATGATCTGTTCTGTCCGTTCCCCAACTCTCCTATCGTAAAAGCCCGAACTTAAGTATTCGATGATCTCTTCATCATCGTCAGAAAATAATAACTCATTTATCATTGTTTAAAGCACACAAAACTGTTTTCATAAAGCAAACAACATAACCTCAATGGCAATTTTGACATAACCGAATTAAACCCTCTAACATTGGCTGGTTAAATAGTTATTGATTTAACTCATGGGTTACTCTTAACTCTCAGCGGTGCAAGAAAAGTTATTATTTTAACCCCTAATTAGTAATTAACTCTGAGTTAATTAAGATAACTCCGATTATACTCATTATTATGAACACCGTTTGTGCCGGGACATCGCCGAAATTGTGACAAAAACATCAGCTATTCCATTCCATCACATTTTGTCGAGGTCAAAGTTAAATTTTGTATGGCAAAGCTGATTTATTTTTGGCGATTAAGGTCGACAATAGGAGGTTAACGCGAATTCAGTCCTTATCGCTCTATACATAAAGTCCAAAATGGCGCGACGGATATCGAGCGGCGGATCCGCCATGTTTTTTAAAAATTACTACGAATTTTGCCTTTCCATTGTAGCACAAAAATGCATGAATATGTAGATAAATCAATGTGAAAACGTATTCTTATTAGTTTGCAGCACAGAGTACTTTATATATACGGGTATAGAGTAAACAGTAATCAATCTGATTTTAGCGCACTCTAGCGGTATACGACACAAATAACCCAGTGAAACGTTCGGTAGTAAAGAAAAAAAACTTTGAAATCAGGCTTTTGGAAATTGCGGGAGTTACATTAGGCTCCCGCAATTCCCAAAAGCATTTTTAATTAATATGTAGGTATGGTTAATAAAACAACGGTTTAATGGCAGCGTGATTTACTATGCTTTTTTTTATTAAAATATTCTAAAGCGTACATTTTTATTATATCATTAGAATCTGCATCCAATCTGGTGCCGTTTAAAATTTTATTTACATCTCGGCACCAGTTGCACAGGAAAAACATGGACGACAGGTCTATTATATATTTTATAATTTCAGGTTTGTGGCGTTCGCAATCAATAATGTCGTAATCGAGGTCCATGTACAGCAATGTTTCAATATATGTTTTTATATTTGCAACCATAGGTTGATTTTTAATAACATATGTAATTAAATCTTGCATCTTTGAAAAAAGTTGCACCAATCCACTATTTGGATATGTTAAAAAGGATTTTCCTTTAGTATATTCACGTACTTTTAAAAAATCACTAGCATTATTTGTATCATAGAGAGTTTCTTTACATTTTCTGCAATTTTTGAAAACATGCCTCTTGGTTTTTTTTCAACAAATAGCCAGTAACATATTGGTGTCTCTAATATCCGTGGATTATTTGTCTTTTCTCAAAATTCTACATATATGGCATCATCAAAATCAATTATAATATTGTCTGTATGAATGGACTCACTTTCAATACTTAAAAAAGAAGGATGCCATTGATGTGAACATTGATTGGCAACTGTCTGCCTCACAGTTTGAACCAGATGAATGCTCGCCACTTAAATTATTGATCAGTAAGGCAGTAAAGGACGATTCGAAACCAGCTACAGTTGGGTTAGTGTTTCTGCATCCATGGCTACGAATCGTCCCAAAGAAAATTTCAAGTGGATCCTGATTAAAATGCCTTATCCAAACAGACTTTATATTGTAGTCATTACATAATTTCTGTATTAGATACTCGACATTATTGATTGTTCGTAACCAATTGTTGATTGTGGGAACTGTGAACAGAGGGTCTAGTACGAGTTTTCCAACGACTTAGTGTTAGTAGTTGTCGAAAATGGACAGCTCGATGTGCTTCATTCCATTTCGACTGTTTCTCAGTACGAGTTGACAAAATGGCACGGTGGGCAGGCTATTTTCGATCATCTGCACACATACGCACATAGGCCACGCCCTCTATTTCTCTCTCTTTTTAACTAGTCGGAAAGAAAGAAATGAAGTATATGCCATCATTTTGACATTTTTGACACGACGGAAATGGTAAACCAGAAGTACCAGATTTAAAATACATGAGTGTTGACAAATTTTATATATTTTTTTGTAATATAATTATTCATGAATTATTTTAATTGTTTATTTAATTGTTTTATTTGAAACGTGAAATTAATCCTGCAATAAAACAAAATCTTCTTATTATTAAATTTAATGTAATTTATATGGAATTTTGTTTCACGACTAACAATTTATTTTATGTAACAACACTGTAAAATCGGAACTATTAATTAATGTTGCCAAAGGCAATTATTTTAAAAAAAGGGAAATTAACTTTTCATTAGGTACTTACATCTTTATATATATTCTTGTGTGCATGTGCATGTCACTGAACTTCTCCTAAACGACTGGACCGATTATGATGAATTTTTTGTGTGTTTTCAAGGGGGCTTAAGAAAGAATGGTTTAGATTCACAGTTTAGACTGGAAAATGGTTTTAGTTAATTTTTTATTTGTAAGCAGTTTATGATTTTGCAATGTTTCACATTGGAACTGACCGACTGAGCTACCATCGCAGTCTCAAATCTATAATAATATTAATAGGGATACGGTAGACTCGATCGAAACCTCACCTTAATAATAAAACATTAAAAAATAAAGTTTTCGAGTCGACAACATATTATATCTGCAAAATTCAGATTGTCGAGTATTTTATCAAATTCTAATGGTTCTGACATACAAATCGCAGTCAGAGAGAGAGTCAGAGCATTTCAAAAAGAGTGGAAATCGTATATGCATCTCTATTCTCTCCAATAACAGAACTGCATATGTCCGAGTGAGATAGCCATATGTCATGTCGATGTTCATCCAGCTGGAGTGAAAGCCGTGTCGAAGATAAACTGCAATTTTCATTGCTACAAAATATTATTTTTGTGAATATTATTACTTTTAGACATCAAAAAATTACAATAGTTTGTAGTACCGTCGGATGTAAAAGCAGAAAGGGACTATTGACCGAAAATGGACAAAAATATCTTTCCACCGGTAAATTGTAGATATCGGCCGTAATAATTCTAGAATGATATTTGTAAAGCTTATACTTAAAGATAAAGATAATGACCACCGTTGACACATATTTTTATCCCATTAGTTACAATGAAATAAATATAATAGAAATATTTCGATAAAAAATATGAGGATAGTGTTGTAATACAACTGTCTATTAGAAAACCAGTTTCTGAAAGATTATAATTTGAATAATTGGTTATTATTGTGATTTTTTGTAGATTTCTAAAGACTGAAGATTTGATACGAAATTAGGTCCGAAATATGAGAAAGGGAGAATGGCAACCGTCCAATTCTTTTAAACTTTGTTAGCTTCATTTTGTGTCTGCTTGTTATTAAGAAGGATTTCAAAGAAAAAATTGCATTCTTTCTTAATTATGCTGTGCCTATTATTTATACTAACCAGATATCTAATACTGAGGTTTATACTTCTACTTTATTATTATTAACTTATATTTTTGTCAATCAATATATACCAAAATTGCAACTGTAAAAATATGCTTAGTTATCATATATACATATTTGTATATCATAAACAGATTTGTGTTGTAATTTTCAGAAATGTCCGAAATAACGAAAACTTATTTTTAGAAGTGATAATAAAGCTTCAAGAGAGAACATGGCTTGCACTTCTGGAACTCAGGATGAAAATATTGTTCGTAAATGTTAACTGTTTCCGCCTATGTACATCCCATGTTGGTAATACATATAGTATCACACCTGCAGGGCAGTTATCGTGTGCGTTAATTTGTAGAATAAATAAATGATTTTGACTATTTTGACTTTCTTTTCATTTATTTTCCAATACCAATGTCACAAAGAATGAGAACCTAAAATAACTCGCTGATTGCCAATGCACTGATCAGTGCGAGACATAATAGATTTTTAATTGTATCTGTCTAGCCGGTATTGCAACATTCAACTGGTTAAATATTATACCTAATAGCGCAGTTTTGCACTCCTTCAAAAATCGTATTTATGTGTCAATTTAAGAGGAATTAAAGGTAATTATTTTCTGTCGTATTCTAGGAATATTGTCAAATTGTGATACCGAGCAATGCTAAACTGCGCTGTATACTGTTCCTATCTAGATACAGTCGAACAACTTCAACTAGACCACAATAAGGGTGAGAATCGCTCAGCAAGACATCGACGCTTCCAGTGCGACTTTACACAAACATTGACATTCGTATAAAAAGCCAGTTTTTAGTGTGCCTCGACTCTATGAGCGAGCCAAGGGATTTTATTCGAACTGGTCCACCGCTGACTACTTTGATTGTACATACCTGGAGGATTCGGTTACAAATAACAAGTAATTTACATATTGTACCAAATGTACGGTTAAGACAAAACTTCATTTTGTTGTAATGCAAGTACTTTATATTATTTGGGAATATCTGAATGCAAATCATCATAGAGGTGGATAAAGTATACTCTGACCACCAGTTCGAAGTGGATACTTGAATTCCTCCATACTTGTGAATAAGCGGTAGGAAAGAAGTATCCCGAAGGACATTGTCAATTCGTTTTCCGACTTCGTAATTTTATGAGCAAAATTATATTTACCATTAATATTGCATTATTATTTCAGCCAAAATACAATCTTTGCTGGACATAAGTAAAGTCTCCTCAAGATAGTAATCATATCTTATTATGACCTTTCTTTTTACAGTATTTGTTTCCTTGTAGGGACCTAAGTACTATACTCTTAGTAAAAGCTCGTAAAATAATATACTGCTGGTATATTATTTAATCAAATGCTTATCTTGTCTATAAATACCGAATTATATACCAATACCCATCAAAGATACATGAGTACATCACTATTGACAGTCGTTTCTTCTTTAAGTGGTCTACACACGTCCCTAAATCAGAGGCAATATCGGGCCGGTGGTGGGGAGCGTCCTAGATCGTTCCCGAAATCGCGTCGATTGTAGGCAAACAGGCAACATAATTATTATTATTATTGACTCTAACTCTGAAATCGGTTCGAGCGAGCTCACGATTTAGGGACAAAAATCGTGTAGGGGGCGTTGTCATGTCGTGTGTGCCGATCCCGCTGATCGGGCCGATTTCGCTGCAGTACGCCAGCGTGTGCGGCGGCGACAGGTCGAGATTTTATTTCGAGCGTGCCTGCATGTGCGGCGTGGCGAGAAGACTATATGGAAAATGTCGAAGGAGAAGGAGCGGGAGGCTTGGACGAAAACCCTTGAGCTCTATAAGGAGTTGCCCTATGTATGGGATAAGAAACATAAAGATTATTTTAATCGAGATATGAGGGAGGAGGCTTTAAACGCTTTGCACGTTTTAATGAAGAGATTGGCAAAGAAACTACGATTTTAACCCGGCGAGCATGAGGTGAACAATGAGGCAGGGTGTGACATGCCCAGAACATAAAGTACCATAACGTCATAGCCTCATGCTCGCCGGGTTTTAAGAAAATCTTTCAAATCCCAAATCCTTCTTTTCTGTTTTACTTGCACCGTAGGAAGAGCCAAAGCGATGCCTATTTTTTGTTGTTTGGAAAGCGTCGGCGGCATCTTATCGAAAGCGCTCTGCTACACAGTCGGTCACGTACTAGCTGGCAGGGACGTGTGTGGAGTTGTAGCCGATTTTCGCTCTCCCGATATTGCCTCTGATTTTAGGGCCGTGTGTAGACCACTTTAAAAAATATTGCGACACGAGTATTTAAAGAGGTAATAAATAAAATACATCTGTCTCGGTTACACATATGACATTTTATACAAGTAAAAAGAAATAACGATAGGTTTCTTGTTTATGCTTAAAGCTATCTCTCCATATAATATTTGCTCCTTGTTGGCCACTCTAGCGAAACGTCACTGATACCGGATAACATTTTGAGTACTAGGTACTAAGTCTTAGTGCTAATTAGTTTGTATGTGTAAATACTTTTTGCAGTTATATTTCTTAATCAGTTAAAACGACAATGATAGAAGTATCCACCCAGTAAGGGAAATTTGTGTTACCCCAAACATATGTAGATGGTATACTATAACTAGAGAACCCCGAATTTACGCGAGCGAAGCCGCGGGAAAAAGCTAGTCAATCTTATCAAACATTGAATTTTTTGATTAACTATTTCCTCCAGTGTAATGTTAACTGTTAAGAGAACGGTGCATTTTGTTTTATTTATTTATTTATTTATTAGGGATAAACAAACAGTGACACATTATCCTTAGTCTAATTGTATACACAATAAAACATGAGTAAATGTGCACCATAGTAAATGTGTTTTACGTACTTTATGTACTTAAATGCTAACAACTCTTGCGCTGCTTGTAAAAATCATGTAGGTACGCAGGGAACTCTGGCCGCTGATGTGCCTAGGAACTTAATAATTCCCTTTATTTTTATACCATAATAAAATTGATAGTGATGGTTCAATTTCTTATGCAAATAGTTAGTAACTACTAGCAAATAAGTTACGCAAGAAAAAAATTCCTCCTTAGCAGTCGCATAAAAATTCTTTTAGTATCAGCATTGAAAATTGTTGTGTTGTAATGTGTGTTCCTGAGATAATATAATATTATTATAAAACGATCTTTCTAAAACATACGAAATTATGGTTCCACCGAGTACGAATTTTTATTCTATTCCGTGAATTGCAATTGGCAACACTGTTAAACACCAAGTAGGTACGGACTTTTTGGCGGAAAGTCGAAATAAGCGGGCGTTTTAAATTTTGCCAGTTTTCAAATTTAATTGTTTTATGTAAATAATTTTCTTTTCTGGTGTAAATATTTCGTTAAACTGTTGCTGATTGTATTATATTAACTATGAGTGTGGCGAGCGACGGGGGAGACCCCGTCGAAGGCACTAAAAAACGGAAAATTTCAAAACCATCTTCTAGTGATAGTGCTTATAAAATTTTCACCAAGCCGCTCTATAAAAGACTCTTCCCAGAAAACCATAGCGGTGATTGTGTGGTTTACGTCGAATCGACCAAACAAGAAAAAGTTGGGAACAAAAACCCTATTTCCCTGACTAACTTATTTACAGACAATGTGAAGGGCATCGTTGGAGTGCATAGAGTGAATGCCTACAAAGTGGGCGTTACATTTAAAAAACCTGCCCCAGCTAATAACTTTTTGAGTATGGAAAATTTCCTCAGCATGAATAAATTGAGAGCGTTTATACCTGCTCATAATAATATGACGGAAATTATTGGAGTCATTCGACATGTTCCAGTCACCATGACCAATGAAGAGATCTACAAAAACATCACCTGCGACGCGGAAGTTATCACAATTAAGCGCTTTATGCGTAAGGAACAAGACAAACTTACTCCACTAGGAACTGTGGCTGTAACGTTTGCAGCAACTTCCTTGCCACGGCACGCTTACATCAGGCTCATCAGATACCCTGTTCACAGCTACATACCACCGCTGGTACAGTGTTATAAATGCCTCAAATTCAATCAATCTGCGAAAGTTTGCAGAGGAGAACAGATGTGCTCATCGTGCGCCGGTCAGCACTCATACAGAGAATGTGATGTAGAAGAAATTGTATGCATCAATTGCAGCGGCCACCACCTAGCAATATCAAGGGATTGTCCCATCAAACAAAAGAAAATGGAAGGAAAAAGAAGCAAGGCCATGAACCAATCTTATGCCACTATGGTGAGTATGCCATCAAACTTAACGGGCCCTAAACTATTTCCTGCATTAGATAAATTTAAAGGTACCCCCAGGCTGGGAACTGACAAAAGCCCAAATAGCAAGGTGCTTGGCACCGAGCAAATCTTGAGTAATGACATTATAATAAATGCATTAATTAAATCCCTGGTTGCTCTTGGTAACAACAAGAATAATTAACCCATCACAATTAAAAGAATCAAAGAAATTTTATTATCTAATCTAGTCTGATAGTATGGATATATATTTAAGAATAGCACAGTTTAACATACAAAGCTTACAGAGTAAGAAAAGTTTACTTAATAAATTTCTATCTGAACAAAATGTTGATGTATGCCTATTGAACGAAACTTGGCTTAAGAATAAAAATAAAGTTCCAAATTTTACATCCTACAATTTTATTTATAAAAATTCAAATAATTAGCATAATGGAGTTGGTATATTAATTAAGCAAAATTTTAAATATGATATTGTAGAGACACCATTTTATGAATCTGTCCAAAACATTTGCATTTCAATAGAGACCTCACTAGACATGTTACATATATTATGTGTATATTGTCCTCACAATAATGTTCACACTAGGTTTGATAGTAACAAACTGAAAAAAATACTTATGAAAACACCTAAGCCCTGTCTCATCATGGGAGACTTCAATTGTCATCATACTTTGTTTGGCTGTCATACAAACAACAGTAGAGGCAATACTTTATATAATCTTGTAGATGAATTAGATTTGTGTGTTTTGAATGATGGTAGCCCGACGACTGTTCAATATCCAAACAAGAATCCTTCAGCAATTGATTTAGCCCTGGTTAGTCCACCGATAGCTCCCCTCTGTGAATGGCGCGTCCATGATGATCCGATGGGTAGTTATCATTATCCAACTCTTGTTGATGTTAATGTGAAGCCATCAGTTTACGAAGTCCGTTCTGTGGAAGGAAAATATATATATAATAGAGCAGACTGGTCTAAATTTAACTCTTTATCTGAGAACTGCTTCTCACAACTAGATATAGAAAATACAGAACCTATTGAATTGTATAAAAAAATTGTTAATATTTTGAATCAAATTAGAGATGAAACAGTTCCACAACAAAAATCAAATCAAACTATTAGAATATTAAGGAAGCCAGCACCTTGGTGGAACAAATCATGTGCTGATGCTGTTCAAAAGTCTAAAGACGCTCTTAAAGCATATAAAGATTCACCCACAATTCCAAATTTTTTAAATAACAAAATAATTGATGCCATAAAGAAAAGAACATTAAAAGAAGAAAGGAAAAAGTCATGGCATGAATTATGCACTAGTTTCAATAGAATGACACCTGTTGCTAGAATATGGGGTTACATAAAGAGATTTAAAAGAATAGGTAGTTCTCATAACAGGTTTTTAAATGATGAATGGGTGCCATGTTTTTGAATAATTTATCGGATTCCTCACAGTTAGATAACAATAAAATAAATGAAATTTTAGACAATTCTGACAGCATTGACAGTAACTGTTTTCTCACTAAGCCTTTCACACTTAATGAGCTTTACATTTCACTAAATAGCAGAAAAGACACAACACCAGGAATGGACAACATACCATACAAGTTAATTAAAAATTTACATCCACATGCACAGAATATATTAGTGCAAATTTATAACAAACTTTGGGACATTACTGCTATACCAGAATCATGGAAAACTCAGTGTGTTGTTCCTAAATTAAAACCTAATAAATCTGCTAATAATCATCATCATCATACAGACCAATCTCCCTATCTTCCTGTCTAGGTAAACTTTTCGAAAATATGTTGAAGTTACGTTTAGATTATTTTGCTGAAACACAGTCTAAGCTACCAGACATACAGTTTGGATTTAGAAAGTAGTAAAAAAAAACTAGTAACTAATCACTTACATGGTATCTTAAACAGCACACATCCGAATTCCAGCACGGTTTCATAAAGGCCAGATCAACCACTACTAATTTAGTGAGCTTTACGTCTTTGTTGGTCAAGTGTAGATAGCCGAATTCCCGTTGACGCAGTCTACACGGATTTCAGTAACCGTTCGATACCGTAGACCATTTGGCCCTTTTATATAAACTTAACAGATTGGGAATATGTGGATCGATGATAAAATGGATTGGTTCTTACTTAGCCGATAGGACATCGCAAGTCGTAGCTAGCGGGTACCGTTCAAGCGCATATTCTGTGACATCTGGGGTACCACAAGAGTCCCACTTAGGTCCTATCCTATTTAACATTTTTATTAACGATATTTCAAGCTGTTTCAAACATTCACACTTTTACCTTTACGCTGATGATCTCAAAGTTATGAAACCTATAGACAACGAACTAGACCCAATATTGCTACAGGAAGACCTGAATTCATTATATCGGTAGTGTAACACAAACAGAATGACTTTAAACATCGATAAGTGTTACTTCATACAATTCACGCGAAATAAGAATACACGCACCAATGTATACAGTATCAACGGAACCCCACTAAAGTGTAAGGATAAAGTTAGAGATTTAGGTATAACAATAGACACTCATTTGAAATTCGACACCCACATCTTGAATACTGTCTCAAAAGGCTTTAAAACCTTAGGTTTTGTTACCCGGACCTGTAAAGAATTCAAGCAGTCAAGCACTAAAATTAAGTTATTTAATACTATTGTGTGGCCTATTCTAGAATATAATACCATTGTTTGGAATCCTCACTACGAAGTATATAACAAGCGCATAGAAAGTGTACAAAAACGCTTTCTCTGCCACCTATCCTATAAAGACCACCTAGCAAAAAAGCTTTCCAGTTACACAGAGAGGCTGAAACACTACAATATGTGTACACTAAGTAGTCGCAGGAAGTATTTAGATGCCTTGTTCTTATACAAACTATACAATGGGTATTTGGATTGTAATGAACTTACCAGTGCTCTAACAATAACGATACCGTCGCGTCTACCACGAAAAACAACTTACAATCTCGTCTCAATCCCAGCTGCTAAGTCCAATCTTGGTCACTTTGACCCTATACCGAGACTCTGTAGGCAATATAACTTTCTTTCTAAAAGCAACGATCTTGATCTCAGTGCACCTCTACATAAAAAAACCAGTCTTAGAAACATAATTGATGTAAATTATTTTTGATTTTTTATGTTTTGTTCTAGATGTTTATTTTAGATTTTAAATATTTTATTCTGATTGTTTAATTTGATGGTTTTGTTTTTAATTATTATTGTTTATCTTTTATTGTAAATTCTAATTTTATTTCTTAATTCCTAACTAGTGCCTAAGTTTTCTGTTTTTAAATTTTTTTTTTTAATTTTTACATTTTTGATCTGTGTTAAATCTGTGTTTGTAACGATAATATTTTACTTGCATGCTGTGGTCTCCTATAATTGAAGGAGTACACGATATGATATGTGGACTGTCTTAAATGTCAAGTAATTGTGTATGTCCTTTGTTGGAGACTCTTATTTAATAAATAAATAAGAAAGGGAAAAAGTTGCTCTGAAAGTTTTGTATCGTTTATATCTAATTTAAAAATGGCAAAACTAAGTCACTCTAATGTTATATGTGTCTTTTTAGATGTCAAAGGTGCTTTTGATAATGTCAACATTGAAAGCCTTATCCATGTTTTATATACCTTGAACTTTCCAAATAAAATACTAAAATGAATATTTAACTTTTTATACAATAGCACTAATATGTTAAATTTAATAATAAACTACATGGACCAAGGTTAGTCAATAAAGGAACAATGCAAGGAGCAACCTTGTCTCCTTTGCTATATAACTTGTACACATCTCAAATTCTTGATTATGTTGAAACTTCACATATAAAAATTTTGCAGTTTGCAGATGACTTACTTTTATACAGTGAAAGTCAAAACATGGATATGGCTATTAATAATATGAATACTGCATTACATCAATTACATCATTACTACAGTAATATTTTGAAACTAGACATTAGTCCTGAGAAAAGTTCAGAAATGGTCTTTAGCAAAGATTCACTTGCACAGTTATCTGTTAATATAACCTTTAATGGTGAAATTATCCCTGTTGTTAATCAACATAAATTCTTACGTGTTATAATAGATAAGAAATTAAAATTTGATGCCCATTTAAATTATATTTGTCAAAATGCTATGAAAAGTATCAATATCTTAAGATATTGATACTTTTCATAGCTGGAACTTTTTGGGGTTCTGACCCCAAAACTTTAAACATGCTATACAAAAGTATAGTGAGAAGTCACTTTGATTATAGCTGTTTAGCTTACTTGAATTCTAATGTCACATCATTGAGAAAACTTGATGTCATACAAAACATTGGATTAAGGATAATTAGTGGAGCTATGTGCTCTACCCCTATTAATTCAATGGAAGTTGAGAATTGTATTCCTCCACTAATATTGCGGCGCTTGCAATTGGTTGAGAGATTCTGTCTCAAGCAGTTATCTTCGAACAATATTGTTGTGTTACGTAATCTTCTGTACCCTGCAGAACTCTCTTGTACAGTTCAGTCAGCCAATATTTCAGCTAGCACTCTGGTTTCTGGAGTTCTACCTGAAATACCATCCATTATGACAAATTAAAAAAAACTTGTAAATAATATTTATGTACATAACAATTGGCCTGTATATAAATGTTCTTATACTCGTAATGCTCTACTAAATTATTTAGATATTGATTGTCATTTAGATTCTATTCAAAATAAATTTGATTTCTTAGAATTTGTTAATACCAAACCAAATTTTTATGTGATCTATACAGATGGATCTAAAAGTGACACTGGTGTAAAGGCAGCTTATTATGATCCTCAGGTCAATATGGCTAAGTGTTTTAAGTTAGATGATAATTGTAGTGTCTTTACAGCAGAAAGCTATGCTATTTTGTTAGCATTGACATATGTACATAATTGTGTAAATAATGTAAATATTTTAGTACTAAGTGATTCAAAAAGCGTTTTATCTTCAATATGTCATAGTAATTTTACATATAAACTCAATTATATTGTATATAAAATAAAAGAAATTGTACAAAACGTGAAACAAACAAAACATGTAGAGTTTGTATGGGTTCCCTCACATAGTGGCATACTCGGAAATGAGGTTGTGGACTTGACGATTCGCCAAGATTATGACGATGATCATACGGATATACTGAAAGTACCCTTCACAGATTATTTCTGCTCGTTTAAAAGCAAGCTGCGATAAATGTGGAAAGAATACTGGGACATCACCGCTGAGAATAAAGGAAGGTGGTATGCAGAGATACAGCGAAACTTACCAACAACACCTTGGTACAGCAGATTTAAGTACTGCAATAGAAAGTTCATCACAGTCATTAATCGCCTTCGATTTGGACATTGTCTGGTTCCAGCTCATCTCTACAGACTTAAAATTATACATGACAACAAATGTAATCACTGTTTGGAGCCAAATGCCGACATTGATCACGTTATTTTTAAGTGTAAAACTTTTAATATTCAACGTCTTTTATTTGTCAGTGACATTTGTGAATTGTGATATTTCGGAACAAAACTCGCTAAATGTTCCCCGCCAAGATATTGATTTACTTGCTAATGAGGTTTATTTTATTTCTGTTTTTAAATTTATTTTAAATAGTGTAGAAAATATATAACTTTTTAGTAAATAATTTAGATAATAAGTTTAGTAATGTCTAGAAAAAGAAAAGTACTATGTAACTTAGAAGTAACTATTTAATATTTCGACTGAAGGACGCTGTGTCCAGGTCATGAAATAAGTTAAAAAAAAAAACCAAGGTAGGTAGGTACAAAATTTGAAGATGAATTTTTCCGACCGTAGGTATAGTTTGTAACTTAGAGTGGAAATTCAGTGTTAAAAAACAAGTAGTTACTGCAGCTTATTTTATTTTGTGATTTTCACAATGCAAAGAACAAGCCCTTCTCAGTTTGAGGTCCTTGTTGGAAAGGTAAGTATTTAGTTTTAATTGTAAATGAGTCGGTACCTACCTATGTTTATTTACACACAACTACATCGCTTAAAACTATGTTTTTAGAAATGGGGACTTAAATAAGTCTGCTGCAGGGCCTGAGGGCAGGCAGAGGTTTCACCGGTTGTGGACGGAGCTAGCGAAAGCCCTCAACTTGGATGCCACCGGTTCTTCAAAGCCCATGGATAAATGGAAGAAGGTTCGACATTTCGAATATTGTGTTGCAGTATAGATCAGATAGATTATTGATAGAATATGAACTTGGGTATACGTATTTTGTTATATATTTTGATTACAAATGTATAATGCAACTTTACCACACGTAATTTCAGGTGTGGAGTGATTTAAAAAACCACACCAAAAGGAAAGTTGCAAAGATTAATCATGCAGATAGAGGCACTGGTGGTGGCCCTGCATGCACGCTGGTGCTATCAGACCTGGAGCAGCGAGTCCTCGCCATTATTGGGACTCAGGCCGCTACAGGTCTGAATGTGGAGGAAGCTGGGTTGGAGGTAGCTTCTATGACTTTGTTTAAGCATTACCTACCTATAGTTAGCTTTTTTATATTTGCCATATTTCTAAACTTTATTATTTTTCCAGCTTGTTGAAATCTATCAATGCGTAGATAAACCCGGGTCTACTCAGGATTCAGGGTCAACTAGTGTGGATGTCCAAATAGAATCTCGTAAGTTTTTACCACTACAATATTAGGGATAAACTTAAATTAATACTATTTATTATTCACGACCTTTTTACTTACTATTAATTTTGACGACCGGTTGGCGCAGCGGGAGTGTAAGCGACTGCTACGCCGAAGGTCGCGGGTTCGATTCCCGCTCAAGTCAAACATTTGTGTGCATGAACATGGATGTTTGTCTTGGTCTGGGTGTTTCTATATATAATATGTATGTATTTACAAAAAAAAAGTATATAAGTATGTTTATCCATTATCTATTACCCATAACACAAGCTCTGCTTACCTTGGGACTAGATGGTGATGTGTGTTTGTGGTAGAATATTATTATTATACAGAATATTAGAATATTATATTATATTATTCACCAGTGCTAAATTATTCTTATTATACAAGTTTTTATTATTAAACATAAACATAGATTGCCTGGGCTCTAAAGCATGGCTCTTGGATCAAAAGTGGGACAGTAATAGGATGATGATGAATTATATAACTATACTTAGATACTTTACGAATAATGCTTCAGCTAACATTTAAAAAAAAATTGGCGGTCTTATTTTTCGTTTTGTCATGAAATAAAAATAAATTTATTAACTGAATATATGTGCACATTACTTAACATTATATTATTTGACTTTTTCAGCAGTAGTCACACAAGTATCACCCTCACGTAATGGCAGGTCACCCCAAGGCACATTATTTGTGCCAACACCCCATCGCAGCCGCTCACCACAACGAAGGTCTACTCATCGTAGCTCGACCCGACGCAGATCTCTACACAGAACACTTATACGGTCGAGAGCGACTAGACCATCAGCAATCGATCAAGCAACTGAGCGCTTTCTTGTGAGTGATGAGCGGTGGCTAGAGGTTGCCAATGAATTCCTGAGGCAACGCTCGGTTGAACTTGAGCAACAGGCTCGGTGGCAAATGTTGTATGAAAAGTTTTTAGGTGTTTTAGATTTTTTTTTTAAATAAGTAGGTAAATAAATGAAATAATTATAAGAAGAAATGATTGAAAATTTATGATTGATCGCCTGCTATACCAATAGGTTTGAACGTTTTGTTAGCATGTTTACTTATTAAAATTTGCATATTATTATTAAGTGTATTGACAGTTAATTTTTACTTAAAAAACTTACTACTTACGGATATTTTTTACCAAGTTATTTTGGTGATAGAACTAAAACTAAAACCAATCCCCATTATTTTATTTGTTGTACCTTTTCATAAGTTTACAGGCATAATGAACAAGGTTTCCTCAATTGAGGAATCAACAAATGAAATCCTGTTCATAGTACCTTATGTATATAATTTTATGATTATTGAGTTGTTAACTTTTATGTATAAGGTTATGTGATATATGCCTTAATTGATATGCTATTTTAGAAAAATAATTTAATTTGTGATAAATAAGACTGATTTAGACTGAAATATTTTATTTGTGATAATAAGACTGATTTAGACTGATCTGATTTGTTTTCTATACCTATGATGTATGCCTTAATTGATATGCTATTTTAGAAAAATTATTTAATTTGTGATAAATAAGACTGATTTAGAGTGATCTGATTTGTTTTGTTAAAACATTATTATGCTTCTGTTGTTAAAACAATTACTGGTTAACTTGTTACTGCCACCAATCGGGGACAGCGGGCAGGAATTATTTTTAAAGTTGATTTATATTTAGGTTTACATCATACATTTGTAACTGTATGTTTGTTAACCTAATTTTTGTTGTATAATAACAAATAGTTATTAAAATTATAGGTGTGCTTCCTTTTTTATGTTAAGGACGCTTTTACATTTTTCTACAAATAACAGTGCTTTTCAGGTACCATTTTAACGTATAAGCAATCACAAAGATGAAGATATCATAGTCTTTATTTAAAGGTAATCTATTCATCTCCAGATTGGCATCATAAAAATAGTACATTATCATACCTTATCATACATAAAATTTTCGCATAAATCCGTTTTCAACATCACAATAATCACAGAAAATGGGGTCTGGTTAGGTACCATTTTAGATAAATTTAATGTATATTTTACCTTCTAAATTATATTAAATTACGGCATATATAGTCCTCTATGCGTTCAGCTAATTATTTTGTACCTAAATCATAACATTTTTCAATAATAAGAACACTTGCAAATTTCTTCATACATTTTTCACTCGCGGACCTCGCGCGGTTCATCATTCCGCGCTCAGACGCGCTTGTGGAAGCACGGGTGTATCGCTCTATCGCAAAAAATAAATTACGTAAAAGTCGTGCGTCGTAGGTACAGTCGTCGTTTATCGTGACGTGAAAGGAGTTGATACTTTTTCGAACCGAACTAAAAGTGAGTAGTTTCATTCTATTATTAGGTATATGATTTAGAAATTGTTGAATAACATCGGGATTTGGATACGAAAGGCTATGCAGTTGTTGATAAGGTTTAGAAATGGATGGGTGAGTTTAAGCAGCTCGTAGTAAAGTTAAGATTTAGACTACGCCGTGGGGCTGGAAAGTAGATAGATGAGGTGAGGCAGCTGTTGGGAAGGTTAAGGAATGGATGAGAGTGGGTTAAGCAGCTGTTAAGCAGGTCAAAAAATGGATGGGTGAGGTTAAGCATCTGTTGGGCAGGTCAAGAAATGGATAGGTGATGTTAAGTTTTACTAAAGCAAGGTATGAATAAGTAGGGTTAAGCATCTGTGGGTGAGTTTAAGAAAAGGATGGGTAGGGTTAAGCCGCTGTTTACATGTTTGAGAAATAAATGGGTGTGCACAAGCAGTTGTTAGTGAGGTCGGGATTTGGATGGGTGGGTTTAAGCAGCTCTTAGTAAAGTTCAGATTCAGATTACGCCGTGGGGCTAAAAAGTAGATGGATGGGGTTAGGCAGCTGTTGTGAAGGCTAAGAAATGACTGACAGTGGGTTAAGCATCTGTTGGGCAGGTCAAGAAATGGATGGGTGAGGTTAAGCAGCTGTTGGGCAGGTCATGAATTGGATGGGTGATGTTAACTTTTACTAAAATTAGTTATGAATAAGTGGGGTTAAGCGTCTGTAGGTGAGATGAAGAAAATGATGGGTGGGGTTAAGCAGCTGTTTGCATGTTTTATATCTGTTATGATTTCTCGAAACCTATGTCCGTTAGTGAGCTGGGAACAGCGCCCGATGGTGTTCCAATTTGTGTCTAATTATATTTTTGTGTCCTATTGTTTATATTGTTAAAAAAAACATTTCTTGATTTCTGCGGAAATAGGCTTTTTGTTTAAGTTAATCAGCTTAAGGCAGTATATCATTTAATGTTAACCAGGTAAAAAAATGGTCAAATAACATTTGCGTCACCTATTTAATATGTAATGGGTCTTCTGAAGTAACAATTCATAAATATGACATGGTGTTACACTCCTGTGGTCCGCGGGCGATGGGGGACGTAAGGCAGCGGGTGACGTCGCTCTTGAGGGTAACTTGTGTCTACCGATACGTTAAGCGTATGCGTACTTTTAGTTTTAATGTCAAAAGAGTAATAAACAAATATATATTTTAATATTTAAATAGATATAGCAAAATACACCGATTCATAAGAATTCATATATTTAAACAGTGCATTGACTTCATTCATCCAATATAACGGAATAAATTAATTTACAAGCAATTTTACTTATGATATCTGCAGACCAGTTGTAATGTAATTTCTAACGGCCAACGGGGAGTAACGTCCCTCGCCACCAGCTTATCATGGGAGTGTCACGTATGAATTTGCCAAGCTACCGGTACGATGTTTTGTTAAAATGTTTATTTCGTTATTTTTTAGATGCCACGTATCCGGAAATTTGGTTATAGACCAAAAAAACCTGCAAACTTAACAGTTAATAAAAGTAATAAGACTATGTAAGTATTTTCAAATTTATTAGTTATTTAGAGTAATAGTTTAAGCAATTTTTTTTCTATTATCAATCCCATCACGTTTCGACAGGTAACTTATTTAGATGTATTATGTTTTTTGTCAACAGGGAGAGCTGCATAGATGTCTCGTTAGACCACGATGAGCAGTTTGAAATGTCATAAGTAAGTTTCATAAAAGTATACAAAGCTTGTTTTATTTCTTTTACAATGCTACTAGTATTATCGTTTTATTTTCAGGAGCAGGAATGCGTAATACAATTTAAGCTAAAAGGCAAAAGAATAGTTGAAATTGATTACCTATTTGAGCTGATAATACAAATAGAAGCCATACTTCTCTTTTCGATTGCGGTATAAAATATCTAGTGATCAATAAAGAAAAAAGAGATGGCCTGCATTCTAAATTCGAACTTGCTTGCAAAATGTGTGGTGAAAAGTTTGAACTTCAAACAGTGCGGAAAGACGACCTTAAAATGGACATTAATCAGGATGTTGTATCCGGAATCATGTCTACTGGTGCGGGTTACACCCAGCTTAATACAGTCCTTGCCCATGCCGACATTCCACCGATGCCTCTGCGGTTATATCAAGCTACGCATGATCAAGTTTCCCAATGGTGGGAAAAAGCTGCGGAAGAAATACCTATGATTGCTGTTATTGCGGATGCGTGTTGGAGTAAGCGTTCATACGGAAATAATTATGATGCTTCTTCAGGCGCCGCGGCAATCATTGGCCAACACAGCAAAAAGGTGCTATACTGCGGGGTGAAAAATATATATTGTGTGATATGTTCCCGATCATCAAACATAGGAATTGAGGCACCTGAACATAGATGTTTTAAGAACTTCAGCGGCCCTTCAACAGCAATGGAAGCTGCAATTATTACCGAGGGGTTTAAACGTTCCATATCGGACCATGGACTTATTTATTCACATTTGATTGCTGATGGAGATGCTAACACCTATTCGTGCATTAGAAATGCCCGACCCTACGAAAATCTCACCGTCGCTAAAATAGAGTGCAAGAACCATCTTTTGCGCAATTATTGTAAAGCATTGCTGGCACTGTCAACTACCTCGTCTTATAACATCAAAGCAAGAAAACTTGTCAAAGAAAACTATTTGAGGTTGCGTTGGGGAGTTGATTCTTCAATAAAACACTGGTCTAGGCAAAACATACCATTCGCAGAAAAGGCCGATAACATAAAAAGGGATATCCAAAATGGGCCCTACCACATATTCGGTGATCACAGCCATTGTTCACCATATTTTTGCAACAAAACCAACTCAGAAAACTTTGTTCCAGAATTGGTAGCTTTCGGGGTCTTTCAAAAACTTACCAATTTGGCGTATAGAATTTCCCAAAATGCATGTAGTTTTGCGTATAACGAGACAAACAATTTGGTCGAAAGTTTCAATGCCAGAGTAGCCAAGTACGTAGGAGGAAAAAGGGTCAATTACTCATTAAAAGGCTCATACAGCAGCAGATGTGCGGCCGCAGTCATATCGTTAAATACCGGTGGTACACTACAAACTTATGTGCATAAATTTATTTTCGGTACTGATGCAAACGCACAAATAATTTGGCTGGAAAATAAGCGGAAGATTAACAATGGTAAGAGAAAGAACATTAAAAAGAAAAAGAACATAAAACAGGCCACTACGAAAGATGCTCATTATGGTGTAATTTGTCAGAAACCTGACATGGATGCATTGGATTACACTATAGCAAAACAAGACTTTTTAAAAGCCCTCTCACTTTCTACAGAAGAGAGAATTAATATAGAAAGAAGCACAGTCTTGCAGAGTGCAAGCCCACTCTGGCTAGAGACTAGGCGGAAACTATTAACTGCTTCGTGGTTTGCTAGAGTTTGCAAACGGCGTGCAAATACAAATTGTGCTCCTCTTGTCAAACAGATATTATATGGCAATGATCTGAGCAATGTCCCATCGATTAAACATGGTAAGAAGAACGAGCACACAGCGCTTCAAGAATTAAAAAGCGTATTAAATTTAGATATAAAAGAGTGTGGATTACACATCGGTAGTGAATTTTCATTTCTGGGCGCTACTCCAGACGGCAAATACCAACATGGTATTGTAGAAGTAAAGTGTCCGTCGTCTGCATACAACTTAGAACCTGAAGAGGCAATCAAACAAAAGAAAATTGACTTTTGGTTGTACAAATCTGACGCTTTCATCGTCAATAAGAAAAGCAAATGGTACTACCAAATTCAGGGTCAGTTACGAGTAACTGGTCAAGATATGTGTTTATTCGCGGTGTGGACAGGCGACGGGAAAATTAAATATGAATTTATAAAAAGAGACGAACAGTTCTGGAGGGAAAATATGGAAGGGCATTTAGTAAAATTTTACAATAACTGTTTACTTCCAGAACTGGTTAACCCTCGATACACGAGGTCTATGAACCTAAGGGACCATAGCACACACACACGCAACAACGTTTTGAGTGAACAGAATAATGCTTAAAAGCTCAGAGTCTAAATAATAACAATGTTTGTGTACTTTTCTTACATACCTATATTAAATATATTACAGATTTTTACTACTTTCTGGCGTTTCAATTTTTACTCCCTGGCTAACTATGTCTACGTTCTTAAATCTTTATGTAATGCTCCAAAATGTTAGTTTTGTAGTATATCTGTATGTAATACTTATTAGTAAATGAATACCCGATTCAAATCGTATCAGTAGCTTTTGAGAATATCTCGGCTCTAGAAACGTACATACAGTTCGATGAAAGCATCTCCTTTTTTTGAAGTTTGTTGAAAATACTAACCTAATTATCACTAAAATAGAACGGTAACCGAATGCGCTTTCAAAGCTCCAACTAAATTTGCTGAATTAATTCCAATAATATTAAAAATTATACCAAGGACCAAGATTACCTAAGCGATGTATAAAATCGAGCGCTCTGTGGTTTCAATGTGTGCGTACGCGTAATGTTGCTGTGGGCGACTTTATATACCTACCTAAATTTGAGTTTGTCGAAAATGTAAGAGCGTCCTTAAATATTGTGATTTTATTTGGTATTCACTTCAACCCTCAGCATTCCAGTTCTATATGGGCCCAGAAAGGTAGACTTTAATACTCAGTTCATGTTTTAGAAGTAATTATCATATAAATAAATAATAGATATATTATCTAAGTAATTGATTCAATAAATGCCCAGTCCAGAAGTAGAGCGTGTCTTGAAAATATGCAAGAAACTCATAAGCCACTGTTTTCAATAGCCAATACGTATATAGATGGGTATAGTCTGCAAATGTGAGATGTCTCTATGTTAGATTTAATCGACTGCCGTTAGTAGCAGCAGGATTTGTAAAATATATCCAATGTAACTTTAAAATTCAAAGTCAAAGGCTAAAGTCAAAATCATTTATTCATCTAGGCCACAAAGTGACGCTTATGAACGTCAAAATTTAAGTTAATTACTTAATGATTCTACATTTATATTTACTGCCACGTTCGCAATGCAATAGGTAGAGCAACGATGTGACGCTGCCCCACGTTGGGCGCCAATGTCGCACGAGTGATTGATTTACACGGGGTAGCCGGGATCGATCACTCGCCGAGCAATTAAAGAGAGATAATTAGGTTGACTTACGGGAAATAAATAAAAAATATCACCAGGAAAGTTTAAACTCGCGTTATAATTCCAGTTATTCGATGGCTTTAGTTATAAATAAAAAAACTGACAATTAAGATTAGCAGATGAGACAATTATCCAGGGCGTGGGCGACGTTGGCACTTCACAGGTCTTCGGATGATCGTGGTACTCAACTCGGTGGTGCTGGCCGGAGGAAAGGGACGAAGCCTCGTGACCGCTGTATTTATAGGGCCGGCGCGGAGGGGCGCGAGGGAACGGCCCATTGCTGTGCGTCACTCGTAGCGAGGCTCGCGGCGCAGGAGCGCGATTTGTCGTCACAACGAGAAAGAACGGGCAATAAAACTCATGGCCACTCTTTTCAAACAAATATGATGGTTGTACCTACATTTTATTTTTGTAAAAATTGCATTTATTTCTTATATGTTCCAAAAGAACACTTGAACTTCTAACATTTTTACATCTAGTTTCTGATAGACAGTGATTCAACACTCTTGTAAAAGAAAAATTATAGATAATCGTATTTGATAGGCATCTTTACAATGGCCTCTTTGTTATCCCTCAGTTTGTCCATAAATACCTGTAAAATAGACAGTTATCCAAGTAAGCAAACATACAAAATTACAATAAATTGAGCAAATGGTTATAAAATCTGTCAGTACCTAATCTCTAATCAGACATTTTACATGTTGTTATGGAATAATTTTATTGTAGAATTTCCGTATCAATCCATGATATCTCATGGATGATGTAGCTCTTCAGTATCTGAAAAGTGACAATAAAATTAGCTTAAAATAGTAGATCTATTTACATTATTGCAACTTCAACAATAAACATAACGGACCTAATCAAATTTGGATTTTGCGGTAGGTGCTCATGACTGCATGTCTGAGCAAGTTATCTCTAAACCGTTTCACGCCTTTGCATAGAAATTGTATCCTCTGAACATGTACGTTGGATCCACCAGAGGCCTGAAAAACAGCAAAATAATTATTCTGAAGGTTTTATAATTTACTAGAGGACGCCAGCTACGCCTGCATTTTTTTTAACCAACCCGTTTTGGCCGATCCCAAGGGAATTTCGGGAAATCCCTTCTTAGTGCACCCCTGCGGTCCCCAAGAAACATACATGCCAAATTTCAGCTTCCTGCGCCCAATAGTTTCGGCTGTAGCGTGTCTGTCAGTCAGTCAGTAACGCAAGGATTTTATATATTAAGATTATCATGAGAAAACTTAGATAACGAGTTAGATAAGTATATTTAAATCTTAAGTAAGAAAATATAATTGTTGATGTGCGCACCATCAGTCAAATCCAAAGAGATGTACATGGGAGCACTCAGACTCATGGATGAAGAAGCTCTTCAGTATCTGAAAAATAACAATAAAATCAACTTTAAATAGCAGATCTATTTACATTATTGCAACTTCAACAATAAACATAACAGACCTAATCAAATTTTGTTTTTTGCAGAAGGTGATCATGAGTGCATGTCTGAGTTTTCATGCCTTTGCATTGAAACTGCACCTTCATGCATGTAAAGTCCTTAAAAAAAGTAAGTATTAACAAAAAGTTAATTCAAATCAAAACTAATATAAGTAAATGAAAATAATAATTTAAGCTGTTGGGCCATGTATGCTACTGGCCAACCGATCACACATTAGGCGCCCCATCGTAAGCAAAGAGCTATCTTCCTGCTGAGGAACTTCTATTCGATGGAACTCTTCAATGTCTGAAAGTATTGAGATGAGAAAAGGAAATTAACTTGATGAACAACTTACTCGAAGAACAACTTGGAAGATAGTAACTTTTTAGACAATATTATATCTTAATAATATTATACCTTCCAATTGCTCCTGAGGACCTGGCACTCTAAAATCCAGGGCTATGTTGTGTAATACAATTATACGGGCACATTTTTCAGGTTTGTAGTGTAAGACCCTGTCCTTACATACACAAGATAAAGATAAAGATATTTTTATTTATCTTAACATGTGTACAGAAAAGCTGTTACAATAGTAAATATAGTCTCAACATGCCTTGTCTATTAATTACAGACATACAAATAAGCTGTAGCAACAACGTGCAATTTAAAGAAATAAAACTATATTATTACATAAAACATACATTAATAAGCATAATATTATCTACTAAAAAAATACAAAAGATACACAGAACATGGTTACACATCATGGTCGTCAAGAAAATCCTTTACACTATAATAACATTTGCTTAATAATAGCTTTTGTAGTTTTTGCTTAAATACATTAAGGTTCATATATTTCAGATGACCAGGTAACTTGTTATATATTTTAGGAGCCATACAGCAAATGCTCTTTCCCATTAAGGCTGTATTTGCATAACCTTTTGTTACCTCTTCGGTTTCGCACAACTACGTCTGATAAGCGGGGAAAGAGCTGAGAATTGGCCTTTACAAAAAGAGCTGTTTCAAATATATACAGTGAGGGAAGTGTAAGAATATTATATTTTACAAAATAGGGCCTGCAGCTATATGTCACTTGTAGATTGAACATAGAGCGAATGCAGCGTTTCTGGTATTTGACACATCGCCATCTATTTTTTAGAAGCCCAAATGTATTTTCTATTACAACCCGTGTAGTCCTGTGAACAGCATTGTAGGTAAATGCTGCAGATCCAGGTGTCGGGTTATGATATGGTGTCATGAGCCAAGGCCTCTGGGGATATCCTGAGTCACCTGTTGAAAGCAACATTCCTAATTAATGGCAAATTCAAATGCAAAACTTATTAAAACATTAAGTAAATATATCAAATCAAAATACAAGCCTAAGAGCCAAACAGATTCCCTTTGGCGATGTTATGATTGCATGTAATCCTTAATGATGCTATTTGTTTGAGAAGCTCCTCAAAATTTTGGGTTGACGCCCATAATTCTGCATTCATGGTCACAGATCTAAAATAAGATATAAGGAGCACATTACAAGTAAAAACATTGATAGAGGAGGTAGGAGGCAGCATATAAGGTAAAATTCATGGTCACAGATCTAAAATAAGATATAAGGAGCACATTAAAAGTAAAAACATTGCTAGAGGAGGTAGGAGGCAGCATATAAAGTAAAATTAAACTTACCATTTGCACATTCAAAGAATGATAGTGCTTCTCGCAGTAAAATAAATATTCCTCATCTTTGTGTGGTTTAAATATTCCGAAGTGGCATCCATCTATGCACCCTACCACTCCAGGAATATCATATTTGTTGTAGAAACTAAAATGTAGATTAATAATTAGATTAATTAGTAATTACTATCTTTGAAACTTTATTGACTATTTCTAGGTTATAGACTAGGTAGGTATAATTAGGTGTGTACCGACTTTTATGCGATGTGTTCCCTGTCGTCTCTTGTATTAGGAAATTTTAAAAATTTCCTAATAATATTATGGTGGTTGAGGACTGTCGTAACTTGCTCTATGTAGCGACCAGTTGCCTCTTGTGATATGTGATTTGACAGCCCGACCACTCTCTGGTAATCCCCGTTTGCGTAGAAAAGCAACGCACATAAAACCTAAGCAGAAACCAATTATTAACATATTAAGACAATTATAAGACCTTTATAGTACTTACTTGGGAACTTCTTATGAATAATAATTATATTGACTCACCTTATTTTTTAGAGATACTCTTTGCGAGCTCCTAAGATCCGTTACCAATCTTAAAGTTGAACATAAATAATTAAAAGCGTCTTTGTAAAGACGGAATCTTTGCACAAAATGTGTATCAGAAATATTTCCCAAATTTATGTTATTCCGCCGCCACGTCGATTCCTGCCGTTCTTCATCACGGCGATTAACTTCCGCAGCCTCCTCAATAAGTCTCCATTCAAGATATTGTCGGGCAGACATAATTTAAATGTTTATTAACAGCTCACAATACGCGCTCACCAAAATTTTTTCAGTGAGAATAGAATGCTCATTTCGAAAATGGACTCGATATGCTTTATTTGACTTGTCAAAAGTGCAACCTAGACTACCGTTTTGCCTATTTTCTTATCGTCGTCGACTCGTCGATCAAAATGACACTCATACTCCGGATTTGAAAGTCGCTCCATCGGGTGACGTTCTTGCTACTCACTCCTAGGGGCGCTTTTAGAAAATGTATGGAAATAGTTCCCGTCCGCTAGGCTATCGTCCATCGTCACGATGGATCGAGTGTAAAACTCATACTAGAGGCTCTGCTTTAAATCTTGTGCAATAAATTTCATACTAATTAATACAATTTTCGCATTTGACCAAATATAATGATGTCTTGATTTTGGTGTTACTGGACCTAACAATTCCTTTCCACTCCTCTTCTCAGAATTGTCTAGACTACCATTTAATGATTCAAATAAGTCATCAAAAAATAAAATGATGTCTGCCGTCTGCGTGCATTCAGCTGGTAGTAAGTTTATTTCTGCAAAAGAAATACAAATATAATAATAATTTGGTTTTTTTTTATATAATTATATATTTTCACAAAATGTACTAAGTCAAGTAAGTGTAGGTTGTATTATACACTTGACATACATCTTTATCTTGTGTGCATGCATATGTCACTGAACTCCTCCTACATGACTGGACCGATTTTTATGATTTTTTTTGTGTGTGTTCAAGGGGACTTGAGAATGGTTTAGATTCACAATTTAGTCCAAAAAAAAACAAAGAAATCTAGAGAAATAAAATATGGCCGTACGAAGTTCGCCTAGTCAGCTAGTAAACATATATATCTTAGAAAAATCTTGTTAAAATAGGTTATTTAGCATTAACTCAGATATTTATTAAATAAATTACCTGCAAAAAGTCCTAAGGTACTGCCAACTCTTTGGCTAAATACCTGGGTAGCATATTTGACTTTCATTTTTTGAAATTTATCAGGATTTATATCAGAGTCAGTTAGTTTGTGCACTAATCGTATGCCTCTATATGATGGGTCCATCTCATATAATTTAATTATGTGCTCTCATTTGCCAATTTTCGTGGAACCATTAATTTTGCATAATAGGTTTTTAGTGAGCAAATTGTTTCTTATGCCATTTATCAAATGCGGCGGGTCATATAAGGGAATGACTTCATTATCATCAATTTCAAAAATGTCTTGACGCAGTTCTTTGTGTTGCTGAAAACATTTTCTTTTGGTTTCTTCTATTAAATAATTAATAGCACTGACATTCGATGTGCCTTGGTCACAAACAGTCGCTAATACTCGTAGACCAATGCTATGTAGCTTTCTTACAATGCTTTTTATTTGTTCAGCAAGTTCTGCTGTTTTTGTGCTACTTGCACAAAATGTGTATGCCAATGGCTGTTTAAAGTTTTTTTGGATACCTCTAATCAAAAAGACTAGAACATGGTCAGCTATTTTTAATTCTCTTGACTTCCCATTATTTACAAAGCCTGAGATTTCATCCCTTCTTTGATTATAGTCAAAATGTGGGGCTGTAGACATTTCGTCGAACAATAGAACACATATTTTGTGATAATTTTTCATTTTCTTTACTCTTTCTTTTAATTGTTTAAAGAGATTTTCATTAATCCCAGGTTTTATATTTGCCTGTGCTATAAATCTGCTTAGTGTCATGGAGGACGGCAAGACAAAAAATTTTTGAAGCCATTTGTAAGCCCGAGGGCTACGTTTGTATAGGCTATCTAATCAGAAAATCTATGTGCCATTTTCTTCTTCCCTGTTTCACGAAATTGCATTAAAGTGAACATTGCAGCTAAGGATGTAAACTTTTTCAGTGCATTTTGAAATGTCCGATTTTCGGCTAAATTAAAAGCGTTCTTCAATCTCAAGGCATAACTTTTATTTTTAATTTCCAGCTTCTTCATTGACTTTATTAATGATTGCCCATCAAAAACAGTTTTTAACTGCGGCTTTGGTTGCTGTGTTTGTTGCCCTGTAATATATTCAACACATTGTAGTTCACAGTATATATCTAATCAACATAATATTATTATATCTACTGGTAAATCCTGTAATCAGATCACCATACCTTATATGTTTGTAATGTAACAATGTGCATATTACCTGCAGAAAAGGATGTTGATGGTGCTTGAGACTGAACATTTTCAGGTTAATTTGTCATGTCAACTCTAGCCATTTGAGAACCTATAAGGAAATTAAGTTCGTTAATATATAATATAATTCAACAGGTTTGGTGATCTAAGGAAAGGGGTCATGTCAAACCAACCGCTATGACTATTTCCGTAAATTGATCCAAGTGGGCCTCCCATTGTCCAGTTCTCGTACAGGTGCTTTGATTTGTAGACAACCATAGGAGGAATCATTTTTCCGTCTACTGTGCCACAAAACATGATGCTGACCGATGATTTGGAATGCTCCTGGACTCGTTTCACACGTCTGTGACCTCGAGGGACTAAAACTTTTATTGCCCCCGGGTCATCAGTCACGTTCGTCTCATCATAATTGCAAATAGGACCTGGACGTGTCTCCTCCAGAGCTGGTCTCACATTTTCAAAAAAATCTTTTATCTTATTAGGACCTACTGATGCCCTAGCAGGTTTGTTAAATAGTGGCCAGTCTCTGAGTAAGGTTGTTTCGCGCTGCAAAGCCGGTCACAAAGTCAGGCCCCGGTGAGTTGTTTTTCCATTCTTTTATAACCCTACATTCCCTGGTGACCAACATCTGAACAATAATTTGGATACCGCGCTTAGCAAGAGGAACACTCCAATCTGTTAATATTTTTAAGGTATCGGCTATTAATTTTTCAGTTTCAGGAGTCAAAGCAATTGGATGACCCGGCTTTAGTTCATGTCGGTGATGAATTTTGTTTAGAATTGTTGTTCTTTTTATTTTATACTTCCTGGCAGCCGCCCTCTGGGTAAGAAGACCTGCCTTCACTTCAGCAACGGCTTTTATAAGGGTTTCATCGCTGTAATTTTTGTAACTCCGGGCACCCAGTTTTCTTTTATACTCTCTGACACTTGTAGTTAATTTGTAAATACAAAGCTAACCTAAAACAAATAAAAATTCTTATTTTACACCAATTTAATCACGAATACTCACAATTGTAGTTTTATTTAAGTAAACAATACAATAAACTTACCGAAAAGTACGATCCCAACAATATTTAGTCGTATTTTTGCACCACCACACAACACACAACAAACTCAAGCGACGAACCTGTTCGGACTAGTCGGCGGGCACGCCGATCACAACGCTATGATGCGTTCCGCACCCCCCGCGCCTCACGCAATATTACTCGAGGTCACGCACACTTGCTGAGCACACATGAAAACCGATTTTGGCGCTCTGTCAAAGTAGCCCCAAAATCTGTCAAAGTAACCCTGGAAGTCAAAGTAGCCCCGTTTTACGGTAATTTACTGAAAAAAATCTATCACCACCACCAATAGTTTTTCCTTCTGTCTTGCTACTAGGAAAGATGCAGGCTACTTCTATTTTCAGAATTATTTTACGAGTATGTTCTGCATACAAGACAGTTACAGCCAACGTGAGTATTTTATTGTTTTATAAAATAAGACAAGCCCATAAATTAATCAATGTTTTATTGAAATTTAGACATATTATATAAATTTTTAAACTTGAACTTCTTTCTTTATTCATTAATATGGTACAGTAAGGCAGGTTCTTACTTATAAGATATATGAAATCAGTCTCAATAGGTCAGTCATTCATTATCAATTAAATGTATAAACCTTACAAACATAAAAATTGACGCCACTTGCGCAGAAATAAAAGTAAAAAAAATAAACCTCTGAAAATAATTGAGGCTTATGAAAAGCTTCGAAACAGTTTCTCTGAATCGTGAAACATACTCAGCACATTTTGAGAATCCTCCCCGTGGGATCTCCACCTTGTCGTGGTGGGAGGGGGGGCTCAGTAACCGTGGATTGGTCACCCGCGGTGAAGCTAAGAGGGATCCCGGGAGGGGACGCTCCGCGTGGGCTTGGAGGGGCCTGCGCAGGATGCGTCCAATGGTGCGGGTGGGGGGGACAGTTCTGTCTGTCCCTCGCAGTCGGGTGCGGTCGCGGGAGGAGAGGCGTGTCGGTGCTGCGTTGCCGCGCGCCCTATCTCCCGCGGCCAAATGGGGGCGCACCATTCGATGCGTCGCGGTGGGGCCGCAGAGGAAGAGGAGATGCGGTGTTGCGTTGCCGTCCTCCCTATTCTCTGCGGCCGCTGGGTGTTTTGGCGGCGGAGCCTTTCTCCGCCGCCAAGGGGGTTTTCTTCGGGACCCGCCTGACCATCTGGCGGGCCAATGCCCGTCGGAGGGTAGCGACGAATGCTTCAGCGATGCCCTACCCTCAGACACACGGGAACATGAGAAAGTCGAGGTGGTTTTTAGTGGACACACCACATACTCTGACTCTCGTTGCCCCCAAGAGTCGGAGATCTATAGTAGTCTTACGCTTTTTGTGCTTTGGTAAAAGTTCTTCGAACTCATCAGCTGGGTCATCAGTGTCTGTAGAATCTAAGTTATCAGCAATCAGCTTCTCACCAAGTTCCATTTTAAATTCATGTATGCCTATAACATTTTTACGCCGTTTTTCTTCTCTCTCTGTTTGAACTGAAGGTATGAGTTAGCAACAGCCAAGTCTATAATATTAAATATTACTCGTATTGTCCATTTTTGTTCTGTTACGTGAAGGACAAACAGCTAGCATTCTGACGACTACATCTACATGTTTTCATTATAATCCTTAATAACGTCGGGGCGTCTTACACGTTCATACACTTTTTTTTCTTCGACCATCTTTCACACTGATCTTAAATCAAACTTTTATCATCTTCCATCACACAGTTTTTGGGTAATCGGTTTCTCATAATTGTTCCAGTTGAGTGAAATCCTTTGTTCAGTTATTCATCACACAACTTGATGGTAGTGAAATAACGATAAAAAAAAAATAAAAAAAATATTAATTCAAAAGTCGTAGTCTGCATAATTCCTAAATTTAGGACAGAAACTATTATCTCCCAATGAAAATAAGTTCACGGCGGAATTCGCGTAAATATCAACAAATCAATCTAAATCTACTTTTTGATAACGTGATTTGAATACGTATTGATAGAAATAGCAACATTTTCATAAGATTAAAAGAGATTGAACTTACCAATGCCTGAGCGCGGCTCGGGAACGTACGTCTGGATCTGGAAGCCATTTTGGCAAAACTGATATTCATTAGAACTGGCAAATATTTTTCTATTACTAAAACAATCTTCAACAGATGTCGTTACTAGTTTTTATTTCACCCGACGTGGATATTCAACCCGCAATATTTTTTTATTTATTTTACATAGTCTTAAGTTAGTTCAGACAAATTTCTAAATACTTATAGCTTTTCGAAATATTTGAAAAAACTTAAAATCCCATATATGGCATAATATGCATTATAGGTGACTAAAGCCAATTTGGTATAAATGACAATATTCGCTCCGTTGTTTCAAGGGACAAAACACCTTTTTTCCAAATCCGTTGCTTGCTCCAAGGGACAAAAGTCCCTTTTTTTCTGAAGCCGTAGACTGCGCACAAGTAACTGATGTTCGTTTTATTAAAACTTAACGGATTGCGCTATATTATATATCAATAGACGCGTAATGAACTGAGCTTTTGAATGATACCAAATAACACCAAATAATATACATGTAGTCCACGCAAGGGCAGTATAAAGTGAAAATTAGAAATATTTTCCCGCCATTTTTGAGCGCGATTTTATATTTCTGACATATTCCTTTTTCTCGTCGTTTTTTATTAAGGGAGGTATATAAGTATTATACACGGTTAGAAAGGTTATTTAATTTACTTTTAGAGGAAATAAATATAATTAAAAGAAACATTTTAATTTTAAACATAAAAAATAAAACAAAGAATTGATTGTTAATTGCCGCCTATTTCCGTATTTTATTTTTTTAAATACCTTTATATGTTATATATCTGATTCAAACCTACATAAGTTTCTTACCAATTAGATTTCCAAGCAAAAGAACCATTTCCGATGAGAATCCGATAAGAATTACTCTTACTGGAATGTGCACAGTTTTTTACTTTTTCCCGCTAAAAATAACCTGAATATTCGCAAAATTTTTCGATAATCAATATCTCATGAATAATATGAGTATTATACATTATATGATAGGTTTATTTATATACTCATAATAAATAAAAAAATAACACAGAGCATAAATGTAACCTTATCAAAATACGAGGGTCAAACTGAAAGTTCTTAGAACTGGTCACTTATAAACAATATAATAAAAAAAAAATATTCTAAAATTTGAAAATAGAACTCTTTGCCAATATTACTGAGTATATATTTCATTCATTTGTCATTTGTTTTACGATTTGGCGGCAAATTGAAAATTGTCTGTGTCACGTCAACATGAATTTAACACGAGAAAATTTTCGTGCAATGATTTTTTATGACTTTCGATGTCATTTAAGTCAACAAGAAAGTTATGATAGACTACGATTGGCCTTTCACGATGAAGCCCCATCTCGTGCGACTGTTTACAACTGGTTTAATGAGTTTAAACGTGGTCGCACTAATCTCACTGATGATGTACGTGAGGGACTGCCATCTACGGCGACGACTGAAAATAACATCTGTGTTGTGCGGCGTATGATAGAGACTGACAAAAGAGTGACCTATCAGCAGATTCGGACAAGCTTAGGCATCGGTATGAGTCAAGTGCACAAAATCCTCCACGAACATTTAGCGGTCAGGAAGCTTTGCGCCCGGTGGATACCTCATAATTTGACTAAGGCTCAAAAACTCCATCGTGTGGATTGGTGCCGTAAAATGATTGAAAGATTTAACGGAGGTGACTCAAATGCTGTGTTCGACATACTAACAGGTGACGAAAGCTGGATTTACTGTTATGATCCTGAAACCAAAAGACAATCTGCTCAGTGGGTGTTTCCTTTCGAGGAGTTGCCAACTAAAGTGAAGAGAGATCGAAGTGCGGGAAAAAAAATGGTGGCCTCGTTCTTTGGAAGGATAGGTCATTTCGCAACAATTGTGTTAGAGGATCAAAAAACAGTTTCTGCAGAATGGTACACTACCAATTGTTTGCCACTTGTCTTGGAAAAAGTTCGAGAGAAACGACCTCGCAGTAGGATCCTCCTTCACCACGACAACGCCTCGTCGCACACCGCCAAGCGAACGATAGGCTGTACACCGAAACCGTAGGGTTCTAGGCGACTTGGGAAGGATGAATGGAATGGACTGTATTAGGGCGAGTTCTGGGTCGCCTAGAAAGGAATAAGGGAAGAGGAGATGGATACGGGAGGAGGTGATTGAGTGGGTATAGGATATTTCAAGGATGGAAGGCACCTACCTTATACAACCTTCTTCGTTTCCGTAGGGCAGTCTCCTGGTGGTTTCGTGATGCAACTGCTTGTTTTCACTTCACTCACGAGCGGGTTTTCCTTGGTGGAAGCGGTAAATCACATACAGCGGTGCGGCGCGGAGCGGTATCGAGACGGCGTTCTTAGCGGGAGGAATGTTCTCGACTGTCACTCGCGTCGACGAATCGCGTCGACGAATCAGGCGAAGGTAGTGCCCTTCCAGGGAGTGGGATAGAGCGGGACGGAAATATGGTATCGCTCGCACTAGAACGAACGATTGATCTTGATGCGATTAGTTATATATAGGAAGGTAGATGGCGCTACCAATTTGGCGACATCAAACGTTGAATTACTGGGTCACCCGCCGTATAGCCCCGACCTCGCGCCTTGTGATTTTTATTTATTTCCAAAAATTAAAGAAAAACTTAAAGGAAAGAGGTTTATGAATGCTGAAGAAGCGGTGGCTGCGTATCGCGATGCCATTGAAGAGACCCCTAAGGACGAGTGGGCAAAGTGCTTTTCCCAGTGGTTCCATCGCATGTAGCGGTGTATTGACGTCAATGGACAATATTTTGAAAAGATATAATAAAACTAATAACTGGCTAATGTAATCAGTTTTTGATTTTCTAAGAACTTTCAGTTTGACCCTCGTACATATGTATTTACATTCAATAAAAAAGAAATGCCGTTTTTTTAGACAATTGTTTGTAAAAATCTCTTAAATTAAATTAATACACAATATTTATTATTTTTTGCTCTAACTTCATAATTAATTACTTTATTCACAATAAAAACAGAAAAGTATCTTATATAATTATAATATTTGTTTACAATGATGTTTTTAATCCATAATTACGCCCCGCGCGCAAAATGCAAAGTCAGCGAAATATTTTTTTTTTTCACATGCTAATATCTAAATAATTTGCAAGCAAGTATTGCTATAATTTTATATATTTGTTAAGATAATATTACCAGGTATATAACAAAGCAAAATGAACCAAGGTAAAACTCGTATTGTTATCACGATAAGCAATTTTTTTCGACTAAGTCGTAATTGTTTACATAGCATCCGGTTCGGCCCCTCGCATAAAGTAAACACTTCATTCAAACGTAGTGTATTTGGGATCATATGAAAGAATAATTCATTTACTTGAACAAAAACGTAACTTCAACACCATCACGCTACAAACGAATTAACAATGACTGATTTATTGAGCTCGCCCGTCAAGTGCTCGCGACGCGTTAAGCCGTAAGCACTTGGGATTTTTTAGGTACCTACGCGAAACGACGGAGTGGATAAGCAATAAAGACAAGGCTACTACATGAAATTGCCATATTTGGCATTATATGCTCTAAGAGCAATTTTAATCAAACTGCCCAAAAGTGACATAACGTTTTATTTAGAAAATGAAACACGACATCAATCAGAACTAAAGTACATAGATTTATTAATTATTGAGATCAGTTATCATTCAGGCACATTTTCACTAAATAACTTTGAAAATTCTCTTATCATGTGATATACTCGTACATCATTCATCAATTCCCATCACGGATGATGAAACAATATGAAACAATTTCTGTCTTTGTTGAGACAACAGTGTATGTTACACTTCACACATTTGATGCAAGATTTCCCTGAGCAACCATGCATCTTACAAAGTTGGCGGTCCTGTGTATATATTCAGGAAAATGATGTAAGCCATCATTTGCGACTTTGGGCAGAGGTAAATCTATTCGACTCTTTCTGGTTCTTTTTGGTTCCACAACAGCAGGCCTGCCACGATTACGTGTCGGTGTATAAAACTCTTGGTTAGCTTTTTTTAGGAATTCTGCCAGTGCAAAGGAAATGTTTTCTTTTAGTATGGAACTCTGGCTACAACATGTACCATATTAAATCCCTAGGAAATTAACCCATAAACATAATTAAACTAAAAATAGCCACTTTAAAATATTTTGAAGATGTAAAAAATTAAATAAAAAAATATTTGACGTCTATCCCAACAATCATGGCGGAATCTAGTGACATTTGCAAATGACGTTTTATGAAATCATTGACATAAAATAATAGAGGAGCCGCATAATAAAACCGTCTACAAGTCTCCCAAACTGATAATACGCATAGAAATTTTCGTCACTGTTTGGCAACGGTCGTATTCCCCGAGCGTCGGAAGATGATATGTATATAGAGTGGTTAAGTGCAATTTCTTTATGCATAATTTAGTAGAATTATGTGTTTTGGGCTAAAAGAGATAACTTGATTCAATAATTCCATGTAAGTAAATAGCGAGGAAAACCACAAGATTGCAAATATGCTACAATCTTTGTTGGATTGATATACTTCGAAAATTGTATAGTACTTTTCAAGTGTCTTAGTGAAGCTGGTGTAATGATGGAATACAAGAAGTTTTAAATAACACAAGGTTTATATTACATACATACATCATCATCATCATTTCGTATGGCGTTCTTTGCGCTGGATCCTATATGTCTATTTTTAGGTTTATTAGCCAGTCTTTGGCCGCTGCAACTCGGACATACCGCCAGGGAAGCAGTGGAGCGGACAATCATTCACGATGTGGGCTAGAGTTTGGTCTGGCTCTCCGCACTCGCAGGATGGCGACTCTCTGAGCCCCCATTTGTGAAGGTGATGGTTGGATCGTCCGTGTCCGGTTCGGAATCTGTTTAGTTTCACCCACATTGGACGAGGAGCATCAAAACCAGGGGGTTTTGTGTTTGGGTCTGCGATCAGCTCTTTTTGGGGGTGGTCGAAGAGCTCCCAAGAGGCTCGCCACTCCGCTTTGACGTCGAAATACATACATAGACTCACGCCTGTTTCCCGGAGGGGTAGGCAGAGACTACGGAGCGTCATTTGCAACTATCCTGACATATCTCTTTTGCTTCATTCACTCCCATCAGATTCCTCATTCATGCTCTTCTGTTCAGGGTGCTTCTAACCTGTCCTGTTTTTAGGATGTCTCCAATCTGGTCAGAGAACGTCCGTCAAGGTCTTCCCCTTCGTCCTGTCCCTTCCACACTTGCCTTATATATCTGCTTGGTCAGTCTTTCGTCATCCATCCTCTCCACGTGCCCAAACCATCTTAGCATACCTTTCTCGATGCTTGTCACTACAACTTCTTTTACCCCACAACACTCTCTTATCACACAATTCTTTACTCTGTCAGCCAAGAAACACCACACATACTCCGCAGTGCTCTCATTTCTACAGCATTTATTCTACTTTCATGACTCTTCTGCCATACCCAACTATCACTACCATACATAAGAGTAGGTACTATAACATCCCTCTATGGTCAGCCAAACGTGCCTTTTTGGACACGTTTTGGCTTTTTAAACGCCTTCAGAGCTCCATTCACTCTATTACCTGCATTAACTCTTCTTTCAATACCTTCTAAATTCTTACCATCTCTTGTAAACAGCGTACCTAAATATATAAACTCATTCACTTGCTCCACTCGCTGTCCATCGATCATAACATTACAAGCCGTAACGCATTCCTCTTTTTCAAAAACCATAACTTTCGTTTTACTTACATTCACTTTCATTCCTTTCCTCTCTAACGCACCATGCATGATTGTTACCATCTCCTGCAACTCCTCCGCTGAAGACGCAAGTATAACCTGATCATCAGCATAAAGGAGGCATTTGACAAGTAACTCATTCATCCTTAATCCACAGTCACTATTTTTCAAATCTTGCAAACAACTGTCCATGAAGAGGTTGAACAGCCACGGCGACGCTACACATTCCTGTCTTACACCTGTCTCGACGGTAAACCAATCCATGTACGACCCATTTATCCTCACACAGTTTATATTAGAAGAAGATAAAGTGGTTTTCAAACACAGGTTTACATAAAAATCTTAGAAATCTAATCATCAAAATCTCAGTTCAAAAGTATTTACAGCACTGATCAATCCAGAATAATATTACAATTACAAAAAATTTAATCAGAATCAGGGAGGATCTCTATTCCCGACATCGCAGATTCATCAGAAGTTTCATTATGCTCTTGTTCATTTACATGCTATTGCTTTCTATATTTATCTTCGCATTTAAGAGCATGATCACAAACTTTCCATTCATCTAGATCTATATTATTGATTTTTCAAATATAGCATCATTAGCATCGTTAACTGACGTGACAGTCATTGCTACATTTATTTTGTCTGCGTGTTGCTTTATTTGGGACCCATTATTTTCAATGGGGTTAAAATCGGGATGATATTGTGGCAATCGTATAATTTTATGGCCATGTTCCTCCATTACACGGTCAATGGCAAATTCTGTGTATTTTTGTTTATGTCTTTTTATAATTTCATACAAATCAGGTTTCAGTTTCATTGGGTCATGCGGAATGTTGTGTTGTTGTAACCAAGCTATCTTTTGTTGTTTAGATGTGTTTGAGTGTGGTGGTTTCACAGACAGCTTATTATTTGGCGCATTGTCAATTACCAACACACTATTAGGAGACAAGTTGGGAATTAATTGATTGCGTAGCCAGGTTTGATAACGTTCAGCGTTTATTTCTTTATGATAGTCATCTTCCGAGTCGACACATTTATGAAACATTAGAGCCCCTGGAACGAAGCCTTTTTCATTGCCTGCGTGTACAATAATTATTCTCTCTCCTTTGGAAATGTGTTGTTTGATACCTTTTTTCCTGCCATCTTGCCAAGTTTTACCCTTAGTATGTGATATATGCACGTATGACTCGTCCATAACACTATCCCTCTTACTTATAAACGTCATTCAAAATTTTAAACAACTGCTATGAGGCTGATTAGCAATAACCTTACCTATAAACTCTGTTTCAAATCAAATCAAAATCATTTATTCATCTAGGTCACAAGGTGACGCTTATGAATGTCAAATATTAAAGTACATTACTTAATGCTTCTACATTTACATTTACTGCCCATTCGCAAAGCAACAGGTAGAACCACGAGAAAGAACGGGCAATAAACCTCGTGGCCACTCTTTTTAATCGCCAGTTACATATTTTGTTTTTGTAAGGTGCTGCAACTGTTTCACATTGTAATTAATAACTTGTAAATAGTAATTAGGAACATACATAATACTTAAATAATTAATGCAGTTACCAATTTAAGTGCTGTAGTAGGCTTCCAGTGTGAATTTTGTGTAACAGGAGCATCCACTTACGTCTTATAATGTAGGCAACTCGCGATCATGTTCAGAACTATGATGGAAATGTATGCTACAGAAAGTGACGGTAGGTATATAAATACACAAAATTTACAAAAACGTTAGCCCATGATCACGAGTTACCTTCATGTAACACAGCAGCAATTTTTAAATAAAATTAGTGGAACAACAATGCAAATGTAAATGTAGTAAGTTGAATGACCTAATAATACATGAATAGTTATTTAAAAGAACTAGAGATATTATAAAAAAGAACTGAAAAGCAAGGTATCTAAATAAATTCTGATATAGCCTAAGCCTGTCCCCATGGTGACTTATCATTTAAAAATTCCTTAATAGTGTAATAACCCCTTTGTAAAAGAAAGTTCCTAATTGTCCGTTTGTATTTGTGCATGGGTAAATTCATTATATCAAGAGGCAATTTGTTGAAAAATCGTATACCAATCCCCGCAAATGAGTTCTGAGCTTTATGTTAACGGTAGTTAGTTCCCACTATTTTGTGCTTATTCCTTGTGTTCACTTTGTGCAAATTACTATTTTTGCGGTATAGAATAAAGGTTTTCTTAATGAACATTAAGTTAGCATATATATATTGCGATGCAACTGTCAATATATCTACTTCTTTAAATTTATCACGTAAAGAAACTCTAGCACCTAACTTATAAATTGCACGTATGGCCCTCTTTGGAATGACAATGTGACAATGTTTAGCGTTAAGTAGCCACTAAGTGATGTTCAAATAGCTGTCAAATTTAAACAACACCGGGACCTTGTTTAAACTTTGCTGAGAGGCACAATGGTGGGTCTTACTTGAATCAGGGGCCCAATTCTCCTAAATCAATTTGTTCAAAATACAGTTACGATATAATGTCAGTGTCAGACTTACGTCACAAATGGTACTCCTTAATATTTTTTGTATAACTTCAAAAAGAAAAAGGTTATGATTTTTATGTAAAAAATTGTTTTTCTGCTCTCCTGAAAAGTTGGGTTATATATTATACGACCTTTCTACCCAAAGGTATCGATTGTTTTTACTAATAAACTTTATATATTACGAACAAAAAGTCGAATTGAGAACCTCATTTTTAGAAGTCGGTTAAAGTCGGCACTGCTAAAATCATACCTTTAGTACGTAAGAATGATTCGAAGAAAATGTCAGGATATTGTAAAGTGTGTAGTTAGCCTTATTATCGGGTCTGGGGACATATTTTGGCATGTTTATTGTTTTTGATTGAATTTATGTTAATTAAACTGTTAACATTGTGCATGTGTGGTACCGTTTTGAAATGGGCATTTAATGACTTATTTGGCATGCTAATTGTTATTTTTGTATTGTTTAGTATGTAGAACAAAAAAATCAGAAAATCTAAGTGATTTTACTGAGAGCATGGGAACTGTTTCAGAAATGTTCATATTTCTCAGAAGTTTCTGCTGTGTGGTTGACGGCATAGAATACAAGTGTCACCACCCCCTATCTTCCCGTGGGTGTCGTAAGAGGCGACTAAGGGATAACACGATGCAAATACCATATTTGCGTAGAGACGGAAAACTCGACATTAAACCCTATACGACTGCCTCGTTGGTCTCGCGGCATAAATGTGCGCGTGGGATCGGGAGGTCCCGGGTTCGATTACTGGGTCGGGCAGTGTTATTGAGTTTTTCTGTCACGAAATTCTCAGTAGCAGCACGGAGTCTGGAAATGTGCCCGGTACGGCAATAGGCTCGCCCCTTATTACGTGGGACTAAAGTATATCTGGCGAAAAGTGGGTGTAGAAATACACCTCTGCCTACCCCTTCGGGGATAAACGGCGTGACGATATGTATGTATGTGTCTCAGAAGTCGTGAATGCTATCCCTATGATTTATTTTTGTTTTAAAAGAATATAAGATTAGTTATTTAGTGTTTATTTAATTGTATGCTTAAAAATGATATTTATGCATGATATGCCTTGTCAAGTATAACATAAATTACGCCGCGCGTAGCCAGATAATGAACTATAAATAATTTTAAATTGTGATTCGGGTTATATACTACGTACCTTCTACTTTCTACTCCTCCTAACTTTGTTTCGAGAAACCGAAATTACTGCAATATTGCAAGCAATAATTCATAATTCGTTTTATAATAATTTATAATAATAATTAAAATAATTTATGGTAACAATTCATAGTTACTTCTTAGTCATCATCATATCAGCCTTAATAGTCCACTGCTGGACTAGGCCTCTCCTTTGAAAAGAGGAATTGGCCTACTATACCACGCTGGCCAAACGGGTTGGTATAGGGTTTATATCAAGTTTTCCTTCTCTTGCAGTGTTGTTCTCTGCATAATATACTCCATTTGTCGGCTCTTACGACACCCATGGGATGATATGGGGTTGTGACATTTCGTATTCTTAATCCGTCACCACACGGACAACTTACTTCTTAGTACATAACATAATTACGTTTAGTGCTTGATCGTCTTTTTAATTAGTTGCAATGATATAAATTACTTAGTATTTAAGCCTTAGTACAAAGGCTTAAGGGTCCGTACTACTCCAGCTCAAACTCAAATTTTACCTCGCCCACTCACTAGTCACTAGCGCCCCACGCCTTGCAGTCGCTGCTATCTCACTCGCACGCGCACCGCGCGTGACCCCGACGTCAGAGTTCACGCGTAGACTAAACGATAGGGTAAACTAGCTAATAATTGTACATTAAGTATGTTATTATGGAAAAAAATATTGTTCATTTCAAAACAAGCTATTATGTTATAAATAAATAATTATTCTGATTTACTATTACTATCTGAGTAACATTTAATGAAAAAAATAGGGTTCTATACCTAATATCATAGCACACTGTTTGAAATAAGTTTAGGTGGATATGTTTTACTTTTATATCATTGAACAAGTTTTGAAATAATTGTATTATGAAAATATTTTGCAAATACAGACCAATATATTTTATATGTATAGGCATACCTACGCCTATAGAATATATAAAATATATTGCTCTGAATCTGAAATTTAATTTGAAAATTAGAACCTTAAATAAATACCTATTTAAGGTTCTAAATATCAAATTAAATTTCTTAAAATGTTTGTAGTCGTAGGTACAATATATTTATCCGGGTTATAAAATAGGTGTAGAGAAAGAAAATACAAAATTATTAAATTTAAAAACAATGCTTTTACTAACTTAAAAATAAATTTATATTAAAAATCTCTAATTGGTATGTTTTTAGTATGTCTGGCATCGCACAAGGCAACATGTATTTCATGTAAAAATCTTTTAATTTGCCTTCCATATTTCGTTGCCATAACTGATCATCCCTTTCAATTATTTCCGTTTTGATTTCTCTTTCACGCGCTGACCATACCCCAAAAATACATTTATGCCTGCCAGTACTGTGAAGCTGACCTTGCACTTGTATGTACCAAGCATGGTTTTTATTTATAATTAGACCATCTTTGGATCTTTTCCAAAAAATGACTTTTTTATTGGCTATTGCATCTTCTAGTGATGTTTGAAATGCTGTGATTGGGCACTTTATTTCCACTAAAGTGTCTTCACCTATAATAGCATCGGGAGTTGTACCTAAGAAAGGCAAATTTTTGTCAATAAAGAGACCGCATCGATCTAACTTGACGTTGAGCTGTAATTCTAATTGTTCTAGGGCAATACTTTCATGTTAAATTCCATGCTTTAAAGAAGGCCCATGGGTAAGGTTTTTTGGATAGATAATATTTTGGACCAATTTCTTCACGCTTGTATTTGGTCGCCTATTTACTATTTTTGGAAAATTGGACGCCGTGAGAAGCTTCCTTCTATGTTCCAGCCATGTACTTAAATCTTTTTGTAAGATTGTTGCCTTCTCTATTTGAGTTCTCTCTTCTTCAGAACTCGGTAAATTTTAAGGAATTCTTCTTTCACTCTATTATATTCTGAAGGGGACATGTCTGGTTTTTGGCAATTTTCGCCATAATTTTCACCACTTTTATCTCGGCTTATCAAAAATAACTTTCTCCTCTTTCTTATGTATTTTGAAGCACACTTTCTTTGTTTTTAACGTCTCTCTTCCAGTTTTTTTACTGCAGCCCTAGGACTTTTGCCCGTAATTGTTCTGTGTAAAGTTGAAAGTGGGCATTTGGTGTTAAAAGAAACCACAGCAGCATTACATCTAGATTCATATCCGCGGCGCAACGAAAAGTTTATTCTTTTTCCGCCCATAAATTTAGCAATAATGCTATTGAAAGACTCGACCCTATTGCTATCACTATTGTGAATAAGACTTTTCGAGCTTTAGATGCCACAGTGTTAACAATAAATTTTATTCTGTGCCATATAGCACACGTTTTTAAAATCAAAGTCACATCTTCACTAATTTTCGACTATTGCAATAATATGATTGGCAATCTTTGTGATTTCCGAATGCATGATTGTATGAGTTGATAATATCTTTGTATAGTAAATTTACTTTTGTATCAAAATCTGTATTTTTGAAGGAATGTTCCGTTATTGAAGAACAAATTACTTTTCTTATGCCAAGGATTCTTTGTACAGTATTTTTTTTTCTTAAGTTGGCCGGGTATTTTGTTTCTATTGTTATACTTTTGAGTTTTTGCACATATTTCGGAAAATGTATTTATTTTTTATTATTTATTATTCGGATTCTTACATTCAATTTTTTCCACGGTGTGGTCTGGATATGTATGTACTCGAATCACCATCACCTACCATGCGCTCATATATAAGCTTATGTGTAGAAATGGATTGCCTGAATCCTTCTAATAATAAATCAGACTCCATACCCGTAGAAAGTCCACTATAGTTTTTGAAATAAGCATGATCACCAGGTATGATGATGCCTTTATTGTTAGCCCTCGCACATATACAACAATATTTATTCTTGACTCCTATAAACAGGACTTTGCCAAATCGTTTTCCTATGATAACTGCTGCTCCAGATAGGGCAGAATAATTGGTGTTGAAGGATCGTTCAAATCAAATTCAAAACAATTTATTTGCAAGAGTCATGGTTAAAAGCTGTTACATATAGATAAGTTTCACATGTTTCGCCGACGCAGCGGCATGCAAATTTAATATATACATATAAAGAATTCAATAAAATAACATAACATAACATATCTTCACGCCTTTTATCCCCGAAGGGGTAGGCAGAGGTGTATTACACACCCACACTTCGCCAGATATGTTTCGGTCCCAATGTAATAGGGGGCGAGCCTATTGCCATCTACAGGGCACATTGTTAAGCGAGCGATAATTAATATTTTTAATACACATAACTTCGAAAAGTCATAGTTGTGTGGCCGGGATAACTGAGGATCGAACCTGAGACCATCGTCTCGGCAGTCCGTTATGTACGCCACTGGGCTATCGCCGCCATAAAATAATATAAAATAAAATAGTGTATCAATAAAATGTCAGTCAATCAAAATGTCAAAAATATTTATAAAAAAATCAATTAAATAGCGTATCAATAAAATGTCAGTCAAATTAATATATTATTAAATATACATTATTCGAAGTACATAAATGCCTAAAAAGTAAAACAAATATTACATTATTAACATTATTTCTGCCTGTACTGTAATTCAATTTTTTGAGAATAATATTTACAAGGGCATTCAACAAAAAACTCGTTAATCGAATAGAAACATTCCTGAAACAACCATTTCCGTAATTCAACACAAAACTTACGTAAAGGTAGCTGTGTTATGAACTTCGGCAATGCATTATATATTAAGGGAGCCATATAAACACAACTTTTACGAAAAAGCTCCACCTTAGGTATTGGCATATCATACTCTAAATGGGTCACCTTTCTTTTATTCGTATTGTGTTTCGGTATGAAGACTGAGGGATTGGACTTATAAATCTAGAGACCTCAAAGATATATATGACTCAAGAGGTTTTGTGACTTAAATACAGGCCTACATGATTCCGACCACTCCATATAAAATATTGCACGTACAAACTTTTTTGTGCAACAAAGATTCTATCTATTTCGGACGAATTGCCCCTCACAACAATACCATACCGAATTATAGAACAAAGAAATAATAGAGCAAAAGCGGTTTACTCCATGCACCATAGCAATTACGTCTATTCAAGCAACGCCGTTTTTATCCACACGTCCTTCCGCAATAGCAGCATCACGTTCACGAATTCCAGCCATCACCATTACATTTACAGCCGTATTTTGCCAGTCGTCATATATTTGAGTTTGTACTTTGTCATAAAGTTTTTGGGTAAATGTAGGACAATCCATTGACTCTAAAACTGCTATGCAGCTGCTATGCAGCTGTACTGCTATGCTATAAACTGCTATGAGCTATGCGCAGCTCATCAAATTGAGAATAGCCTTTACCAGAGGTAATAATGCCAGATGTTGCAGCTATGTTTAAATCCAAATTTGTTGTGGGTTTGGAGTCAAGTAAAATATTTGGTTGCACATGTTACATTTTAATGAATATTTCGATAGAAGTCCTTTTCGTTTTTCTGATATAATAATACACATTATTTAATGTACATCCAAATGCCTTGTTGTGACCACATATCTTCTGAAGATTTTTATAAAAATATTCTAGATCTACAATTCGTCGCCCTTCAATTTAAAAAAAACTTCCTCGCTCGTTATCTTCTTGGTTTATTTCGAACCTAAAATAATCGATGAATATGATATGTTTTTAACATTGTAATGTTTATTTTGCGGATTAAAAAATCCATATAAAAATTAGCAATTACTAATTAGTATTGTCGTCGTCGTCGTTCGATTAATTTTGTGGACCTTCGTTTGCTGTAGGACAGACAGCTTCAGTTTCAGAGATTCCGAAAGGGCAATATTTCAGGTAAAATATGGAATGATAAATATTTTCCTTAATAACTACGCTCAAAATAGATTAATATAGACCATTAATTATTATTTACATTTAGTCACAGCAATGTATATATCGGTGCCTCGGTGCCTGGGTACCCTCACTCGTCAGGACACCCCAGGAACCATAAATGAAACTAGTTAAATTCACTGTTAACTGCAATATATTTCTTGAATCACGATACGATATGATTTAACATGTCATGTCATGGCCGCCCGCCGTCGCATCAACATAACTTAGTATCAAAACATACTCAATAATACATAATATTTAAATTATCGTATGTTAGACCTTTCAATTAATCTTTATAATTAAGAAACAATATAGAATTACAGTTCCTTTAGCTAAAGCGTCGAAATACGTCTTGATAAATTTAATTAGTTATAAATTTACAAAAATGTGTTGGCGGGCAACAAAGTTAGCCAAACTATTAAATGATATCGTCATATCAACCAATACTGCGTTAAGAAATATATGTAAATACAGACATGTAACACAATTTATATAATATTAATTACAAGCAAAAATTACATTAAAATAATATTAACTTCCGGTTTAGTTATCATTTAGTCATCTAGATGGCTCTGCTCTACGTTTATGCTTAGATCTACAATAAAACAAACCATCTCCAGTGCGCCCATACGGCCATACTGACAACAAGCGCGCTCCCTGCGCTTGAAAATTACAAATTATAAAGTTTTTATGACTCTACATTCAGGTGGGTAATTAACAAATTACTGCACATCATGCTAGAGCAAGCACCAAGTTACTATCACAATATAATCTTATCCAGTCACATCATGCTAAAGCAAGCAATCACAATAACATTCTCATACAATGACAATACAAAAATGAATTACAGGTTGTACAAAAGTATAGAATAAACGAAAAAGTAAACAGTTTAGACATCAACACACAGTTATTATCAGTGAACTGTTATCAGCAGACAGTTACTGGCAGTTACCAATGTGGTATCAGTAAACAATACAAAATCAGCAATAGTTCCCTAGATTTAAACAGTAAACTTCCAAGTTAATATAGTGATCACAATAAACAAATAAAGTATTGCAGCTTTAACAAAGTACTTTATAAACAAAATGTTGTAGGGGTAAGCGTAGGACACGTCACGCACACTAGTGCAACCTAATGTATAAGAATGTATGCAACGTAATTGTAAGCGCTCTACTTGTCGCGACTCTTGTGAAGTAACAATAAACCTCGTGTGTGCTCCATACCATCTTTGATTTATCTCTGCATCCAAAGACCTTGAACCCCAAACCTAAAGTGGTGACCCCGAACTGTGAATTGTGCAACCTTCAAGAATTTTGGACAGAATTTTGAAACTTTTCGCGACGCAAGATGACCACTGCAGAGACCACGCCGGCTTCCGAAATCGCTGCCATAACCCTGACCTCCAAAATACCCGAATTTTGGACGGACCAGCCCAGGGTATGGTTTATCAGAACGGAGGCGATGCTGGCACCACAGAAGCTGTCGGACGATTCCAGGTACGATATAGTCGTTTCAAAGTTAAGCAAGGACGCTATACAACAAGTGACCGATATACTTACCGACCCACCTCCTGTGAAACGCTTTGACGCACTCAAGGCACGTCTGTTGCAAATCTACGAGGAGTCTGAGAATAGACAGATTCAGAAGCTTATTAGCGAGATGGAGCTCGGCGACCAAAAGCCATCGCAACTCCTACGACACATGCGCGAGCTCGCCAAAGGAAAAGTACCGGACGACACACTTCGTATATTATGGCAAGGTCACTTACCCAGTACTACGCGAGCAGTCTTGGCCGTGTCTGAAATAAAGGAATTGGACCGACTGTCTACGATCGCCGACAAAGTATTCGAGACGACGCGCACCGCAGACCAGATCCACGAGATGTCGCAGCAACAGCCCACAACCACGCAGCCAGTGCAACCCTCGAGTTCCAAGGACACTTGAAATCGTCATGGCTGAGATCGCGAAGCTGACCCTAAAAATCGAACAACTGGAACGAGGAAGACCGCATTTTCGACCCCGCTGGAACAACAATCGCGCACGCTCCGGATCCCGCGCTCGCAGCCGCGACCCTTCAGCGCCGCGTCGGACCCCGGAGAGCCCGGACTGGCTCTGCTACTACCACAACAGATTTCGCAATAAGGCTAGGAAATGCGTAGAACCCTGCGCGTGGAAGGCACCAAACACCCAGGAAAACTAGAAAAGGCGCAGACTACGGCGGAGCTCTGTGCCATCTCTCCTTGTCCCCGCCTACGCATCCTGGATAGAAACACCGGACTATATTTTCTGATAGACACAGGTGCAAACGTGTCTGTCCTACCCGTCAGACTGTTTCGTGCTAGAAGTCAAGAGTGTAGTGAATACAAGCTCTACGCAGCCAACGGGACCGAAATACGAACTTTTGGGGTAAAGTCTTTAGTTTTAAACCTTAGTTTACGCAGACCGTATCGATGGGATTTCGTGATCGCCGACGTTCGACAACCCATACTTGGCGTCGACTTTTTAAGCCACCATAAGCTTTTAGTTGACGTCAGCGCACGAAAACTCATCGATCAGGTAACTGATTTAAATGTAGTAACTTCTATTGTAAATTTGAGTGAACCGTCTATATTTTCAGTAAACCTAGATCATCCTTATCATAGTCTATTATCAAAATTTCCCAAAATTACTAAGCCAATGTCATTTATAAGCAGTCCTCCTAATTCTACAGTTCAACACTGTATTGAAACGACAGGGCCACCTGTTTTTGCTCGCGCTAGGCCGCTGCCACCCGCCAGATATAAACGGGTTAAGGAAGAATTCCTCAAAATGCAAGAATTGGGTATTTGTCGACCTTCGAAAAGCGCTTGGGCAAGCCCCTTGCACGTTGTCGAAAAGAAGAATGGCGATATCCGGCCCGTAGGCGATTACCGCCGGCTCAACGCGGTGACCAGGCCTGACAGATACCCAATTCCTCGCATACAAGACTTTAGTTACATTTTAACTGGTAAAAATATTTTCTCTAAAATTGACATAAACAGGGCGTACCATTTTATTGAAACCGCACCAAACGACATTGAAAAGACTGCAATCATAACACCATTTGGTCTGTATGAATTTTTACGGATGCAATTCGGCTTACGTAATGCGGCCCAGACCTTCCAACGTTTCATGGACACTGTATTTCAAGGCCTAGACTTTGTTTTTAATTACATAGATGACGCAATCATCGCGTCGCCCGACAAGATTACGCACCTAAAACACCTACGCATAGTTTTCGAAAGATTAGATAAATATGGTTTGACCATCAATTTACCCAAATGTGCTTTCGGACAATCTAGCCTCGAATATCTAGGTTTCAAAGTCTCCGCAGAAGGTATCAGCCCTACTGAAGAAAAGGTCAAGGCCATTGCCGAGTACCCAAAACCCGAGACCGTCGAGGGGCTACGGCGCTTCACAGGTATGGTGAATTTCTATCGTGCTCATTTGCCCAACGCAGCGTCATATCAGTCAGTACTCAATAAATATCTCGGTAGCTCGAAAAAGAACGATAAAACTATAATTGATTGGTCAACTGAAGCAAACGAAGCGTTTGAGCATTGTAAGTCTGGCCTAAAAACGGCCGCTACATTGTCTTATCCACGGACTGATACGACGCTCGCTTTGATGACTGACGCTTCGGATTCTTGTGTAGGTGGTGTATTACAGCAACAAGTTAACGGTTTGTGGCAGCCCCTAGGTTACTTTTCTAAAAAGCTTACTAACGCGCAACAGAAATACTCAGCATACGATCGTGAACTTGCGAAAGTGTTTTATTGCCATTTATATGGCAATAAAACACTTTCGCAAGTTGTTTGAAGGACGCCAAATAACCGTGTACACAGACCACAAACCGCTAACTTTTGCATTTCAGAAATTAGGCAAAGACTCTGGAGAAACTCCGCGTAGAATTCGACATTTGTTATACATTAGCGAATTTACAACAGATATTCAACATATAACCGGTAGCAATAACATCGTGGCAGATACATTATCACGTGTCGAGACAGTTGACTGTCCCACGGTGCTCGACTACAGTAAAATTGCAGACTTGCAAGAAAGCGATGACTACGTGCGTCACACGCTCGCCAACGCAAATAACAATGCATGCCCTAGTTTAAAGAAATATTATTTACCTACATGTAATAAACCGATATATTGCGACTTATCCACAAATAACGTACGACCGTATATTCCAGAACAATTTAGGCGTTTAGCATTCGAGAGCGTTCACAATATTAGCCATCCCGGTATTCGCGCTACCCGGAAATTAGTTACTAAACGATTCTTTTGGCCCAATATGAACTCAAATATTAATGAATGGTCAAAGACGTGTTTGAATTGCCAAATATCGAAAATAGACAAACATACATTCTCCGAAGTTGGCACATTCTCTAAGGTAGACCGCTTCGAGCACATTCATGTGGATATAGTCGGACCATTACCTATTTCTCCAGATAATTATAGATATTGCCTTACCATTATAGATCGCTGCACTCGTTGGCCCGAAGCATTCCCAATGACGGACATTAACGCTGAGACCGTAGCTAAAATTTTATATACCAATTGGATATGTCGATACGGTTGTCCCATAAAACTCACTAGCGACCAAGGCCGCCAATTTGAAAGCCATCTTTTCCAGCAACTTATGAAACTCTTAGGCGTTAACAGAATTCGCACTACGGCGTACCACCCGCAGGCTAACGGAGCTGTGGAACGGTGGCACAGAACTCTCAAGGCCGCTCTGATGGCACGTTTATCTGATAAGTCATGGGTTGAGGAATTGCCCACAGTTCTGTTAGGCCTGCGCGCGGCATGTCGTAGCGATACAGGTATATCAGCAGCAGAATTAACATTCGGTCGCACATTGCGCCTTCCCGGCGATTTCTACGACGCTACACAGGTAGGTTACCTAGAACCTCATAGCATAGTAGATAATATACGGCGAAGTATACAGGCCATGAGACCTATACCAGAACCGCATAGCAACACGCGAACTAGTTTTGTGCATCCTGATCTGTCAAAATGTGAGTATGTTTTCGTCCGGGACGATACAGTACGCAAACCTTTGAAGCCTCCTTACGACGGCCCATACCGCGTTTTACAAAGAAGGTCAAAGGTTTATGTAATACAGTTGCCCGGTAGAACCGCTAGTATATCTATAGATCGCTTAAAACCCGCGTACATATTGTGCGATAAAGTATCCGACTTTACTGAAAATACGGATACTCCAACTATCATACAACCAAATGATAACGAATCGGGAGTCGAACCCGCTCGTGAATCTGATAATTGCACCACTCACACAAAAACAGGTAAAAAGCCCGAGTCGGGAATCGAACCCACTCGCCTACTGGATAGTCGCACTACGCGATCCGGTAGAACCGTAAAACTGCCAGTCAGATTTCAATAAAGATTTTGTATACTGAAAGCGATTGTAACGCTACGCTATACTGTCTTCAAATCGCTAACAATTTACCTCAGTACAAAAGGTAACAAATATTACATCGCTTAGCTGTGTGACACTAAGTTTTTAATAATGATAAGTAGGCTAAGATGTAAGCATATTTTTACTTTATATACAGTTCTCTACATTATTTTACATTATTTTATACATTTTTGCTTTATTGAGCATAGTTTGTCATATACTTACGTGTACTTGTAATTTTTGTCACTATGGGAAAATCTTATAGTAAACAGGAGGAGATAGTTATTGCGCAAAATGGTGCGAATAACGCCAACCATAGCTCGCTCGAACAGAAAGTTGAACTCTATGGTATAGCAGTGTTGGTTATACTGGTGATTGTGCTGTTTGTAAGTGCGTGTTTAATATGTAGACGTTGGAATAAGGGTATAAAGAAATGGGCCCGAAAAGAGGTCATTTCTGTTATAGCATCGAACCAACCACCTAAAACGAATGTTCAACAACCTGACACTGTGCATTACGAATAATGTAAACGTGTACCTATCAGAACTTTTCTAACTTGTGTTATGTTTGTATTGTAACGTGGGTGTCCATTGCTGTATAAAGAGTCGTGTGTGTCCAACATTGTATTATGTCTTCCCACAGGTTTCTTATCAGCGTATAATGTTACTTAACTGTAATTTGCACGGTGGCTTAATGAAACAAGATATCTTTGTTTGAATAACATGTAATTATTGTCATCATGATTGTAACTTTTGTTTTGTTATTTATATACCTCCCTGTGCGTTATTTCTTTATATAATGTTCATTAAAATATCGTCATATTTTATTTTCAAAAAGGGGGAGAATACTGTAGGGGTAAGCGTAGGACACGTCACGCACACTAGTGCAACCTAATGTATAAGAATGTATGCAACGTAATTGTAAGCGCTCTACTTGTCGCAACTCTTGTGAAGTAACAATAAACCTCGTGTGTGCTCCATACCATCTTTGATTTATCTCTGCATCCAAAGACCTTGAACCCCAAACCTAAAATGTAAACAATTTTATCATCAGCCGACAGTACAATATTATCAAACAGTTATCTCAGTTGCAATTATATGTTTACACACACATAATAACGAAAGTTAAAAATTATAGCTTGCATAAAATTAACAAACAGAGATGGTAACAACTGAACCACAAGGGACAGTTCAATTCTCAAACAGATTCTCACATTAATAAACATACTATTCAAACAAATAGTTTACAACATTAATAACAGGCAATCGCTCATCTTGAGTCTAGCCTTCCAAACTACAGGCATCATCCACCTCGGATCTAGCCTTACAAACATCAGGCATCACCCATGGCTAAGCCAACTTGTGGCATCACCGACATAGGGATCTAGCCCACAAACGGCATCACCCATTACGGGATCTAGCCAACACACGGCATTACCCATCACGGGATCTAGCCAACACACGGCATCACCCATCACGGGATCTAGCCAACACACGGCATCACCCATCACGGGTTCTAGCCAACACACGGCATCACCCATCACGGGTTCTAGCCAACACACGGCATCACCCATCACGGGTTCTAGCCAACACACGGCATCACCCATCCCGGGTTCAGCCACCCAAACATCAGGCATCACCCATGGCTAAGCCAACTTGTGGCATCACCAACATAGGGATCTAGCCCACAAACGGCATCACCCATCCCGGGTCTAGCCATTCAAACAACAGGCATCACCCATTCTGGGATATAGCCCTCAACAAAATGACAATATCACAATTAAAAGAGCACAGAAAAATAACACAAATACAATAACACTGTCATAAAATCAGTTTCAAAAACACAGTTACGGAGAACACAGTTCTATAAAACATTATTTTATATTAAAAAAAACATGTATATAAAACACATTTATAGAAACCACAGTTATAGAAAACACGGTTATATAGAGCAGTTATATAAAACTCAGTAACTTATATAAAGCATAGTCATATGAAACACAGTTACAAAAAATTCAGTTTAGTCATTATACGCCCATACGGTCGACTGCTCATACAGTTGTTGATATTGATCAGCAACAAAGGTTAGTAAACAATGCTGGAGTCTAGCTTAGTACAGCGCTCATGCGACATGTGTGCGCATAGCCCACAGACGAAACAACCGACGTCATAGGGGTGGGCCACCGTCATCCATACATATTAATCAGTAAAGGACCGCTCGTCCATCCTCTCTTCATGCTAAGTTCAGGTCATCTGCCAGGATGTCATCTTCAACCTGTAACACTCAAAAGGCAGGTGGTGGGCAACATTTCCCACCCAAGTATTAGTTCCATGAACCTTTGTAACTGTAGATGAAATAAAATTCTACTCTTGCAAAGTGGTGCGGCCTATTAGGCTATATCTATATATCAGGCATGTTCAACATGTGTGTTGGTCTGTAAGTTAGCTTTGCTACAACAGTGTTGGAGCCCATATTTTACACCTAAGGTAAAATACTAAAGACACTGAATTTTCTCAGGTTCTGTCTGACAGTGCCATTTTAGATAATCAAATATTAAAGTTATCAGGATACCCATTTGTAATTTTGATAAAACAGTTAAAACTTAATATATTCAAAATAAGTTTTATCCACATCAAACAGGAAAACAAAATGGCAAGAACAAAGAGAGGCCTATGTTCAGCCATGAACAGTCGGACTGTTGGTGATAAATATGAAATGATTTCAAACCATGCAGATCCAAGGATTTCAAAAATACCAGTTCTATAATTATTATTCATGTAAGAACAAGTTGAATCCATTATTGAATATTTTTAAGTAGGTATAGTGCAAGCTGTGAAATTCTCTGTTTGCCCATTGAGCCATAAAAGAGAAATTTACAAGATACCGGTATTTCAAAGCAAGATTAGTGCTTTCTTATTTCTAAAAATGATTCCGCTCAGTAAAGGAATTTACTACAATCAACCATAGTATAAAAGTTAATAAAGTCATTCAGATATTGGTATTTTATAATGAATTCAACATTTTATTTATATAAATAGAAGGTCTATTTATATAAATAAAATGTTGTCTTTTCTGAAATAAATGTTTTTATTTATGATTTCTCTACACATTAACTCTTTCATTAGGTAATTCAACTTTAATTTTAGTGTATAGTAAATATGGTGGTGAGTTTATATCTATTTGACATTATATTTAAGGAGATTTTTCTAAATAATGTCAATATTTATTACAACCTATTTTGTAACTTTACAAATATTAGTTTTAATGTTTTACCACTGAGATAACCTATTGACTACCAATTGAATGCATATTCAGCACATAAATTAGCTTATTTAAACTGAAAGCAAATCAGGTAATTTATACAATGGATCTATATCAGAGCTTCAAATTGAAAAGGGCAGTTATACTGTTATTTACTAATAATAACATTAGTAGAACCACTTAACAACAAAGTTATTTTCTCTTTCTTGTGTAATACAAGTGTGTGACCATCTCTGATGTCGAGTTTTACAGAAACTTTCCGACATGGTCGACGTGACTATAAGCACAGTAGCGCTGTTATGTACCAAACGTGGATAAACAACAGTAACTTCATATTTACTGTATGTTTATCTGGTAATCCTTACGGGGGCAATAGGTAATCATGTAAACAAACAGCACCATGATTTATAAAATGTTAAAGGATGCTTCTCAAAAACTCTAATCAAATCAGCTCTGGAAAAATACCTCTGTTAGTGCATCAACAACCCGCATCTGCAACCTCTGGTAGAGCTCAAAGCAGAACAGCGTTCGCGCCACAGCACACCCTCACCCCGGTGACCGGCGTAGTCGCTCTCGCTCGTACGATAACTCCGACACACCGTGCGGTCTCCGAACAGGGTTGACAAGCGCCAAACACGGCTTCCAAGTGCTTGTCGCACCAGTCTTCAGGGCATCATTGGAATTGGCGGCCAAGCCAAGAGATGAGATCCATTACTTTCGCGCCAAATGTATTTCCTTCTCGATGTCTCTTAGAGGGCGCTGATCCCGCCGCTGCTATCGGCGCCTGGGCACCCTCACTCGTCAGGACACCCCAGGAACCATAAATGAAACTAGTTAAATTCACTGTTAACTGCAATATATTTCTTGAATCACGATACGATATGATTTACGAATGTCCGAACCAAAAGTGTCATGGCCGCCCGCCGTCGCATCAACATAACTTAGTATCAAAACATATTCAATAATACATAATATTTAAATTATCGTATGTTAGACCTTTCAATTAATCTTTATAATTAAGAAACAATATAGAATTACAGTTCCTTTAGCTAAAGCGTCGAAATACGTCTTGATAAATTTAATTAGTTATAAATTTACAAAAATGTGTTGGCGGGCAACAAAGTTAGCCAAACTGTTAAATGATATCGTCATATCAACCAATACTGCGTTAAGAAATATATGTAAATACAGAAATGTAACACAATTTATATAATATTAATTACAAGCAAAAATTACATTAAAATAATATTAACTTCCGGTTTAGTTATCATTTAGTCATCTAGATGGCTCTGCTCTACGTTTATGCTTAGATCTACAATAAAACAAACCATCTCCAGTGCGCCCATATATACATTGCTAATGTATACTAGTATTCTAATAAATATGTGTTAAAATCGTATTTTATTATAATAAATTCATCATGTTGATAAAATTCATCTCGACATAGTATAAAACAAATTCTGCCTTCTGTCTGTCCCTATGTATGCTTAAATCTTCGCAATAAACTACGCAACGGATTTTAATGCGTTTTTTAATAGATAGAATGATTCAAGAGGAAATTGACGCGGGCGAAGCCGCTGGCGACGTCTAGTTGCAATATAAAATCTGCAGTCCAGGCTATATTGATTATTAAACAGCTTTAAAATACTCACAACTCCACATTTTCTAAAGTAACTAAATTAGGTTGTTCTTGTTGTTTCGATGGCTATTGCGTCCTGTAACAAAATTTGGTTTACTTCACTTTTAGTGACTGCGAGTACAACCCAAACTGCTGCCCAATCTCCTGAGATTGAAGAGACTAAAGTTGTGCATTATTACAACAACCGTTATTTTAATGCGTATATATGTTACTAGAGGACGCCAGCAGCTACGCCTGCATTTTTTTAAATTTACCCGTTTTGGCCGGTCCCGTTGGTATTTCGGGAAATCCCTTCTTAGTGCACCCCTACGGTCCCTAAGGAACATACATGCCAAATTTCAGCTTCCTGCGCCCAATAGTTTCGGCTGCAGCGTGTCTGTCAGTCAGTCAGTAACGCAAGGATTTTATATATTAAGATAATATGTATTTAACATATACCAATATTTATTAAATTATTTCAAGTCTATTTTTTCAAATCGGACCAGTAGTTCCTGAGATTAGCGCGTTCAAGCAAACAAATAAACAAATTCCTCAGCTTTATATTTTAGTATATAAGTATAAGATTAGATTGTCCGTGTGGTGACGGATTAAGAATACGGAATGTCACCACCCCATATTATCCCATGGGTGTCGTAAGAGCCGACAGAGGGAGCATATTATGCAGAGAACAGCACTGTAAGAGAAAGAAAACTTGTTACAAACCCTATACCAACCCGTTTGGTCAGCGTGGTATTCAATGCCAATTCTTCCTTTCAAAGGAGAGGCCTAGTCCAGCAGTGGACTGTTAAAGGCTGATGATGATGATGATGAAGATTAGATTATTAAAAATAGCAGTTATTGCTATCTCTATTCAGGACTTAACGCTATGTTCGGGATACAAAGTACTGAAAACTGCAAGCCATTATTTATAAAACATAAAATCCTAAAGTTGCCATCACTTTATGTACTAGAAGTGGCACTATTTGTAAAAAATAATCCACACTTGTTTCCCACACTAGCAGACACCGTAAAACGTAATCGTTGCGATATGAACAGACTTCGTATACATCCTGCAAAAACAGCGCTGCTGCATAAAAGTGTAGTATGTATGGGTCCAGTCATCTATAATAAAATTCCAGATAGCATTAGGCAGCTGAATAAAGACCTATTCAAAAAAACATTAAAACTCAAACTGGTCGAAAAATGCTACTACAATATTTGTGAGTTTTTGAATGACAAATTTCTATGTAAAGCAGCCAACTATCTTAAAAGTTAATATTATTTAATTTTATTTTATTTATGGTGTTAATGTATAATTTAATTGTAATTTGTATATTATTTATTTTTATTATTTTTCTTTTTTTTAAGTTTATTATTGCAGATTGACTTTTTATTTTAATAGATTGTGGCACTGATGTCTTTTTATAAATATAGATGCCTACTCATTTGTACACCTATCAAAGGTCAAACATGTTGATACAACAATATAGTAATTAAGATCTAATGTGTATATCATTATGTACTATTACCTACACATGTTTAAGCAAATAAATACATCTTTATCTTTATTTTTATCTTTATCTGTATTGGAAAATACTAACTAACTTAACTAGTCTACAAATGGGTCGTTTACCGTAATTGGCCGGACTGAGTCTCGCGCAAGTCCCTGTAAGGCACTAGTTTTTCGGGACTGAATGGCGATAGGGGTCGGGTGCAGTGCCTACTTACGACGGATACTCGTATAGATAGGTATGATTCGCTCTGCGCGAACGACGCCGACACATAACAAAATTCAATCCGACCAAAATAAAATGTGCAAATTGTAGGTGTAGAAGAAATGTACTCACGTATTTTCAGGACTATTCTCTTTATCAGCATTATCATCTTGTTATAATAGACGTCTCCTGAAAAATAAATTATAATTATTATCGCCGTATCGAGGAAGTCGAGCCGGCTAAAAGTAAGCAGATATGTAAATAATTTACTTACCTGGACAGTAAGTATTTTCCGAATTCTCATTAGCAGCACGGAATCTGGCAATATCTAGTAAATATTTCCCTGCCCCCCCCCCCCCCCCCTAAAATTCATAAGATGGCGTAATGTTGGTGTAGTATTACATCTCTGCCTACCCCTAACTCAGTAGCAGGCCGGTAATGGCAATAGGCTCGCCCTACGTGGGACCTAAAAATATTCATGGCGAAATGTGGGTGTAATAATTACACCTCTGCCTACCCCTTCGGGGATACAGGCGTGAGTCTATAAAAAAAAGAAATATTTAGATACCTACCTATTACTTCTAAGTTTTATTGTATTGCAAATTTTTGGCGATAGGTGTCAAAAGTGTACACACTTACGAATTTGCGAAAATTTTATTTATATTTAAAACAAGTAATATCCTGAACTAAAAACTAGTTTACCGAGTGCAACATATTGTAACTCATTGGTACTTAGTGTATCACTCTATGCACTAGTTCACTTAGTACTAGCAAAACCATCTGCCAGCTATCACTGATACATATTTATATTCTATCTTGGAATGACCTAACCAACTAAGTATGTCCCAACTAGCTGATATTGAGTCTGCACAGGGAAGCCTGGAAGAAAACTTCACTAAAAGAATGGCTGAACTTGAGGCCCAGATCCAAAGTAGCGGACCCGCAAAGGACACCGTCGCCAAAGTTGCTGAGGAGTTCCGGACCTTTCGGGAGCTTATGTTCACCATGCTGGGGTTGCTCCGCAAACAGATCGATGAGTGCTCCCGGATTATGTATACACTTGAGACCCAGCACCGACGTAAGGCTGTAGTACTTTTTGGAGTTCCAGAGGTGGATAATGAAGACTGGCCTGCCGTTGTGATGGATATAATTACAAAGAGGTTAGCCATATCAGCAGCTCCATTAACAACCTTTAAGGTATGTCACAGGCTTGGCAACGTCACTAAGGACCGCCATCGTCCCATTCTGGTGAGGTTCAGTAGTTTGGACATGAAGGTCTGGAGGGCGAAAGCGAAGTTAAAAGATAGATAGATAGTAACTCTTTATTGTACACCAGAAAAAACAAAAATACATACAAGGGCGGTCATATCGCAAAATGCGATTTCTTCCAGACAACCAAGAATGGAATACAAGGATTTAGTGACTGAGAGAGTGGGTAAATTATGGTTTACTTTATGGAATAGTGTATTCATAGGAGCTCAGCAAGACTAATAACAATACTATTTACTTGCATACTATAATTACTAAATACATACATTATAAAATATACAAATAGATACCATAAATATATATAATATTAGTGCAAGTTTAAAAGAGCAGTCAAGGAATATCTGCCAAGTATTGATTGGTGACGAGTTTCTTAAATACTGTTAACGACTGAGTCTGTCGGATTGTCTCAGGCAACGAATTTCACGATCGTACAGCCTGTACAGTAAAAGATTTGTCGTAGAAAACCGTAGTGTGTGAAGGCACTTTCAATCTAAGGTTCTCCGATGATCTTAAGTACTTCGTATGTGTGTCGTGAAAGTATTCGAAGCGTGTTTTGAGATATGAGGGAAATGAAGGATTGTATAGAATATTATAGAGAAGACAGAGAATGTGAGTATTCCGTCGAAGGCGGATAGGCAGCCACTTGAGCTTCATGCGAAAAGAATATATATATAGACGGGAATTAACGCGAACATGCAGGTATTGTGTGTTCGCGTTAATTCCCGTCTATATATATATATATATTCTTAAACATGCAACGCGAGTATTTGAAAGTTTCTACTTCATGCGAAATTCAGAGATATGATCATATTTGCGTAACTCGTATATGAATCTTATACAGAAATTTTGGAGTCGCTCAAGTTTATCAAGCTGATCATTGTTGAGATCGAGATAGCTGGCATCGGCATAGTCAAGAATGGGAAGAAGAAGGATTTATTAATTTATTTTACAACTTATATATATATATATATCAGATTGAACGCTGGCAGCGTTGTATGGCGATACTTACCTTCTGGGCCAAATACAACCCAGCCAGACAGGTCACGCGAGGCGTCGACAAGTCTCTTTGCGAGGTCTCTAAAAAGAGATCTCGCACTTGGACCCCATGGCCCCAACGTTTCGACCCCAAACGGCTCAAATACGTAATCCCCTACTAGGTTTACGTATTTGCGCCGTTTGAGGGTCTCCGCTGTAGCAGCAGCAGCGCCCGCACAACCGGTTGTGCTAGGAAGATGTGATGGCGCGAGGGTATCGACACACGTTGCGTCCCATACCAAAGGCCTACCCAACTTCCATGGCAGTAAAGACATAACGTCTGGTCTTTTGCCGTCGTTGCGTACCAGGCCCTGAGGTTCAAGGTGGGCTGGAACGCCAGCGGAGACAAGAGCCCGACGGAGAATGTCATTAAGGTTGCCGTGTCGTCAGTGGCGGCCTTAGGGGGTGGCGAACAGGGCAATCGCCCAGGGCCTCGCTCTTACAGGGGCCTCGCGCAACAACCCAAGCAAATTTTAAAAATATACTTAATTCTTTCTATCTATTATTTTTTTATTTAAAACTTTTGATTTTGATCCTTAATTACTTATTAAGGATATAACATAACGGTAAATTAAAATTAAGTTAGTTAACTAATTCATTCATTCAAAACATAATTGATAAATTCATTATGACCACTGAGAGATTTTTTTCGATAACCGTAAGTATAAAAAATTACAAGTCCGCGATTCGAAGTTTATAAGTACAAATATGTGTAAACAGAAGTCAACTTTGGGTTAGTTAGTTGGACAGGTGTTTGCCGCACTTAGCCACTAAATTGGGCCATTGTGCGTGAGCAACGACACGGCTGTCGCCTACTACTCATACTATGAGAGCTCCTTCCAGAATGCCATGAGTTGACCAATGTTACGTATGGCTTCGCTTATGGTTCTGGGATTGTTCAGGAACCTCATCCGTTGGTCACTCACGCTGGTGCAACTAAGATTCACCTGAGCGGGTGTTTCTTCGGTCTCCATGCAGTCCCTGCATAGTGGGCTGTCCGTGACGCCAATATTGTAGAAGTGCTTATTTGGTGGACAGTTGCCGGTTATTATGCCAATCAGGTGCTTGAGTATTTTCCTGCTGGAGTGCAGCAGTTTTTGCGAGAGTCGTTTGTTCAGTTGGGGGATGGCATCTTTGGATTGCCTACACTCTTTCAGTTTTGCCTACTCTTTTTCATGTTGTTGTAGGCTTCTCTCGCGTAACCACATTTTTGGTTGGCTGAACGGTATCGGAACAATTAGTTTGGGTCTCAGAGTTGTTGTGTCCGATCCTTTCCTTGCCAGTTGGTCTGCTGCGTCATTGCCCGTGGAGCCGCTGTGTCCTCGCATCCACTGAAGCGTGACCCGGTTCCTCGCTGCAATTTTCTGCAGCTATTGGTGGCACTCCATAATAAGGCTGCTGTTAAAGCAGTTGCCGCCGAGAGCTAGTAGTACTGAGGCACTGACTGTGACGATGCATATTGACAGGTTACTCACATTTCTTGCCACGATCGCCGTCGCCGCCCTTATAATCCCAACGCATTCAGCTTGGAAGATGGGGTTGAGTTCACCAAGTGCTGTTGAGAGATTGATGTTCAAGTCATGGGAGAATACTCCAGCACCCGTCCCATACTTCGTTTTTGAGCCGTCTGTGTATACTCTAACCTCGTGTATACCAGAGCTATCCTTGTGTGCTTTTTGCAGTTGTATGCGGTATTTTTTGTCAAAGACAAAGGTTTTGGGTAAGAGGTCTATATTTTTCTTAATCTTAGTACAGTTTTACTTATCATAACCCAAAATTAACTACGATCTACGTACATTTTCCCTTGTTAACTTCGAATCGTGGACTTGTCACGTTTTGTGCTTGCGGTTATCGAAAAAAATCTCTCAGTGTAGTAGGTACCTACTTGATAATAAAATGATATTGACAGACAGTTCAAAGAAGTCAGAAGACGAAGTAAAAAAAGGCATTTTGATTATGTAGGGAAAGATGAAGCTCATGAACTGAAAGCGGAGGAAACTTTCAAAATAAACTATTTTTATGTCACTGTCGACAATGTGCGCGCAAGCTGTTATCCTAGGTTTGAGGCTCTTAAACAGCATGAGAGCATATTTGGTTTCATGTATAATATAAAAAAATTAAGGCAATTAATGATAGTGAACTTCTAAAGCAATACAGCGACTTGCAAATATATATGACAGTAGGAGAATCATGTGATATTGATGGACATGAATTTTACGAAGAACTGAACATGTTCATCCGTGTGTATGAAGGAAACGATGACATTGCAGTGCTAGATACATAATAGAAAAACAAAATAACTGAAGTTTACCCCCACTATCGAAATAGTCCTGAGAATTATTGCTACCACACCTGTTACAGTTGCGTCTCCTGAAAGGAGTTTTTACTTGAGGGATTCGATGACACAAGATCGGTTTTTAGCCCTTGCTATTCTTTCAGTCGAAAATGACGTAGCTTATTCGTTAGATTATTGTACTTTAATTAAAGATTTTAGTCTTAGGAAAAGCCACAAACATCAGTTTTAAAATGTATCATCTCTGTAATTAATTTTGTAAATCTTTCAATGTAAAATATTTTAAAACTCATATTTGATTTATTTGTATAATTTTAGCATTTCTCCTTAAACATGACAAATACCTAAACCAAACAACCAGACCTACTTTCGCATCACATACTTTTCACGAAGGACAAAGGGCCTCGCAAAGACCTGCCGCCCGGAGCCTCGCAATGGGTAAGGCCGCTTCTGCGTGTCGTGAAATACGACCTGCGCTCCTGCTGCATGATAGGCCATGGTGACCAAGGCTGTCGACAGCCTCTCCACAGTGACAGCGATGTGAAGTAACACATGGCGCGCCTAAACGGAGGCAAGACGCGATGCGGAAGGTCGTATCGTCCAGCATGGTACCGATGTTGGACGATGGCAGTGCTTGAAGCCAGAGGCCCGACTCCCACTCTCCCACAGCCAGTAGGCGAGCACGCTCTGCAGCATTAGACGTTGTGCTAAAAAGGTTTTCTCGTATTCTGCTGCAAAGCGGTCCATCCCACTGCCTCTGAGAGGATAGGTTTCGGGGTAACTTAGTGCTTGGACAAGCTCTTCTCCAAGCATTCGTGGCATCGGTCTTACACGGCACCTCAGAATCGACTAGTGTTGGTGCTAAGATTTTCCTGGTCAATTCTGCAGTGCTGGTAGGCTAACATCAGAAATTTTTCGAATACCGAGGCCGCCAAAACGTATAGGTAAGGACGCCTGTAGCCACAATCGGTCATTCAGTGCTATATTCAAAATTTTACTAAGAGTAGTTTGTATAATTGACGAAGAATAGATTGCACAAGTGCAATTTTAGTGGCAGTCGGAAGGAAATTACGCAGTCGTCTCAATGATGCCACGACGTCGACTGATGTATTGTAGCTGGATGGTCCAAGAAAATGTTGTGTCTATGTATATCCCCAGTTTCTTAACATCTTTACTGAAAGGTATAGAAGCACCTGCAAAAGATACCTGGGGAAGCATTGATCAGTTAATCCTAGAAGTAAGTCTAGAGCTGCCGATAATAATAGCCTGTGTTTTAAGGGGATTAACCTTAAGACCATACGTTTCAGTCCATTCAGATATAGCAACTAGATCCTTATTAATACTGGCGATGCCTAACAACAAATTTTCAAGGTTCGCTGGAGTGTAGATTTGCAAATCATCTGCATAGAGGTGGTAGGAACTAGAAATAGAATTAGATATTGAATTGATAATGAGATTGGGGAAAAAAAAGGCTCTTCGATCACGGTCAAGGAGTTTCTAACTAAGCCCCGGCAGACCACATTCACCAAGGCGCGAGCACATTTTTGCATCAAAGCGTGTTGGACGCAAGACGGTGTCACAAACATTAAAGTGGCGGATGGCACTCGGTACAAAATAACGTCTTTGGACGAGTTGAAACCACTGATGTCCAAACATACTTATAGAAATTTTGTGTTTCAAGTTACTGAACGCACTACTTGTTATGCAATTCATGAGTGTATGTTTACTTTTGTTTACTCGGGTAAATTTACAAAATAATTTATAATAACTTCGCTTGCCATTCATTTGCTAAACGTAAAGTCTTTTCACGCTGCTGTCACTTTGACATATTGACGCTTAATATCATCGCAAAGTATTGCGTTCGGAAATGTACTAGCATGTTTTATTAATATCACCAAAGAGTATGTAAACACTACGAATATCACTTCCCAGGATTTTATAATATTGTAACCTTCTTTTTTTTGTATAATCTGAGCTTTAATTTGCGACTTAAAGGAGAACTGTCATTTGTGACCCAAACCCGACATGAGCGAAACATATCCCAGATTTTTTGTTATTTTGAGTATAACAAATATGTATTATTGTTATATTCGAAATAAGTGGTTAATAACAAAATAATTTAAAAATATGTTTGATATTTATTTACTCACAAAACTTGTAAAATAAAGTAATGATTGGATTATCCAGATGACCTAAAGTTCTAGTAAATAATAATACGTAACTATTATATAATATTTGAACTTCAAGTAAGTTAAATCAATCGAATTAAAAATTCATTTAAATCTTGGAAGGTAAAGAATAAAGGTATCATTACAAATCTGGAAGCTTGATAGTGGAATATTATATTGATAAATAAAAAAAACAATAATTCTGAAAATCAGTTTTTATTCATTTTCTAGTTCTATGTCTCTAAGTTCATAATCCATACCCAGAACGGGATGGTCAAAGTTATCTCGATGTTGTTAATGTACGTTCACAAAGCACAATTATCAACGAACCACTCGTAAAGCAAATAATCAAGTCCGGTAAGAAGAATGCTTAAAGTGATCGTAAAATATAACCTCTGAAATAGAATCGCGCAGATCTTAACTCAACACATGGAAGCGAAGGACTGCGCCGATAAGCACGATGCGTCAGCGCACGCGCTTTATTCGCCTATTTAGTCATCTGTGGCCGCGTACCTACGGACCCTCCCCGCTCCGACCCGCGCTATTCAAGTTCTAATCAAAGAGAAAGTAACCACGATTGGTTTCTGTTACCTGATCCAAAGCAGGTATTAAACCTAAGATTACACATTACATGTAATTTTTTTTCACTTTCGGATATAGTATATTCTACTACCAATATTTTATATTTGCTCTGATGGAGATAAAACTTTGGTGACTGTCTATATTTAATATTTGTATTAACTTTGGGTCATTCTAAATGGATACAATTGCTATTAAGTGAAAAATAAATGGTTTTTAAATATTTCGTCTGAGTAAAGTCAAATAGCTATAAATAGTTGTTAACCACTGTTATTTAAAATATTGTTATGATAATTTTGTTATATGTAATATAACAAAGAAAACTGAGGTATGTTTCGTTTCTGTTGGGCCTGGGTAAATTTTGTATGGGCCATGACAGTTCTCCTTTCTTTTTAATTTTATAGTAATTTGTGTTGGTGTCAGCTGGCGGGTGGTGCAGAGATGTGAGTTTTGCACCCAGATATATTGTTTTTGGCTTATTTATATTATACTGTTATTTATATTATTATTTATTTTATGTATTTATTTAGTACATAACATTTTTTATGACATCTGATAATGATTCGTCATATAGTTTTTGTTCGGTAACAGAGACACTTGGTGACTTCATTCGTGGAACCTTTAGTCTGCAAGGTCACAAATCGTTCAATGTTTGCCACATTAATGCCCAAAGTTTGCCGAGTCATCATAGTGATCTTGTTGAGGCTTTTACTCAGACAAACGTCCATGCGATACTGGTCTCTGAGAGTTGGCTCAACCCTCAACTACTTTCCACCACTTACCTCCTAACCGGTTACATTCTAATTCGGAATGATCGTTCTGGTAAAAGGGGTGGTGGTGTTGCTATCTACCTACGCAGTAAACTTCCTTATAAAGTTATAACCTCTTCTTCTTCCACTATTGCTGCTGAATTCCTTTTCATTGAGGTTTGTGTCAAAGGAGCGCGTACCATTCTTGGTGTAATTTACTGTCCCCCTAATATTGATTACTTCACCGATTTAGAATTGGTTTTAGAGCCTTTAGGGTCTGATTATGAACACAATATCATCATGGGTGATTTAAATACTGATCTCCTTTCTCCCAACTCCCATCGTCCCCGAAAACTCTTAGCCATGATCGAATCTGTTGGTCTACATATTCTTCCTATGAAGGCCACACATCACAATATCTACAGTGATGATACATGGCTAGATTTGATCATCACCTCAGTCCCATCCCTTGTGTCCTCCCACGGCCAACATCGTGCTCCTGGCTTTTCCCATCACGACCTCATCTATATTTCCTATATCCTTAAACCACCTAAACCTAAAGTACTGTATAGGCGTTGTTTTGCCAGTATGAATGTCGATAACCTGTAAGTGAATGCATCGAAAATTGATTAGGTGCCTCTGGAAGCTGCTGCTACTATTGATGCCAAAGTTGAAATCTTCAATGACATCGTTCTGAACTTATATGACATCCATACTCCAATGAGAAAAATCAAATTAAAGCGACCTCCTGCACCATGGTTGACACGAGGGGTTCAGATGGCGTTGAGACGTAGGGACCGAGCTATTCGCAAATTCAAACGGGATCGTTGCGATGAGAACTGGGCAATTTACAAAGTGGCCAGGAATCGCTGCAATCAAATGATATGGAATGCTAAACGCCGCCACATTTTTAGTAATATTTCTTCCTCCTCCCCTGCCGATATCTGGAAGTTCTTAGGAACTCTGGGTATCGGCAAAACGAGTCATATAGATCCGCCGCGGGGTCTTAGTCTGGATGATATAAATATTAATTTTATTTCCACACCACTGTTTAATCGCCAGACTATGAGACGAACGGTATACTACATCGATGGCTTAGCTTGCCCTAATATAACCCCTTTAAATTTTTCTCCAGTTGCTGAGGCGGAGATTAAAAAGATTATCCTCTTCATTAAATCAAAAGCGGTTGGCTGTGATCATGTTAGCCGTTACATGATTGTCACTCTTTTAGACCATGTCCTTCTTGCTATTACCTACATCATTAACCACTCCCTTGACTCTGGGCAATTGCCGGAGATCTGGCGTAAAGCCTATGTTCGGCGTTGCCCAAAGTGACTAAGCCTGTCACTCCCAACCGTTTCCGACCTATATCTATTCCCTCCCTTTCCTTTCCAAAGTCCTTGAGGCTTGTGTTCATAAACAACTGTCTCAGTGTGTGTATGAAAACAATGTACTCAGTCCTTTCCACTCCGGGTATAGACCTGGGCATAGCACCGTTTCCGCTATGCTTAAAGTGACTGGTGATATAAGGGCGGGCGTGGAGGATACCAAGATCACTGTGCTGGTCTTGGTTGACTTCGTTGGACGCCTTCAATACCGTCAGTCACCATATCCTCCTATCTATCCTATCCTATCTTATGGTCTCCTCCAAAGCACTGGAATGGTTCTCTTCATGTCTTCGTGGACGCCAGCAGTCGGTCAGAATCGATGACTCCTCATCGAGTTGGCGAGACCTCGAGGTTGGTGTTCCACATGTTTTATTTTCACTCTTTATTAATCTCTTAACCTTGGATCTTCAGTGTTCGTATCATTTGTACGCCGATGATCTGCAGCTGTACTCGCAGGCTACTATTGAGGATTTGCCGAGTGCGTTTGACGCTGTGAACCGGGACTTAGCGATGAGTCAAGACTGGTCAGAGAGGTATGGTTTACGCGTTAATCCTGCGAAATGCCAAGCAATTATCATTGGGAGCCCAAGAATAATCAGCAGGCTGGACTTGGCATCACTACCACCTATCACATTTAATGGCATCAACATACCTCTGAGCCCCACTGGCAAGGATCTCGGCATACACCTTGATTCTATACTCAGCTAGCAACCCCAGATCACTAATGTTTTCCAAAAAGTAACTGGTGTCCTACGTTCTCTGTACCGCCTGAAGAATTTCCTTCCTGCCAAGACAAAGACAATGCTTGTACGACTTTGGTTTTACCTATAATCGACTATGGTGATGTGTGTTATTTCGACCTGAATGCAGATCTGCTCAACAAACTAGACGACTTCTTAATAATTGCATTCGGTTCATTTTCAACCTCCGTAAGTACGACCATGTGTCAGCATATCGCACTCGGCTATCATGGTTACCTATCCGACAGCGCCGCAATATGTGCGCGTGTGCGCGTGTGTGTGTGTGTGTGTATATATATAATAAAAATAAATAGAACACAGGTATACATTTTACATTGATACTTTCTTTATTACGTCGTTCATGTTTTCCCGTTTTTTTACGGCCACATACACTTTTCCTCTTTTGGTTATGCTTATTACCCATTTTGAAAACTATTTATTATCGATTGTAATTATCTACGCTGAGCGCGAGTGACACAGGTATCCCGTACGAAAGCCGAAGCGAGACTGACGATGGGTTCGTCAGTTCGTTATACTGTCCAAAAACTTGGACTTTGGAATATCTAAAATTTTTGGATAAATTTGAGACTGTAGGACATAAATTAATACTTCGCATGTCTGAATAATAATTGACTGACTGATGGCAGCAGGTGACATTATTGCAGAATATTTAAGATCTTTAATAGTTCTTCCAGTAGCAAGGTATCGTAAAGTGACAGCTAATCTTTCTTCGGCGGTTATTGCTTTCCCCGCACAGGTATCTTGTTTTTCCAAATATGGTTTGACCATTTGCAACAAAAGATCGTAGCAGGCTTCTTTCATTCTGTAGTAATTTTGATTTGATTTGATTTGGGGCCTCAGTTGACGAGGCTTTATTGGGCGCCTGAGTCGCGGCCTGCCGTGGCGCAGCCGCTACAGCCGCATATGATGTTGACGGCTGCGGAGATGGCTGTGGGGGCGGCTGCGGCTGTTGGGCCGATTACCGGCTCGCTGTTGGGGGCCTTATTAATTTGCCCTCCAGGGCGACGAGGCTCTGCCTCATCTGGGCAATCTCTTGTCGGAGGGCAACCAAATCTGCCGAGGCCTTGTCCGGCGCATTGACCTCCGTGCGCCTCTGGAACGCGACACGGAGCTCCTCCTGCTCACGCATGAGTGCCGCGATTTCGGTGGCGAGGCGGGCGTTCTCCGCCTGGAGCTTCTTTGACTCTGAGAACATCCGCAATTTCGGCTATTGCCGCCACCGACTCCTTAAGGGACTTTTAGGAAGTCCCTTTGAGACCCTTGGATTTCCTGGAATCCATCGTGATGGCCTCCAAGGCGATTTTTAGTCGCGACCGCAAGTCGGTTCGGTCTCAGAGACCGAAGTCTCTGAGAGGCGCGAGCTTCTTGAAGCGGACACCTTTTTTTGTGGCCGCTTAGATGCGCCGCTCCTCCTCAGCGTCGCGCTCGAGGAGCTTTGCTCACAGCTTGGCGGCTACGAGCTCCGCGTGAGCTTTGCCCAGGCCCACAAAGTGCCCGTGGATGGGCGGTCTGCTGCGTGTCTTGAAACCCCTCACTGTCGGAAGTTTCGGTGTGGGGGTGCGTGCCTTCATCGCTCGAGGCCGAGCATGGCTCCGAGCGTGGGCGCTTGCGCAGTGCCCGACTGGGGCTTTCCGTGCTGCGCACGCTTATCACTGTGGAACTGTCCGACTCGGACAGCTCCAACTGCTTCTTGAGCGCTGTAACGCGCTCTGCGTTTGAACCCGCAGAACTGGGCGTGCGGGTTGGTTCGTCAACCGACTCATATTAAAACCCACCCATGCATCTTCTCGCCGTGCTGCAGCAACTTAGGATTAGGAGATTTTTATAGTGCTTACCTTGCACGCGGTCCGGGCGGTTAAGCCAAGACCCTCGGTCCCGAAGACGCGAGACGTGACCACACTACCACAGACACTGCAAACTACGGGATTACGAGATTGCAGAGACGGTGACAACGGGGCAGGGGGGAGGGAAGAATGAAAAAAGGGAAAAACTAAAAGAGTAAAATGAAACAAAATAAAAGGTTACAAAAGATATAGAAGTAAAATGAAAATGAAGAAAGTAAAACGTAAAATAAACAGAACGAAAACAAAACAGAAACAAAAAATTTAAAAGTAAAAAGACGTCCGAAGACGGAAGAAGAAAGACAGCCCCGCTGTCTTCTTGGCGGTAGGGTGAGTACACACCAAGCCCGTCAATGTCCCGTCCCGTGTCCCCTCTGATGAGCAGAGGAGTACCGGGAGGGACGTGGAGGCAGTGCCTAAAAGGGACACTGCGAAGGAGCGGCGCCGCAAAAGGCGACACCGCCCGCCGACTGTCCCCACGGGTGTAGTCCCGCGGAGACAAGCAGCGCAAGCGCCACTCTTTGGTAACTTTTTAGTGAGGTTTCCTTAGTCCCAAGACTCGCGGGCAGGAGGCCAAAAAGCCCCCTGCTAACCCGGACGGTGGCCGGAGTTCGACCATGCCCGCAACCCACAAAAGGCGCAGTAAGCGAGCCCGCCCGCCCAAGTGTTCCCGCAAGACCCCAAAAGGAGCCGTACGGGAACGGGGTGGAAGCGGGGCCCCGAAGGACCTCCAATTCTGGGTGATTTTTAGTGAGCTTGTCTTGCTCGCAGCCCGAAGACCCGCGGGCAGGAGGCCAAAAAGCCCCCTGCTAACGCGTTGACCGGACGGTGGCCGGAGTTCGACCATGCCCGCAACCCACAAAAGGCGCAGGAAGCGAGCCCACCCGCCCAAGAGTGTCCCCGCAAGACCCCAAAAGGAGCCGTACGGGAACAGCGTGGAAGCGGCGCCCCGAAGGATTTCCGAAGAAATTCTGGGTGATTTTTTATCATAGGTCAATCAACTTTTATTTAAACATAATTCACAGCCATTGTACTATCGCGATCTTAAAATGTTTACCACTTTTCAAATTACATTCTTTGTCACGCTGGGTTCAGCAAGGTCTAAAATGCTATATCTGAGTACTTATTACTTTTCAATCATTGGTAAGGCATCGATTCAAACAAAAAGAGTATGAATATTTTTAGGTCGATGAAATAATTTGACATAATGACAGAATTGCTTTTATGTTGCTGTAAAAGTTCTGTATTTTAATATTACTAACATTTTCTTAGTTGCATCATGGTTGCATCCCAAACTTGCGCTTCGGAGCCCAGGGCCTGCTATTACTGGTCTACCGAGATTTGACTGAATATCAGTTTTTACACGGAGCGACTGCCACCTAATATCATTCTAAGGTTAGACTAGTTAAGTTGTCAGTAGGTATATTTGAGGGCACTGACTTCCCACTAATGACTGCCATAGATCATGACAGCCGGGACTGCTTAACGTGCTTTCTGATGCACGGGGGTGAAACACCGCCAATTTCGGGCTAATTATTAAGCATTTCTTGACAGAAATTCCTAATAATTTGTCATTAAGAAATTCTTAACAGAAAACCTTAGCAAAATTTTCCGAGCCCGACCTGCGAATCGAACCCGAGACCTCATGATCAGCTGTCGTATGTACTACCGCTAGACCAACGAGGCAGTCTTACGCTAGACGATATAAATATTGTATTTTTTTCAAAATGGTTTTATATTCAGGATGTCGTAGGTATTTTCGCCATCTCTTTCATTATAATCTGTCAATGTAAAAGTCATTTGATAAACTTATTAATTACAAATAACAAAATCGTAAATAGCAAGTTTAAAATTACATTATTTGAAGACTACAAATATTTTAGTTTCAGTGTAAATATCACGCTTGTAATTAAATGAACGTATATTATAAATGTGGAATAATAAATCGTTATTGACACCAGTTGCTACGCAACGCTTGTTCTCATAGATTGGTTGCCTAGTACAATATCGTCGTCCTTGTGTCATTGATGTGTTCATGCAATTATAAGCCTTAAGGTGGTAAACACTTTCAGACCGCGACTGTACATAACTAAGTAGGTAAAGTGCTTATCTTAACAGAATTTTAACATTAATCGAAGACAGAAGTCGTAAATAAAAATAATTTTCTGCCGTTTCTTTTCCACTACATTCTTTGTGGATCCAGGTTGAACAAGAGCAGCAACGAAACCAGACTTCATTATTACGTCCGAATTCACCACATAATTTACATATGTCATTATTATTCTCATTTTATTTGTCTGAGCTTATCTCATCTTCATCGTCGTCATTACATAGATGCGCAAGGGGAAAATCCTCGCTCTTTTCTTCACTGCTAGAAATTAACACTCTTCTCTTCACAGATTTTCCTTTTGCTAAAGCTTTTCCTTTAACATGTTTACCTTTACCTTTTTTTTTCTTCTTTTAATCTCCTCTTTCTCTTCTTATCTTCTAGCTATTATTTTAGTGGCGTGACAGTCAAAATTTGGGAGTGTTGTTTCTTTGAACGTCTTTTGATTTTCTGAATTTTTCAATATCTCTAAAATGTTACACGCGTACTGCTGGCAACAGGTTCAGTTTCATTTGCAACATGTGTAGAGAGTTCTTCCGTTGCTATGTCATTGTTGAATGAATTTTCGTTTCGAGTAGTTAAGTTTTCAACAATTGGGTCTGATATAAAATCATCATCATCAAACACGTTGGGTTTATGGGATGAATGCTAGTCGCTTCGAAACCTTTTACTACCTTGTCCATATAAGCTACTCTCATATAAGCTTTGTTGAAAATTGATGAATTGAACAATTTTTTCATATGGATAGTTTTTCATATATAAGTCACACTCTTTATGATAAGCTGTCTTCAATGGACCGTAGAAAGTGACATCCAGCGGCTGCATCCTATGGGAAGTGTGCGGTAGTAGTGGGTCGTTGTCGGTTTTTTCGACGACGAGACGCAACCGTTTTTTCAAGAATGAAAACTAGTCCGCGAAACGGGTCTCGTTCGCAACTGTTTGATGGTTGGAGACGGAAGGCAGACGACGGCGACGCGGCGACGCGCGACGTTCGAACGAACGTAACGAATCTATAATAGGGTCTTAATCGAAATCTCATAGACGCCAACGTTCTTTTGTCTCGGCGACGGTTGTAGACTTGCGGTTACTAGTGTTGCAATTATCAAAATATAATTTGCTTCAAACATAGTTGTTAGTGGTTTTCTTTCATCTAATTGCTTTTTTTTATTAAATAAATGAACTTTCCTTCATACTTTCCCAGGCTTAGGACTGGCTGGTTTCTATACCAGGCGTATTTAAAAGTTCATTTGATTTTATGTACATAATTTGACTTTGGTTGGTACTTATATATTTACATTCTTATTTTTTTGTTTTTTTTAAATGTTTTTTTATGTTTTTTTTTTTCTAGTTATTATTATATTATTTACATTTTAAATATTTCTTCTGGCATATTTACATTAAGGAACATAAGTTTTTCTACTTTTTTGTTGTAAGTCTCGTCCGGCGTTGGTTTATAATTAAACCTGATTTAGAAAACATCCGTTCGCAGGGAACGGATGTTGCCACAATGTTGTACTGGCGGATGTACAATTTTGCTAAATTTAGATAGACAGCACGATGGTTTCTCCACCACTCCAACGGGCAGTTCCAGCCACCAGCAGAATTTTTTCGCGGCAATCTGTCACCAGACAAATACATGTCGATTTCTTTTATAGCTCGAGACAGTGGAGTCCCTTGCGTCATAGGTTGCCCAAGCAATTTATCAAAAATGGTCCATGGGCTTAAGTCGTCATCGGACTGTGGCCACGACTCTTGGGTCTGTTCTATAGGCAGCTCTACTCTCTCGTCCCTGCTTATTATGTCTGCCACGAGCTTCTTGACATATTCTTTTGTCTGTATGGCTTCATTTTGCTCTTCAAAAGCCTGCATCTTGAATCTCGGGTCCATAAATGTACATAGAGACAATGTTCTGCTTTTTTCTATTTATTTTAATCGGTCCGTAATACCAGCTTTCAATAACTAAGCAATATCACTGACGGTTTCCGATTGTGTTTTACTGATTGTGATATTTAATGCCTCTTTGAGACATCTAGTCATCACTATAACAGAACTCGCTGTTAAATATTTTTCTCCACTCATGGATTTTGTGAGCTCTTCGAATGGACGCAACACAACGATTAGTTCCTCGAACATACTCCAGTCTTCTGCTGTTATTTGTGGCAAATCCCGATCGATCAGAGCCATTGTAGATCGCACTGCTTCTTTTAATTCCACAAATCTACTCAACATGTAGAAAGTGGAATTCCACCTCGTGTCCACTTCTTGAATCAGATGCTTAGGTTGAGTGTTTTGATGTAATTGATATTTAGCCAGGCGCTCTGCCGACACAGTACTTTTTTTGTAATGAGTCACGATTCGTCTCACCTTATCTGTTTTTTCTTTGCAGAATTTTAAACCATCTTCAACAATTAAATTTAAGGTGTGCGCGAAACATCAAAAATGTTTAAACTCTAATATTTTACTTACGGCTTTCACAACGTTAGCACCATTGTCAGAAACAACAAAGTTTACTTTGCCATTTATACCCCACCGATCCACAATAGCATTTATTTCGGATGCTATATTTTGTGACGTGTGATTGCCAGAAAAATGACAACAGCCCAATAACACTGTTTTGAACTCAAAAACATCATTGAGGTCTACAAGTCCGTAGTTAAACAAATGGACTGAACCTCACTCATTACTTGAGACTTTATTTCTTTTTCCACTCTATGGTATGTTTCGTCAAGCAGGTAATTTGATAAAGTTCTCCTTGTAGGTAATTTATAACCTGGTATCCATCGGCAAAACTTTATAAAAGATCGTTCTTCGACAATGGAAAATGGATGGAAACTATCTATACATAAATCTAATAAGTCTTGGTCAATTTTTTTTTCTGCTCTGTGCTAATTTTTTTATTTATATAGGCATCCATTTTTTGGCTCTTTTTTGTTGGAGGAGGAACGATAATTTGATCACTTTGAGCTACAGTTCTGGAAGTCGAAGGTTGTGAAAAATCATGGACATCTTCATTGCGACGACTTTGAATATCAGGGTTTTCTTCCTCAATTAGTGAGGTGTATGTTCCAATGTGCTTTCGTTTCAGATGGTTTCGTAAATTTGCTGTGGTTGATTTGTAACTTAAATTTTCATGACACAAATGAGCCTTTTTATTAGTATCGTCCTTGTCATAATGCGCCCACAATGCACTGGCATTTTTACGCAACGTCGACATTGTTAAAAATTAAATACTTAAGTACAGTTTTTAATTTAAATGAATTACCTACTCGTCAAGCAGGACTAAAGTTTTTCAAAATAGACTAGTTTAATCACTCACTGTTGAATTGATTGTTTTGGTTATTAGAATTTTCTAATTTGAACTTCACGCGCGCGCAAACTAAAAAAATTAAGTAAACAAACAATAAACCGCTGCCATGTTGAGTCGCGACGAAACGAGACGCATCGAACGAACGGCGCCATCTTCTCGTTGCCGTACTACGGTACTATAATTTTATTGCTAAGCGACTTTGAATTCTATATCTATCTACATACGATACGCAGCAATGACCACAACGTTGTGAACGAGACGAAAAATCGTAGTCCATACGATAATCGACCGTAACGTACAAGAAATAGTAGTTAATTTACTTTGCTATATGAAAGATCGAAACGAACGGAACGAGCTACGAATGGGTTGATTGTATTCTAGCTTGTATTTACATTAACAGTAAGTAGAAATTCGCGTCAAACATTTCAAGGAGTGGTCAAATCTTGAGACTTGGCTTGATTCTTTGGCGTGGATATATAAACATGGGTGGGATAAATGAAGTGCCCGATGCATTCATGGCACAGACAACTGTGGCATTTTGCCCACGTTCTCGGCTTGTAATTTTACAAACTTGCTTAATTCCTTTAGGTGCATACATTTTTCCAGGTCTTTGAACAGTTGTAATACCTGTTTCATCAACATTGAATATTCGTTTTGCTGGATAAGCATTCTTCTCTGTCATTACTTCTAAATTACAAAAAAACAATGCAATTTCAGAATTATTAAAACCCAACACTCTATTCATGCTTTTTGGCTCCGGAAGTCGTAAAGAGATCTCAGGATTTCTTACCAGCAATGCCATCTCTGCTGAAAAAATGTGTTTAATATTTTTTGCAACCGCGGACTCATAAGCCAATTTGCGTAGCTGTTGCTGTGTGATTCCAAAAAATGTTTTAGCCAACATAATAATATGGCTAGCTAACTCCTTTTCATCTTCTTTTGAAGATGTTGCCTTTCGGCCAAGTCGAGGTTATTCTCCTTTTTTTAACCTATCTATTATTGAAGATTCCGGAAGCATAAATTATCTTTTTACTTCCTTTATTTTTCTCGCACACTTCTTACGCGCTTCTAAAGCAGCTTGCATTTGAAGTGGATCCCAAGATTTTTCTTTTTGGTGCATTTTCAGCCATCTGTAAAAGACAAAAATAGGTATAATATGCGATAGATAATACCGCGCCCCATTTGACAATACCGCGCCCTGAGCGCCGCATTGTCAGCCTACGCCATTTTGTTTTGCCATCACAACAGAATTTTACAAAACAAATTTTAGCCCTAAAACTCATATCTACTTTAAATAACACCAAATTCATCATTCTCATGACATAACACCAAATTACGCTACAAAATACATTACAACACTGACCGTGGGCCACTGCCGCGCGGGGCGGGGTTACTCGGTCGCATGGGCGATCATGTGATGCATACACAATCATAGCTTTTATAGATAGTTATGTAGTTACACTAGGGCGCGGTATTATCAACCGCACGTTATTACCCAACCCTCCCCTATATCAAATTTTGATTATGTCTAGAGTCGATTATGAGATGTGTTACTTATGGAAACTAATTATTATGATATATTTAACGTTATGAATATTTATTTGCAATCAAATTAAAACTAACATAGCTAAATGACTATTTACACATAAAATAAGACAATAATTTCTATACTTAAATAACTAAAAAATTCATTAAAAAAAAAGAAAGGAAAAGAAAATTTAGAGGGCGTCATGGAAATCTTCCACATCGCCGTCAGTTGGGAGCGTGCCCAGAATGCTGGCAGTTGTATGGCAATGCTGATCTTTTGCGCCAAATACAGGCCAGCCTTCTGGTCACGCGAGGCGTCGACCAGTCTCTTTGAGAGATCTCTAAAAAGAGATCGCGCACTTGGACCCCATGGTCCCAACGTTTCGACTCCAAACGGCTCAAATACATAATCTCCTATTAGATTTATGTATTTGCGCCGTTTGAGAGTCTCCGCTGTAGCTGCAGCAGCGCCAGCACAACCCGCTGTGCTAGGAAGATGAGATGGCGCAAGGGTGTCGACACAAGTTACGTCCCACACCAAAGGCCTACCCAGCTTCCACGGCAGTAAAGACATACCGTCTGGTCTTTTGCCATCGTCGCTTGCCAAGCCCTGAGGTTCAAGTTGGGCTGGAACGCCAGCGGTGACAAGAGCCCGGCGAAGTATGTCATTAAGGTTGGCGTGTCGTGTAATACGACCTGCGCTCCTGCAGCATGACAGACCATGGTGACCAAGGCTGTCGACAGCCTCTCTACAGTGACAGCGATGTGGAGAGACACATTGCGCACCTAAACGAAGGCAAGAAGCTATGCGGAAAGTCGTATCGTCCAACATGGTACCTATGTTGGACGATGGCAGTGCCTGAAGCCAAAGACCCGACTCCCATTATCCCACAGCCAGCAAACGAGCACGCTCCGCAGCATTGGACGAAGTACTTAAGAGATTTTCTCGTACCACGCTGCAAAGCGGCCGGTCCCAGTGCCTCTGTGAAGATGGATTTCGGGGTAACTCGGTGCTTGGACAAGTCATTGTCCAAGCATTCATGGCATCAATCTTACACGGCACCTCAGGATCGACCAGTGTGGGTGCTAAAATTTTCCTGGTCAATTCTGCAGTGCCGTGGACCGAGGACAGGAATGCTGGTAAACTTACGTCGGAAATTTTGCGAACGCCAAGGCCGCCCAGGCGTACAGGTAAAGACGCCTGTAGCCACACTCGGTCGTTCAGGTCCAGATTTAGAATTTTGCTAAGGGTAATTTGCATAAGATTGTCAATTTGGGCGAGTAGAGATGGGTATTTCCAAAAAGGGAAAGATCGAAGAGAGTGTGTAAATTTAGGCACAAATAGACAATACTTCATAATAGTAAAAGCCGAATGCATATTAATTTTGAGTAACCGGTCTGAAATATCACTAAAATTTTGAATTTTTCCTGTATAAATGAATCGAAACCTTCGTCTAATATTGGGGACCCAAGAAAGCGAAGAGAACTTTTTTTAACGTGAATAATTTATTTATTTATTTATTTATTTAAACTTTCCTGCAAACAATTTGCATAAGGCGGACTTAATGCCTGAGGCATTTTCTGCCAGTCAACCTTCAGGTGGTTCAGAGATGATGTAGCAGGTGTAGAATTAAGAGTAAAACTTACTTAGATGTTGATTCATTCTTATCTATAATATACACAGAATACATAATATATGAATATATAAGGACAGAATACGTAGATACAATATAAAACATACAGAAATATAATATATACATATATATAATATATACATATATAATAAATATATACAATTACTGACTAGTGAGAGCTCCGGACAATGATTCGAGAAACAATCTGCGGGCTCTAGATTTAAAGATAGCACGGCTCGGGCTCGTCCTGACCTCCAGTGGGAGCGCGTTCCAAAGATGTATGGACTTGACAGTGAAAGATGAATGTAAGAGACTAGATCGATGGGAAGGACAAAGAAGAAGAAGATTATTAGAGGACCTTAACTGCTTAGTGTGGGTGGAGCATAGATATTTAAAATTAGGCATCAAGTAAGAAGGTGCGTTAGGAGAGTGGAGAAGAGAAAAAAGGGTAGTCAATGCTCTTAAGTCCCGGCGCTGACGAATTGGTAACCAATTCAGTTGGGACCGGTTATTTGATACGTGATCAAATTTACGAAGATTGAAAATGAACCGAATGCAATTATTGAGAAGTCGGTCAAGTAATAATATTGGGAGCCAGATATTTAAATTTAGAAAGTATATGTGATTGGTCTAAGTTATTGTGAATAAAAATTTCGCGTTTACTGGGATTAAGTTCTAGGCCAATGGATAAAAATTTTGACTTTAGAAGTGCCAGGTCTTGATAAACTACGTCTACATCATCTGCAAGGGTTCCGTCATCCAGGTACCAGAGGTTAAATTTTGAATTTAGTTCTTTGATAATTGGGTGAATGGCCAAGCTAAAGATTAGTGGTCCAAGCGGGTCGCCTTGTTGACAGCCAACGGCGGATTCCAAAACATTTTCCTTATATATCAATTTTGAAGGGTGCCTGTAACACTGCCAAAGAAAACAAAAAAAATCGGGTGTTTCTAATTTAGCTTGTGTCAACAAGGTGTCCCTATTAACCGAGTTAAAGGCATTCTATAAGTCTACCTTCAGGACAACCTCACCTTGATTACAGCCAAGGTATGCCGACAGGGCATGTATGGCAGCCTCGCAGCCCCCTTTGGATCCAAATCCAAGCTGTAGGGGCTGATATTTGCTGCCTAAAAGGGTGTTATAATGGCGGCAGCAAATCTTGGCTGCCATACGCCTGAACGTACAACCAACGGCAATGGGACGAATGCCACCGTCGCGCTTCCGCAAGGCGCACAGATTTGCGCCATACAAAATATCGACGATGGCATCGTTCACATTGCCGGAGAGCATAAGGTTCATTAAAGCCGTAAGCTCCCTCAAAAGCGAGTCGCCGGCCGACCCGGCGCTTGCACACACAAGGTCCTTTAAATGTTGCGGTGTTAAACCGTCGAGGCCACCAGCAGACCCGCTTTGGAAGGAGCAAACGGCCGCAACCACATCATTGGCTGTAATCCTGAGGCAAACTGAATCAGAGTCAGGTGGGTCAGGAAAGGAAAGATTGTCCTGTGGCGCTGGATGCTTGCTCTGGAGACTCGCGAGTGTGTCTGCAGAGCAAGGCGCCACCACATCGCTGCTAAATAGGAGCCTGGATGCTCCTCTGATGTCACCTTCCCTCAGTTTGTTTTCTACGTGGTGGTAGATGGTACTATTGCGGTATGGTTTGGGTGAATAGTGGTATAATTTTGACGCCGAATTATTACAGTTTTCCTTTATTTTCGTTGTAAGTGTTTTTTTTTTATAGCCGATCATCTTGTGCGTGTAAGATTCTGTAGGGAAAGGTGAAGAGTTGCTCCCAAGCCGTTACTGAATTCTCCCGTACCACAAGACCTATGCACAGTGCTAGATTTTGAGCCACTGAAGGCCTTGCGCCACGGGGAATTCGTTTAATAAACGGAATTGATTTTTTTAAATTACCCAAATATTGCCAAAAAGGAATTTCGCAGGAGACTGTTTGCTCTGTGTTTATGCTGTGGGGTGTTGATGTACTGGGCCCAGAAAGCACATTTTCGAGTTTATGGACTTTACCAAAATGTACTTTTAGGCCCCGCTCACCTTTAAAATAACGTTCCTGGGAGCAAATGGTGCAACGCACCAGCGTAGCTGATGTGCTAGGTAGACTGGCACCTATTCCCGCAACACTTCTGCCGCCGTTATTAGACATAATACGGAAAAACTTACGAAATATTATATACACTTAAAATAACAAACTAAAAATAAAAATTATAAACACAAATATACAACTTGACGTTTGTCACGATCAAAAGTTTTTAAATTCTGACGCGGTGGTTTAAGGCCGGCGGCCAGTATGTTGGCGGAGGCCGGCATAGTGCTTCATCGGCCAACCAGCCTTCCACGCCTGCCAGCCTCAGATGGTTAGTTTTCCTATTAGGTATAAGTTCCTTGGCTCCAGCAGATAATGTAGGTAAGATGCAGTAGGCTACGTAAGATGTACTTAATGGTCTTAAAACAGGTGTTGATGCTTCAAGGTATTTTATATAATATATTGATATTGCCTTCAAACTGTTTAAAATATATTGTTTTCTTCGGCTACTGTTGGATTCATAATTGAATAGGGAAAAAAATCTTGAAAAATTATTTTCCGGCTGATCTGACAGACGTCATTTTTTTAAATTTAACTAACTTAACCCCTTGTATGCCGGAACGCAGATCTCAACGAGACACAATAGCTTTTTAATTGTGTCTGGTATTCCGGCATACAAGAGGTTAAAAGCAATTGGCAAATGTTGTTATAGTAAGTCATTTTATGGCGAATAAAAGTTATCACTATTTGAGTTGTTAAGGCCAACGTTATTAGTATAAATGATAATAGTGCAAGTAAATAATTATTATGATCGGGGATGATTAAGGCAAACAATATTAGTGCAAATGAATTTATGGAAAACGAGATAATACCTGTCGAATCACCTACTAATCAATACATTTTTTTTGTATGCCGGAAACACCATCTGTATCATGAGGCATAGATAAGAGTATTATCCTGCGGATAGATGACCGTCTAGCGACAATGGCGGCGAAGAGCCATCTCTGTTGCCTGGGCCACACACATCGCGATAACATTCGGGCGATAAACTTCGTCTTCGGTCTACGGCGAAGCTGCGCGGCCAGATAATGCGCGATGTAAAGTTTATCGCGATGTACGAGCGATGTTTATACGCAAAAGACAAAATGGACGCCACGGTTGCTCTGTGTTTTATGGCAGCAATAATTATTGGTGCAACAAGAGAGCAAAGTTGTTTTTTGTTTCGAGTGCTGATTTTGAGTCCCAAGCAAGCGAAGGATTCTATGATTGATTTACGAGCGTAGCGAGTGAATCAAAGTTAGAATCCTGAGCGTGGTGAGGGACTCAACAGCACGAGATACAAAAACTTTGCTCTCGTGTAGCACACATAACTTTTCACCACAGCAGTGAGAACACATATTACTTAGGAGACATAGAAATGAACAGGAATAGATTGAATTCTGCATAATCACTTGTTGATTTAACTCTTCTGGTGTTAAAGTACAGTCATCATCGCTAGTTTCAGTCATCTTTTTAGATTATTTTATATATAATATAATTTAACACGTTACGCTATACTGTATCAGCATCAGCGAATTTTTTATTCCCGCTACTTTTTTAAATCGAGTTTTAATACCGCGTCCCTGATGTTTATTTTTCAAATGTATCATTTTTGTAATTCCAAATAAAAATGTATTGGTTAAATACCAATTTTATACTATTAATTAGACTTATTTTTATTAAAATCCAATAATAAATTAAACATGTAAACAATAACAAATAAAAAAAAGTAATTTCTTTATTACAAATATCTTTTTTTTTTGCGTTGCCGTAGGTGTTTTCTTTGAGGTCGAATTCCAAAATCGAATTTCGAATTCGAAGGGGTTTGTTCTTTCACTCACTTTTTATATGCATGTGAAAGAGACAGAGCACAGTAAAATTCTAATGTTTCAAATTTATGGCTGAACAATGTCAATTCGTGACACTGAAGATTGAAAAATTAAAAAGCTACTTTTACTCACGCTCGAACCAAAATCGCGTTTTGTTCACTGTTGTCTCGCAGCAAAAGCGGCATGTTTGAGCTGCAGTGGTGAAAATAATATTTTTTACATTTATATCATCTAAAGAATACTTAAATTAAAAGCAAGAAAAAGGAGGAGGTGGATGATAATCAATCCAATCCATGTTTTGCTTCAGCTATATTACGTACTGCAGTTTAACTTAACACGTCCGCTACGCACGATGGCTGGCGGCCGACTGAAGTGTGGCCGCGCAAGCGAAGTTCATCGCGATAAAATGCTTTGATCTGCGAGAATTTACCGACAGCGGAGCGAAGTCCTCGCAGCTACGTACGAAGCACCGAAGTATACGCGAATACTTGGCTACACACATCGGGATAACGCGAATCTTCGGGTTATCGCGATGTGTGCGGCCTAGGCATGTCGCAAACCCAGAACTACGATATCATCGATCTTGCTGACTCGCGTGTACTACACACACGCACACATAGACTAATGGCTATGTAGTACGCTTACCTCTGTATTTATACTTTTAATTTTTGAAACCAAAATGTTATCATTTTTGCCTTTTTCCAATTTCTTAGTGGCAAAATATACATCAATTTTTGCTGTAATTACAATTTTACATGATAAAGAAATTATCGTCAATTAGTACCTAAATATTATACAGGGTTATTTATAATATACCAAATACGTCTTAGGGATGGCTATACTCATCATTATTAAGAAATTTTGTTCTGGTACTTTTCCGAAATCGCGAAAAAAATATCAACTGTTCCATACATTTTGTTGGGCTCAACGTCCGATTTTGTATGAAGCAGCTGATATTTTTTTCGCGATTTCGGAAAAGTACCAGAACAAAATTTCTTAATAATGATGAGTATAGCCATCCCTAAGATGTATTTGGTATATTACAAATAACCCTGTATATTACAATATTTATTAATTTTTCAGAGAAAAGAATTAAAATTTGGGATATTTTTAATTTACATTTGACGAAAATTCAGGAGTAAAACTAGAATGCAATTGCTAATGAATTTATGTTCTAACTAGATGTATATCTGTCCATGCAGTATAAAGAATTGAAAAAGGCAAAAATGTACTGTTATTGTTTCCCTATAAATTAACTTGACCCACATAATCTAATATTTTAAGTACATACCAAAATTCAATATAATTTATATGCTGATGAAGTTTAGTGTAAAATATTTTTGTTTGTGGGACTAGTTAATAAACTCCACTATAGGTGTATCTGTACATTCATTATTGCTCCAGATACAGTCGTCCGCTTCTTATTTTTATTTTTTATTTGATGGTCATATGCCATTTGTTTTATAGGATCATTTCTGTCCTACACTGTACTCTTTCCACTTAGTATAGAGCAAATTTCCTTACAATAATCTTAATATATAAAATCCTTGCGTTACTTACTGACTGACAGACACGCTACAGCCGAAACTATTGGGCACAGGAAGCTGAAATTTGGCATGTATGTTCCTTGGGGACCGTAGGGGTGCACTAAGAAGGGATTTCCCGATATTCTCACGGGATCGGCCAAAATGAGTAAATTAAAAAAAATTGCAGGCGTAGCTGCTGGCGTCCTCTAGTCATTTATAAAAAATATTGACATTTTCTTTGATAAAAATTAAGTGACTCTCCACGAGGGAGGTGGTCACCAATTTGATGTAGTTAGCTATTTGTGTAGCCTAACAGTTAGTTTTGAGTATTTGAATAGTTATTTCTCCACATGCACAAAGTATTCCAGCAATTGCCTGTTGGGATAGTGAAGCATGCATTTTTTTAAATATTTTTTCAAAGCAATGTATTTTGAAAAATCTTCTTCTTCACTTCCTTCTAAATCTTTTTTACAGATGTCACAACTTTTGCAAATTAATTTTTGGACTAAATTTAACAACCAGCCACTGCAGTATGCTGCTGCTGCGCACTTTTCAATATCTAAAGGATTTTTACTTTTTAATATTGTTGTTACGTCCGATAACTCCATTAGAAGATGTTCGTATTGAATTTCAGTTTTTTTTATCACTTTGCGGACTGGGTGTAAGTAGTATATTATTGGGCATTCTGGCCCACCTGTCGCTCGGCGATCACGGCTCGCCTCGCTCCAAACGGTGGGCCAAAATGCCCAATAATAAAACGGTGGGCCAGAATCCCCTATGATACACAATCAATATCATGTTAAATACTCGATAGCAATACAGTTTTAATTTATAAACGTCTCATTTGTCATTGATTTCATTGTTGGTATTGCGTTCTGTTTATAACGCTTAGTTGAATGCAATGTGCATACAACAACTACGATCGCTAGTTTACCCCGCGATCGCGTCACAATCAGAGCTCGTTCAGAGTGCATGCCTAATGTGAACGCGAATGTCTCGAGCCAACTCAACGCTATGCGATCGTACATCGGGCACGCACACGCTCCTGCGTCCACGCCACGTCAATTTAGTCAGAACGAACACATAGGTGCTTACATCGAATGTGCTCGCTCAAATAGGAAACGAACAGTGCACAGCTGCGTTAAGCGTTCAGTCGATTAGGAACGAAATAAAACATCACAACGAACGTACAAAGCTTTTATTATTTAATTTATTTACATGAAGTAAATTTTGGTCGCTCATCAAAGAGCTTGTCTATAGCATGTACTAAGGCCTGCAGTTTTCGCCATTCACTAGAATCTTGATTTGTTTGAAATTTTATTCGCACCAGAGCCTTCTTCCAGAGTTCCATGGATTCGATTTCACGAGCGTCCCCGGTGTGATAGACTTTTAAGTCTATGTAGTAATCTCCCGTTGTGTTTGATGTTCGCCGTTCACAGCCATTTGCCACTCGATTCACGAAGAACGAAGACAACACAGGCGATGAAACATCTTCTAAGCATTCGTCGCTACGATCTTTCCTGAGACTGAATACGTCGATAGACGTAGGCTTTTTCCTGGAACAAGCAAACAATTTTATTTACATGATAATTAATCTTATCTATGCAATGACGATATCTATCGAGATCTTACAATGGGATCTAATGGGTAATCTATAAGTGTAAAATATAAAAACAAAATCACTTGCCATATTTATCTGTTCGTTCCATTAGATCTTTTAAACTATGCAATGGATTTTGATATGGTTTTCACTAATAAAAAGAGCGATTAATACAGAAGGACATTTTTGTATTATAATTTGTAAACGTGTGCGAAACCGAAGAGTTCGATAGCGAGTTAATAATTAATTACCTTATACTGGTAAGCGATTTCTTCGCTGAAGTATTTTTGCTCTTGCTCGCATTAGATGCGCGCTTACGAGATGGTTCAGCACTGCTTTCAATGCTATGAGTTCAGCCGTTGTATTGTTGATCACACTCAGAGTCGGACCTGAAACATCAAATATATATTTTTACTTTAGTTTATACTTACCCAATCTTTAGTTCCAAATGTCGATCGAACCTACAAATGTTATGACAGTGGTTCATAAGAACGAACGACATAAAATAGATACACAGATATTGTTGTAGCGGTGGTAGCCTAGTGGTCATGGCATTGGGTTTGCACGTGTAATTAACTTTACCGGTTATCTTAAAAACGAACTGAGCTGTTAAAGCCTGTTAACAACTATCGAACATATTCATAGGTTTTACATGCCACCAAGGCGTGAGATGTCACACAGACCGTCACACAGAGTTCCTTTACAGAAATACTTATCTCATATTCTGAGACGTGCAAGTAACAATCCCCAGACTTCATACACAACACTCTCACTTACACTCCATGTAGGTACACTTGTAATAACTTAATCTATTGTGATGTCAATACATTAAATTATTGCAAGTGTCAAAGCACTACATACCTAGTATAAAGTATGAAACAATTACTTTATATAAAATCACTTACATTTTGGATCCCTTCCGAAGGTTGAGTCTTTTGATTCCTTGTTAGGTGCACACTAATAGGTTAGGAAATGAAAGGGTTTTTTAGTCTCCCTGCCGGTCAAGCAAGCTTGGCTCCAGCGAGTCTAGATTATTTGTGGACTAAGAGGTTAGGAGGTGAAAGGGTTTTTTAGTCTCCCTGCCGGTCAAGCAAGCTTGGCCCTAGCGAGTCTAGATTATTTGAGGACAATAAATGAGTAACTTAGCTCTTCGAAACTGTAGCTTATAAGCCAAAAATGATAGTAAATTTAACAAGTTAAAATTACCTCAATCAATTAGGAAATTACAACAAAACCTACTTTTTTCCTTGTACGTATTATACATGTTCAAACGCATGACTAAGGGATTTATTAATTGGAAAGAATAGCTGATTTAGGATTTAATTATTGTAATATGTTATTAGTAATGTGCACGATTCTGACATTGCATAGAATGCCTAATCACTATGGAGTACCTATGTTTGATAGGTATAGAATAAGTATTGTACAGAAGGCCTAGCGTGGATTTGTTAAAGTATTATTATATGAAAGATTAAGAAACCACAACTAGCCTTACCTATTCGAGTTTGACCATACAACATGATCACGGAATACAAAAAAACATTTCTCTGTTACGTGAAAATCATGATATAATCTTAAATCTGACCTTTAAAATATGTTTTATACATTAGTAACTTAATTTTTGTCATTCTTTACTATTTATAAGTGATTATAAAATATAGTTTACCTATGCCATACTTTGACTGAATGTTAAAGTTTGTTATTGGACCAGTTTACATATATTAACGGTAACATAAACAAAAAGTGCAATATCGAATATTGTTTTACAAGTCGTATAGCATGTCTAGGAACTTAGGGTTGTCAAGAACGATAAAACAAATATTTCATCGATTCACACATTATTTGATTATTACCAGTACCAACTTGTGATATAATGATACTTACTGTTATGCGTATAAATAAACTGGTTAGGAAATGACTAGGGCTATGATGAAAATAGTAATTAAATTTATCCGATAATGATATCATCCAACACCCATACGAAAAATATCAATCTCTTCGAATTAACTTAATTTTCTGAATATAAGACACCAACAAACTGAAGTACCTAAACAACGTCATTCATGTTAAAAGTTGTTTGCCAACCCCGATTGAATTTGTTTACTTAGAAAAATTGTTATAGGTAGGTACTCTAATTACGAACGGATGTAATGTTAAACTTGTTTATTGTAAAGTATTGTTGATCTTGAGTACATACATACATTGTGCGCACACAGTTAATAATATTCAAATATTTGTGTAAAATATGCGTGGAAATGTTGTAAAAATTGGTTGAATACAATCCTTGGAGAAAACATATCATCTATTGGTAATTATGTTTAACTGTTATTTATTTGTAGATGTCAGTTTCACTTACCTTTTTCATACATGACATTTAATATAATGAATATATAATTTACGAACCCACTTATTTTTCAGATACTTACTTGAAAGCAAAGCAAAATACGAAGCATAATGCTTAAAGAGTGTTTTATAAGAACCAGATGACGTCATTTTGTTAAAACTCCACATACATACTTATTTTGAAGCGAAATCAACATCCTCAGTTACATAAGGTAAATATTACTAATATCCCAAGCTTGTGTTTTTGATAGTAATGAAAGTTGTTAATATTCTTTATGAGAACTATTATATTAAGTAGATGTTTTGTCTAATTTCAGAACATAAGCTGCGGTTTTGGTTGCAGACAAAGTTTTATACGTTGGAAGGCTAAACAGAAGATATAATAAATATATATTTATTTTATGAAAAGGATACCTTGACAATAATAAACAAAAACAATTGTGCATAAGAACATAAGGTTGGTATTTCATTAGTTTGCAATTTCATAAATTATATTTAGTTTCACTATGAATGAAGTTAGTGATTGTTTTATTATGCTGTTATTTATGTATCTGATTTCACAGTTTCACGAAAGCAATTCGCACGAATAGTAAAGTAGTAACGAGTCACGGAATCGCTTAATCACTGTTTGTGGGTTCGATCCCATGCGAAATAAATATTTATGTGATATTCCAAAAGTTTTACTGAATTTTGTTGTATTAATTGTTGGTTTGACTTATATAAGAATGATCATTTTATATATTATGTTACATATGAATTGTATCTCTTTTCAGGACACAATTTGTAGAGGTCAAGTACATAATATACGAGTATTCAACTATTGACTGAAGGTGCGAAGACCTAACTGCAAAATTATTTATAAATAAGTACTTTAAGTTAATATATATTTAGCAGGTAACTTGCTACTTCTGTAATATTTAGTTTTAAAATGCCTTTCTGTTCAGCTTGCAACATAGAAGTGAATTTTCATCGCTGGAATGGTCACTTACGAACTAATAAACATAAAAATAATAGTTCTGTACGTATTGATGAAAACATTGAGATTATACATTCTAGTTTTAAAGGACGTATTACAAGTTATCGAATTTCTGCACCTAAAAGTAAATTAAATATATATCCAGAATGTTTTTTAAATAATATTCAAGAAAAAGTAAAATCTTTAATACACCGCTCGCTTCAAAATCATTGTTCTGTCAAAGTAAATTTTGAATATTTTGCATTTTTCGTAATGTTTAAGAACGATTTACAAGAGTTGAAATCTTTTGCAACAAAAAATAATATTATTCATTTAAATTACAATTTCTTGTTCACGTACGAAAAAAATGTAGCACAGTTATTAAAAAACATTGAAGAATTTCAAGGTAGAGATAGTGGATGGTCATTTCTAAGTAATTCTCATTTAGAAATAAATATTAATAAATATCAACCTCTGAGTGGATCACAATTTATAGATTTACCGAAATTTATAAAGAATAAAAAAGCATGCATAAATATTCAAAACGATGACAAGTATTGTTTTCTATGGTGTGTTGTTGCAGCTTTATATCCAACGACTCGACATTCTGAGAGAGTCACGTCATATCCTCATTTCCGTGATATCTTAAACACAAATGGGATTTCGTTCCCCATCACCTTTTCAGACATTAGCATTTTCGAAAGAAACAATCCTTCTTTAAATATTTATGTTTACGGTTTGAAAGGTAGTAAGACTGTAACAGGTCCTCTATATAAACCCGATAAAATCAAAACTGGGTCAAAAATAATTCACTTACTCTTTTTAGAAAATGTTAATTCGTCGCATTATTGCCTTATTAAGGATTTACCGCGTTTAGTTAAAAGTCAAATTACTAAACATCACAGTAAATTATATTTTTGCGAAACCTGTTTATTATTTTTTCCCAGTGAGGATAAATTTGAAAATCATTTGTGTGGAGGAATTGTTACTATTTTGCCTGATAAAGGATCATATATACAATTTAAAATTTTTAACAGAAAACAAAACATCGCCTTTGCTATCTATGCTGATTTCGAAACATTACTTGAACCGATTTCCAACCACGAATCTGATACTGCCAATACGTCACGCTTACAACGACACATTCCGGCTGCCTTTGCGTATAATATTGTTTCTTCATACCATAATAATTTCAATGAATTCAAAATGTATCGCGGAATTGATTGTGTTTCCAAATTTATCAATTCTCTTACGGAAGACATTAAGAAAATTTATAGTATATTGACTAAAAATATTCCGATTATATTTTCTGAAAAAGATATGATTGATTTTAAAAATGCTCAAAGATGTCACATTTGTCAACATTTGTTATGGAATAGTAAAGTCAGAGATCATTGTCATATTACGGGTCGATATAGGGGTGCAGCCCACCGACATTGTAATTTACAGTATAGAATACCTATGTTCATACCAATATTTTTTCATAATTTATCAGGCTATGACTGTCATTTATTTATTAAAAAATTAGGTGAAACGCCTGGCAAATTACACATTATACCTAAAACTAAAGAAAAATATATTTCATTTTCTAAATTTATACAAATCGACGATAGCAATTATGTACAGGTTAGATTTTTAGATTCATTTCATTTTCTTGCTACAAGTTTAGATAAGCTGTCAAAAACTATGCAAATAAAAGATTTTATTAATTTGCGCTTGCATTTCCCTAAAGATGAACAGTTTCGATTACTTACACGAAAAGGCGTTTACCCTTACGATTACATGAAAAATTGGAAATGTTATGAAGATAGAACATTGCCAGAAAAGCATTTATTTTTTAACTCACTCTGCGATGAGCATATTTCACAAGAAGATTATGACCATGCTAAATTGGTTTGGAGCAAATTTAACATAAAAACATTAGGTGAATATACTGATTTATATTTAAAGACTGATGTGCTTTTACTTACTGATATATTCCAAAATTTCCGAAAAACTTGCATGTTACATTATAAGCTCGACCCTGCATTTTATATAACTGCACCTAGCTTATCATTTGATACCATGCTTTTAAGGACAGGTGTTAAATTAGAGCTCATAACGGATTTATCTATAGTGCAAATGATACAAAGTGGTATTAGAGGGGGTTTATGTATGTGTTCTCATCGTTATGCTGAAGCTAATAATAAATATATGACTTCGTATGATACTATGAAATCTCAGAGTTTCATAACCTATTTGGATTGTAACAATCTTTATGGTTTCAGTATGTGTCAGTACTTACCCCATTCAGATTTTCGATTTTTAAATCAATCCGAAGTAGATCAGTTGCAAATAGAAAATATTAGAGACAACGCAGAGTGGGGGTTTATATTAGCAGTTGATCTTTTTTATCCTGAATCCTTGCATATTTTACATAATGATTTACCTTTTTGTCCTGAAAAATGCATACCACCAGGAGGAAAAACGAAAAAACTTATTTCAAATCTTTATAATAAGTATAACTATGTAATTCATTATGTTCACCTCAAAAAATGTCTTGAACATGGGTTAATATTACGCAAAATACACAGAGTCATTACATTTCGTCAAAGTGCATATTTGAAAGAATATATTGAGTTAAATACCCATCTACGACAAAGCGCAAAAAGTGTATTTGAACAGGATTTCTTTAAATTGTTAAATAATAGCGTTTTCGGGAAAACATTAGAAAACACAGAAAAAAGAGTAACTGTTCATTTAGTTAACTCATGGAATCCCTCAAATAATACAACAAAAAAATCTCTCTGCGCTGAAAAACTGGTTAGCAATCCTTATTTTCATAGTGCAACAGTTTTATCGGAAAACTTACTAGCAATTCAGATGAAGCCTGATCATATAATTTTAGATAAACCAATATATATTGGCTTTACTTTTTTAGAGCTTTCTAAATCACATATGTATAATTTTCATTACAATATAGTTAAACCTTATTATAATGACAGAGTAAAATTGTGTTATACCGATACAGATTCTTTTGTTTATGTAATATATACTGAAGACTTTTATAATGACTTAAAGTGTAAATTTTTACAATATTTTGATACTAGCAACTATAGTTCGCAAAATGAATTTAAGATACCACAAATCAATAAAAAAGTGCCTGGATTATTTAAAGATGAAATGGGTGGCACTCTTATTACAGAATTTGTTGGATTGAGGTCAAAGTTATATTCTTTAAAAACGAACAATAATGTAATTAAAAAAGCAAAAGGTGTCAAATCTGGTGTGTTACGTGAATTAACCATCAATGATTATCAAAATGTTTTATTTAATAGAGACGTTATTCATCGGAAAAATATTCTGTTCAAATCAATTAAGCATGAAATATTCACGCAAAGTGTAAATAAAATAGCGTTATCTAGTGATGATGATAAACGATTAGTTGCGAATTGTAATGTGACAACTCGAGCATGGAGACATGCGTCAATTTTGAAAGGAAATATGAGTTGATCGTAATTATTTTCATTTAGTCAGTTATCCTGATTTATGTTCAATACGATTTAAGATGACCTTTGTGTAATATTTACTTAGAACGTTTGTTCAATAGAGAAGTAATCCATCGAAAACATAATCCATTCAAATCAGTGTCAATAGCACTCTCATATAAATATCAAACTGTAATGTTGCAAGCCGGACATAGGAACATGTTCTCATTACAATGTAATTTATTTACTGGAATACCTTTAAATTGAATATTGTAACATGAGTAATGATGTAAATTATTATAATAAAACATGTATGTAATTAATATTGTATAACGTAACAAATAAGGTTCAAATATGTAATTAATACGTATAAATAAAAAAGTTGGTAGTGAACAACAAATGTTTTAATTACTTTCCTATGTGCAATAGTCTTATACTGAGAATGGCTTCTACATATCTCTCTATTTTTCATATTGATTTATTTGTTAAAATATTTTTCCAATTAAAACTATTTAGGGTTCAGTTTTCAGAAATACTATGATCATAATTTTAATTTCCGATATTATTCTTCATAATAATACCTACACTAAAAACTATGATAGTATTATAATAAACTAACCGATTCACGTTGAAACATGTTCATAAACGTGCTACTGACATTGCATCAGTTCATTGCACTCCGAGTTTATGAAGGTTATGCAAGCTTGCAATTTAGAACTTATACTCGCACCTAGAATAAATTAGATCATATATATATTATAATAAGGATGATATTCAAAAAGCTAATGCTTGGAGTAGAACACGTACCTAATGCTTCGTTAATAATATTTATGAATTTAATTTTTATGTCATTTACGAAATTTCACTCGCTTCAAACAGTTATAGAGAATATTAGAGTACATCATAACAAAATATGTCATCGGTAAGTAAAATATTTATATAAAATCTAAAATTAAAATTTAAGTGCTCACAACAATAATATTACCAATTTGGTATAATTCGTGTTATTAATATATTTGATTTAAATGTTGTTCCAGGACACAGAGATCATATTCAGCCAGTATGCTCAGGATCCTTATGAATTCACTGGGTTGCAGTGCAGCGAATCTGAGCAGAGCAAACCAACGAAAGAAAAGAAATCAAAACAACGCCGCAGGGAAACATCGAAAAAACAAAATGCAACGAAATCCTTTGTTATGAGCCGATCACAACGACGAGGAATTAAGTTAATAAAAATATGTGTTATTGATCTATGTAATAAAACTCAGACTTGTGACAGTGAAAGTGAAAGTGAAAAAGTACTATTAGATGCACAGTATATTGTAAAAGACGCTATGGATAATGTTATGGAGGAAACGGAATCTTTAGTTCAGAAAATTTCAAAGTCTTTAATAGATGACGATTTTTAAAATATTTGTGTAAGCTATGTAATTAATTTTATAAGTTCTGTGAGTAAATGACTATGAGATCATTTGCATTAATTTTATATGTATATATTATAATTTTGTATATTATTATTTATCTTAACATAATAAACTAAATGTTTTTCTATTAAATATTGAGTAATGCTTATATTCATTAAAAGGTGCAGTTTATAACAAAATAAAAACATTTTTATTGTAAATACGTATATTTTTTATTTAAGAAACTTAGAACTAGTGGGTACATATTTTCACTACCATTTTAAATACTTTTTCACACATAACACATTTTTAAGCGCACAGTGCTTTAAATGTTTACTACAATTTAAATTAGTTTTGTCACCACAGTATTTCATATGCAACACAGAAAAATTAGGACATTTTTCGTTAAGTTCTAAGACATCACAATTCACACAAAGATTCTTTATCCATTCCACCTTCTCCGAACCTTTAACAATTATTTTTTTATTTTCTAGGTAGGGAACGATTATACGATGAAATTCTCTATAGTCAATATAACCTTCGTTCCAATAAATTCCTCTGTTTCTTTCCAACCATTTAACTTGTTTCTTTTCATCACTTGTTAAGTATTTAAACAAATACGGAGGTTTTATCAAAAACGTTTGTGTATAATCATGATTAGCGAACGCTAATTCCTTTATGATAAAGTTGTTGTATAAATCCTTAAATCCTTGAACATCTAATATAATAGTATCAGGGTTCATGATATTTTTCTCACAATATTACTAAGCGGTTTATATTCAATTATACTATCGTTCAAAATAAGACAGTATGCGGTAGTTTGATCTGGTATGTCTGAATCACTCTCAATTTCCACTCTAACATCCACAACAGGACCTGTCTTTAGATTATCGGCTTGTCTTGAACAATCAACGACAAATAGTGGTGCTAAGTCCTTAAATTGTTTTTCACTCAGTAAGGGTTCCGAGCGCCTGCCGTAATACGACTGTTGAAATCGAACATATTGTTCATATAATAAAGCAATTCTGTTATTTGCAAAATTCACATTTAGATTTTCATAGGGGAAGTAGGTTGAATTGAGATACACTCTAACATCGCGAATATGACAGTGATCGAACTGAGACATATCAGAACTTGAATTGTTTTTTCTGTTTGTTTGTAGACCAATAATAAGATATCTTGGCTTTTCTATTTGCGAGGAAGTTTTGATAGACCAGGTATGTTTTGTGGTTTTAGGTAAAGCTGGATATTCATAGAGATCCCAATTCCTGAAAACAATCTGTAGAGGTCGGTCTTTTTCTAATACTTTTAGTAAACTTATTTTTTCTCTGTCTGATACCTTTACATGCGGTACACGCCATATGATTTTATTTATGTGGATGTCTTCTACAACTTCACCGGTACTCAGTTTTATAGCATTCAGGTTGGTATTACTTCGTAACAATAACAATTCGTGTTTACTGTTTATCACAACTTTCTTAAAATCTTCTGCAAAACCAAGGATATTACAAAGAGGTATGGAAGCAGAAAACCTGCCTCCGTTAGTGTTTTTTATACCATCAATATTCCAGCCCCAAGCATAAGATATTTTTGACTCACTTTCACTCATTGATATTAACGATTTCATTGTAGTAGTTACACCAGCATTTTTTATTTTATCAATTTCCACTCCATTCAACTCATATCTTATATCTTGAAACAAGTAGAGTAGGTAATTATTTGTAAACTGAACGCTAATTGCTTTCGAATCTCCTTTCGATACGATTACTGTTCCTTCCAAATACAAGGTACTTGCAGACGGCAAAATATACAGATCCTGTTGGTTAATAGGTATGCGGATTTCATCGTTTCTGTTGAAACTTGTGACGTAGGGCTTGTAAGAGTGAAATTCAATTCCCTCCACAGTGTTATAATAAGTTGGAGTAGATAAAACGTCTAAGATATTCATTTTAGCAACCCTATTGCTTTAAGGAATGCTTTATTGTCTCTAGTTAATTTTATTTTTTTCTTAGAGCTAGCTGTACTAGTCCACCACCTTGCATTGCTCAAAGTAAAATGAATTCAATACAATACAAAATAACGCTTATATAATTAATATATCAATTCATTATTGCAGTTTTGTCAATCCAACTGTTTTCTTCGTTACTTGAACCCAACCATTTCACAAATAGTTTATTTCCTTTTCAAAATCTTTTCAATCAAATAAACACCGGGAACATTAGATTTTTGCAGTTCCTTTTCGTAAAAGGTGCCTAATATGGTTTGTTTGCGCTGATCTTCTATGTGATACGTTTTTGGTACGGTATCGTTAATATTTTTTATAGTAAATAACTCGGTTGACCAATTAGGTGTATATCCTTTTTCAAAAATATGTTTGTATTTACTAATGCGAACACTGTCACCAACTTTGAACTTAGGCTTGCACCGAACCTGTTTATGTGATTTCTTGATATTGTCTTTTATTATTGACTCATTAAATTTACTTACTTCGACAGGTTTAAATTGAATAGTGCGATGCTTTGTGTTATTATAGCTCTTCATTATAGTTTCCAGTACTAATCCCATCCATTTGTAGTTTCCGTTCAAACTAAAACATTTATACAGTTTGTTTTTGATAGTTTTTATCAATCGCTCTACAATTGAAGCTTTCTTGGTAGAAAAAGAGGAGTAGTGGTTAATATTATACCTCTTTACAAGCGTTTGGAATGCTGTGTTATAAAACTCCGTTCCAGAATCAGTTTGTAAATTAACTGGTTTGCGATGGCTGCTGTTGAGTATGTGCATAAATGCCTGAGTAACATCATGTTTATTTTTTTATTTCAACGGTTCTGCCCAAGCGTACTTTGAGAAACAATCAATCACCAATAAAATGTAATTATATCCTTTATTAAATTTCCTCAATGATTGCATATCTATTAGATCAGCTTGCCATAAGTCATCGATCCCCTTCAAAATTACAAAACGTCGAAGAAAGTTTTTTCGTGCTGCTTTGTGTATTTCATTAACAATTTGTTGTTTTGACATTATGGAGACTTCTTAGGTGACAATAATTTATTCACAGCGTCTTTAGTGTAAAACTTGTCTTCCAAATGAGAAGCCTCGGATATCATTGCTTTTAAAGTATTTTGAACCGAGTTTTGGGCATCTATTATAATTTGGGTACGCATTGCATGCATCATTTTATACAAGTCCTGTGTCATTTTAGTTGTTAATTGATCTATATATTCCTTATTTACAGCATCATCTGGCTCTAGAGGAGATCTAATTCCTCTTAGTCTCGCTGTTTTTAAATCAAATTCACCGCTTTCCGATTTTAACAATGCGTTATCATTAAACTCAAAGAGTTCAGACAAACGCATTCTCTTATGAATATAATGTCCGAATTTATCTATATTCATGTTTAAGGTGTATTATATTGAAAGGTTAATAACAAAATGATCGATGCAAGCTTGATGAGATTTATTTATTTATTAGATAATAATTTTACTTTCACGCAATTCTTCAATAATGGATATTATTTCATTGTCTAGCCCTGTATAACCCGCATCTCGAGATGCGATTAATAACTTTAATCTATCCACCAGTTCATTAGGATCATCCCAATATATTAAATCTACGTCTTTTCTCCACATTTTTGTTAAGGGTAGACCTTTACCCTTCCGCTGACTACTTGACTGGCTTGTACTTTGTAGATTGAAAAGAGGTTTAATAACTTGCAAATATTTTTGTCCCTTATTACTTTTAATTGGTTTGCTTGGCTCAAAGTCTCGACGATGGGCATTAGTATCAAGCAGCATTGACTTATAATGTTTCATGTCACTTTCTGTAACCGAGCTTAAATCTATATCCTTTTTTAGCAACAATTGTCTTAAACCAGGCGTATTTTGGTATTTTCGTTCAGCAACTGTGATAAATTCGTCACCCATCGTTATGCCAGCAGAACCTAACATTAATTTATCCCTCTCTACACGGACACCAAACGGTACGTCACGTAATGCTTCTGAAGATATCGACCACGATGATGTATCGCGCTCTTGATTGTTACCAACCAATGATTGAAATGAAGCGTCACTGCCGATATCAGAATCGAGACTGCTATCATTATCTCCTTTGTTACTAGGGTCTTCTTCATTTGGTTTTTGGTTGAGAGGAGGAACTAGAGTTTCTTCATTTTCTTTACTAAGTAGAAGAGAATTTTGATTACTGCTGTTGGCTAGTAAGCCAAGAGATTCTGTTACAGGTCTAAAAACTGTTGCGAGTGTTTGTTTATTATCGATCTCAACGTCTCTCATGTTACGTACTTTTTTCTTTACGGCTTCAGCAGCATCAACAATTTGTCTTTTCAATGATTTTTCCATAATAATGAACCAGATCGTTAGCGGGTAAGAGTCGTGTGAAGAATAAGGATATAACAGAGATAGGAGTCTTAAATATTCTTGAGTTTAATCAAAAACAACAAAAGTGTCAAATTTATTTCTATAACATCCGTTATTTTTAGAGCAATCTTTATTAATTACAACATAATTAAAAGGCTCATTCCAAATTTTTGAACACATTTCGCGAAATTCAAACCATGACATATCCGTGTTGACATGTTCTTCATAAACATGTTTCAAATTCACTTCATCCTGTTTAAAAAGTATGATTAAGTTGGCATTATCTCTTACTAACTGTTTAGGGATTTTACTATATGTTTGGTTTAGGTAAAAACAATCGATAAATTTGTGTCTCCCCATTGCAAAGTAGTCACGCATGTTATTTTGATTTTCACATGCAACATCATCAAATATAATCACTGAGTTGGGCTTCGCGTCCTGAACACTTAAAACGTCCTCATTTCCATGATATTTTTGAAGTGAAATACCAGGTACATTTTCCAAAACTTTTTCTAAAAATATATACTTAGGTTGGTACAAAGTCTTTGAATAAACATAAACATTTTGAAATTTTAATCCATTTTCGTGTATAAGGAGACCAATGAGTAAATTTGTTTTTCCACAGTTTGATGGACCGCAAATGATGCATCGTACTATGTTAGGTAATAATTCGCTATGACGAACTCCAGTCTTAGGAGAATCATCGCAGATTGTGTTTAAATGCAACGACTGTGGTTGTTTGACAAATTTCATGATAAATCCGTGATATGGTTGAATCACAAATGAAAGAATACATATACAGCATTAACATTTATATGTTAAAACTAAACGGCTATCGATTTTATCGGTAACAATTTGCTTATGTATTATTGGGGATTCTGGCCCACCGTTTGGAGCGAGGCGAGCCGTGATCGCCGAGCGACAGGTGGACCAGAATGCCCAATAATATACTACTGGTGTATTTTCTGTCAAAGAATATTTTAAATTTTGCAGACAATAGCTGTTATCGTGTTCGCAGTTGGTCCGTACAGATTTTGGCGAAACCATATTATTTAACAAAAGCGCTTTATATGATGTTTCGAAAGCAGTGGAGCTGGACATAATGTTGCTATGACCATGAGCCCGTATAGCACCTAAAAAAATTTCGAGAGGGTCTTGGTTGAAATTACTAAGTTATAAGGATGTTAGTCCTAGACGATGAAGCTTTCTTGTCAGTTATTGGAATGCTTCAATTGTTTTAATCCAGCTTGAAATTGATGGCACCACCCGTGCTCGCCCACCTACAAATCTCATTGATTTTAAAACTGGTAAACTCACATGCCACAATTTTTGATGCGGAGATTTTGGTTTTACAGCTGATCTATATACTTTACCCCTAATGGGCTTACTGTAGCTGCCGTTGACGGAGTCAAATAGCTTATCCCAAAACATAATTAGAGTCAGCTGTGTCCCTGCTCTGTCTTGGGATTCTGCCAGTTCCTACAAGATGAAAAAATAAGTATATTAAATTTGACAATTATTATTACTGCTAACGCAACAAATAATTAGTACATTGTGATACATGTACGGAAAGAAGTGTATTGTAAGCGAGAGGAATATTTATGATATAGTCCCGAGTATACAATAATCTTGATGCATGTGCCACACGGCGCAATAGCTTACTTTTACAGTATGTACACAGCTCTAATATGGACACTTTTTGAGCAATAAGTATTGAAAAATATTTTTTGTATGTATAAGTACCTGCTGTGAAGCCCATAGCAACACTGACAATTTGGCTAAATACATGAGTGCAGTATTTCACTTTCATTTTTGGTATGAGGTGCGGAATGACATGTCGTGCGGTCAACTTCGGCACCATGCGTACGCCCTTGTAGCATGGGCCTCTTTTGTAGAGTGCCTCTAGATGCGCCCACTTAGCCGTACGCTTCTTACCATTCATCACATATTCCAAATCTTTTGTCATTAAATTATTTCTTATACCCTTCAAGAGATGTGGAGGATCGTAAATAGGGTAAATTTCTTGTTTCTCAATTTCGAAGAAACCTCCTTTATATTCTTTGCCTTGCCTCAAATAGTCCGCTTTTGTTTCATTTATTAATGAATTTATCGCTGCCAAGTTTGTTGATCCTTGGTCACATGTGGTGGATACCACTTTTAAGCCAGTTGCCAAAACTTTTTGTACCACAGATTTCAATTGCTTTCTCAGGCTATCTGTTTTTGTGGAGCCTGCACAAAAACTGTAGGCAATTAGGCTGTTTGTATTTTTTAAATTAAATATCCCTCGGATCATAAAAACCAGCACATGGTTAGCACATTTCTTTTGTCTCACATTGCCATCATCACAAATCAAATCAAATCAAATCAAATATTTTATTTGCATGAAACGTGGTACAAGGTTGGTGTTAAAAAAAATTAGTTGGTTCTCACATTTCACCAGCATTGGCATGCAAATATACAATAAATTATTTTAACAGTCGTCACATATCTAATAATAATAATCACATATTGGAATACATTAAAAAAAAAAAAACATAAGATTCGACATAAATTAATAATCAATTCATAAATATTATTGACCGAATTAAATGAAAAGGTAGGAATTCAAATGTCAAGAAAATAAAATTAGAATATATTATTTAAAATCAAAAAAATCTTGCAATGAATAAAATGTGTGTTGAATTAGCCATTTTTTTAATTCCCTTTTCATTTTTTCCGTTGGCAACTCACGTATAGATTTAGGCACTCTATTGAATACACGTATACACATCACATAACATTTTTTTTGAAATAAAGTTGACTTGCAAGCTGGCATTAGTAATCTTGTTGGGTCCCTTTTACCGATAATTGAGTTATTACCCGCACTAACAAATTGATGTGAGTACTTCTTTACATGCAGGCAAACTTCTAAAATATATATACCCGCAAGCGTAAGTATATTATTATTCTTAAATAAGAGCCTGCATGATTCTAATGGGCTCACAGAGCATAACGCACGTATACATTTTTTTTGACAGACGAATACCCTATTTATATCTACCGAATTTCCCCACAGTAAAATCCCGTAACGCAAAATTGATTCTACGTAGCCGTAGTATGCAATTACGGCGGCGGGCTTACCTGCAATACGTTGTAAATTACGGAGGGCATATACAAACTTATTCAGCTTTATGCAGACATTATTAACATGAGTTTTCCAGTTGCAGTGCTGATCCAAATGTAATCCCAAGAACCTTGTATCTGCTACTTTGGTTAGATTTACGCCATTATATGCAATATTGAATGATTCATGTGTAACTTTATAATTAGAGAATTGAATATACTTTGTTTTTGTAATATTAGCACAAAGATTATTTGCTTCAAGCCATGTCATTATTGATTCTACAGCAGTATTTAATAAAGAGTTGAAGTTAATTTTTTTGTCATTTTTAGGAACTATTATTGAAATGTCATCTGCAAAAAGTATTGATTGAAATGGGGTTGTAGCTGGAAGATCATTAACATATATTAAAAATAGGAGTGGCCCTAGTATGCTCCCTTGAGGAACACCGTACTTATTTATTAAAAATTGTGATCGATATCTGGTCAGAGTTGAGCTTTCATTGATTCGAGATACTTCCACACATTGTTTGCGTTTCTTTAAATAGCTTTCTAGCCATTTCAGTGTCTGACCTCGAATTCCGTACATCTCGCATTTTTCCAGCAGGATATCATGATCCACGCAGTCAAATGCCCTGGACATATCAAAAAACACAGCAACTACTGGTGTTTTCGTGTTAATATGTTCAGTGATTGATTTTAGTAAAGAGAAGGCGGCAAGAGAAGTAGATTTATCTTTCTGGAAACCGTTTTGCTCTTGCCGAAGAATATTAAAGTTACACAGAAAGCTATATAGACGCGAATACATTGCTTTTTCAAAAATCTTGGAGAATACTGGTATCAAAGTGATTGGCCTATAGTTTGTCACTTCGTGACAATCATCTTTTTTAAATAGGGGCTTAACTACAGATGTTTTTAATTTTTCTGGAAATGTACCCTGCTCGAAAGATAGGTTTATGAGATCGGTTAATATGGGCGCAAGAATGTCTGCACAGTTTTTTATGATATTTGTGCAGATACCATCATACCCTACTGATTTTGTGTTATTTAGGGTTTTAATAATGCGCTCGGTTTCATTTACAGTACAGGGAGCTAAAAATATACTAGATACTGTATGCTTTATAGTGCTCTTATATGACGCACAATTTGGTTTGTCATGTAAGTTTCTTTCAGATATATTAATAAAAAAAGTGTTAAAGTGTTAAAGTGAAAAGCCTTTTATTTCATCTCTGTGTTTGTCATACGACAAGTTCGCAGCAACGGTCATTTTGTCGAATATTAATGAGCAGTATCTATGGCTATTGGGCAATGTACTGACGCGCCTATTAAAATTTTCAAATATTATATCATTCACTCCAGGTGAAATATATATTTTAGTCATTAATTTGTTAAGTGTACTTTTCTTAGGCATGACACATATTTGACTAATTAATCTGTATGCTTTAGGACTTGGTTTGTACAGAGAGAGTGCCAAAATCTTTTCATCCAGTGTAAACCGGTGTCCTTTGGGATGTTTGCAGCTCTGTCGTGTTTGCATTGCAAAAAAGTTTTTGCTGCTGGTGATAAGTTTTTTGTAACCAATTTATATGCCTCAGAATGGGTAAATTTGTTGGCTATTTTTAGCTTTTGAATCAGTCCAGCCTTTGTTTGTTTGCACCTTTTGAGTTTAACTTGAGTTTTTGCTATGGTGTTGTATAGCTGAATTTCCGTCTTCTGGATTCATCATCTGCGCTTTACGACGTGCTAATTCAGGGTGTCGTTTGAGAAACAACCTCAACCATTTCTTCCCCGCAGTATTTTTGGCATCATTGAAAGTGTTTGTCATTTTCTTAATTTTACAAAATGAAAAAGCTTGTACCCGCAACATCTTTGAAGTCATCGGCACTCCAACATCCAAACGTATGATTCTTTTGACAAGTCCGGCTTCTTGTTCTGTAGTCAATATTGGCGACCGACCTAGCTTTCGTGTAGTCGAACCACTCTGTAGATGGTTGCGTAGGGTTCTTCTTGGGATGTTGTATCTCGCTGAAGCAACATATGTAGATAGTATACCCCTTTCCTCCATTTTAACAGCGTTTTCCATCTGTTGCGAAGTACATTGAGCCCTTTTTCTTGATGGTAGAAGCTGGTGATTCGTTCTCCATGATGTTACTGAAAACAAGGGTTTACTATTTTACTGTGATACTTTTCTAACCGACGTAAAATATTGTCTTAATAAGGCCTGTACCCGTGCCGTTATACTAGGCCTATACATTTTTTTTATAGGTCTTATTAGGGCATGGCATATGGGTAAACAAAATAACAATTATATTGAATACACCTAAATTACAGTTTTTTTACTTATGTGAGGAGATGGCAAAACGTATAATTATCCTATAGACAAAACACAGCACATATACGAATAAAAAATAAAATACTTACTGTTTCGTCGTGGTTGTTTGCGAGTGCAGGTTCCAACACGTTCGCGGCACGGGCCTCTTGCTGTGCTTGTGTGCCTTAGCTAATGTACACGCACACTTTTACAAGCATTGGCATATATAGTTTGGCGGCCATTTGAAATCGTGGAGCGCGAAATTTAAAATATAGGCTTTATTAGGATATAGGCTTTATTTGGGTCACCCACCTTATCTTCTAGGCAATTATGTAACATCCTAGGCCGCATCAATGCATTACATATGATTCCCCTTTTTGGAAGTCGCTTAAAAACACAAAATATTATTATGCCAAAAACAGGCTAACCGCTCAAAGTAACCGCTTTAATTTGACATTTGTCGCTAAAGCATCACGCGGTCGTTATCTGACCACCCGCGAAGAAAAGCCACTTGCCGTGCTACCTTAAACCTAAACTTACGACTCGTCACTCGGTTGTTGATATTTGAAATTATGTTTTTATGAAAGTAGATTAAATAAGCTTTGTAGTAATGTTTGAATGGTGACTGAATGACGGAATGTTTAGTTTATGCGAACCGCCGAACTTAATCCTATGGTAAACAATGTCGTTTATCGACGACCTACTCACCATTTTTGTTTGTCATGATAACAATATGGGTTATAAATTGCTTACTTTTATATATTTTATTATATATAATTATAGCAATGCTTGCTTAGAAAATTAGTTAAATGTCAGCATTTGAAATTTTGTATATTTCACTGTCTTTGCATGTCGCGCGCGGGGCGTAATTATGGATTCAAAACGTCATTGTAAACAAATCTAATATATAAAATTCTCGTGTCACAGTTTTCGTTCCCATACTCCTCCGAAACGGCTTGACCGATTTTGATGAAATTTTTTGTGCTTATCCGGTATCTATGAGAATCGGCCAACATCTATTTTTCAAAAAAAAAAAAGAAAATTTTGCAAAACAACGTTTGCCGGGTCAGCTAGTAATATAATTATATTTTCATGTTTTAATTGTGAATGACCTAATTAATTATAAAATAACAGCAAAAAAATAAACAAATATTGTGTAATAAGTTAATTCAAGAGGCTATATTCATTCAATTACCGGAAAACCGGCATTAATTTTTTATTGAGGTTTGAGATATATTCTCATAAGAATTATACATTCACTTACATGAGAAAGTTCACAATAATATTACACATTTTGTTTGGCGCACAGTAAAAACAAGTTCACAATAATAAATAAAGTGGGGTAGATACAATTAAACTAGATACAATTAAACTAAAACCGACCAGACATAGATCTTCCATTAGAATTACACAGAGTACGCGCGTTTATTGAATGAAAATATATAGATAAGGTTACATTTATGCTATGAATTATTGTTTTAATATGAGTATATAAATAAACCTATCATATGATATATAATACTCCTATAATTCATGAGAAAATTTTGGCGGGTATGGCGGTTATTTTTGACGAGATAAAGTAAACAATTGTGCAAAGTCCAATAAGAATAATTCTTATCGGATTCTTATCAGATATGGTTTTTTTAATTGGAAATCTAGTTGAAAAGAAACTTATCTAGGTTTGAATCTGATATATAACAAAAAATATGTTTGAAAATTAAAATACGAAAATTGGCGGCAATTAACAATAATTTATATTTTTTATGCTTAAAATTAAAATGTTTCTTTCCATTATATTTATTTTCTCTGAAAGTAAATTAAATTACCTTTCTAACCGTGTACAATACTTATATATCTGCCATTATAAAAAACGACGAGAAATATGAATATCTTAGAAATATAATAGCGCGCTCGAAAATGGCGGGAAAATATGATACCGGGCGCGCTTTACACCGCTCTTGCGTGGGCTTCAAGTATATTATTTGGTGTTAATTCGAAAGCTTATTTAATTACGCGTCTTTTGATACACAATATTAACTTAATAAATAGAAATATCACCATTCTTTCAACGAAATTATTACGCGCCCGTACTTAGCTCGAAAGCCTAGCCTCGAAAGTGGCCAAAATACATCTACGGGTGTCCTGAGATGCCTCGATAGTAGCCAAAATGTTTCGAGGGGCTAAGGGTTGTTAGCAAAGTATTTTGATAGGGTACATTAAGTGACAACATTTAACAAGACTGATTTTACCTGGTAGATGTAATGTTGGGATGGCCAATCTGCTCAACCTATTCTTTGGGTAGTGATACATGTTGTCAAAATGAAGACAGCAAATTCTTCTGTTTTTGAAAACATATACATCATCTTCTCCAACAATGCCAGCATTCCTGACCCATGTACGGAACCGGTCACAATCAGTAGCAGGGTTCGGGAAGGCATGTAATATCCCACTTGGAAATATCAGTTATAAATTAAAAACTTACCAACCATGCACGGGGATCTATTTAAGTCTTGCAATTGCTGTAGTTTTTAAATAAAGTATTAATGAAATCGTTTATGGAGTGAAGTATAAGCTATCTAACATTGTGTAAGGACAGTAGCCTTTACAAAGAATACCAGAATATTCACTACTAAGCATGTACATACAGAAGTGATGAATAATAATATAATTGTACATGCTTTGTGGGAATCCATTGGTGTGTAGTAACACCATGTACCCTAATACCCACAATAATCTAAATATTTTGATTAATACCAGTTCATTATGTACAATATAGTTTTTCATTTTAAGTTTGTATTTTTTATGTAAAAAGTCCTCTGAATGTTGGCTTAGAACCGCGTCTTCGGGAATGAATGATATAATGTATATAAACAAACTAAAAAGCTGTTGAAAAACAACTGGAACGATGTAAAGAATATTTTATAAATTTGACTATTTTTTGGATGTTCGTAATAGCTCTAATAAGGTTTCCCAGATAATGAAAAATGTTATCCAGATAATTGAAAACTTCGGAAGTGTATAATACGATATTTAGACGGGGTAAAATCTGTTGGGTCAGTTCGTATCCAGGTTGTGAAAGTAACATAAGCAGTCAGATTGATACACTATATTGATACCAACCTTCAATAAGTGAGGATTTGCATGAAGATACACAGCATGTTCTTTGAGGCATAGTGAGTGAAAGCAAGAAAAACACTATAGAGAAACACTATAATATTTATTTTATACTTATCACGGAGTCACTATCTCAAAGTTTAGAGTCACTATCTCAACACTTTAACACAGTTTTACAATAGCAGGGTATCACAGGGAAGGTGGAGGAGCATAAACTCAACTCAACACTTCAGCTCGGAACATATGGAAAAACCGGGAAAACTACTTTATAGACTTTACGACACAAAATAAATTGAAAATTTTTCAATTCAAACTACCGTTAACCACTGCATTTGACAAGGAATACTTTTGTTGCATTCGAAATAATTTATTACACATTTACTTGCATGCTAGAAATATATTTATTACTCATATTGATTACATATTATTACAATAATTACTTATTATATAATATATTTGTGACCGTAATACAGGTGTAATCGAGAGTTTTTGTCATACCCACAATTGCTGAGGTTGTACAATCTAATGACACTAGAAACCAGACGCAAGTTTTTGGAGGCAAATGTACTGCATGACATTGTCCACAATAAATTTGATGCAATTGACATTACAAGCAAATTATGTTATGCAGTCCCTCGTACAGTTCACAAACGTAGTGTTCGAGCGGGTACCTTGTTTGCGCTCAATACTTGTCGAACTAACTCTGGACTGCGTTGCCCCATGCGTCGAATGGTTGAGTGTTATAATAACAACTTCAATGATATTGATATTTTTATATATTCTAAACCTAAATTCAGAAAGAGTGTAATTAAAATATTAGAGCACAATTGTTAGGGTCCTGTTGTATAGCAATAATAATAAAATGATTGTTGATTATTGAATTGAATGTTAAATATAATTTTATTGAGTTTTATTAAGATTATGTATAGTCCCTTAAATATAATTGTAATTGTTAATTAATTTCGATGTATTTTCCTTTTTTTTTAACATATTTTACTTTAATTATTATTTGCTTTCATAACTTTGTATATAAATATGTAATTATTCAAGTAATGGGTATTTCTACGATTTAGTGCAATTCTGAGAGAAATGTGAGAAAATTTTCAAATCCTTGTTCTCAACTTTCACGAGAATTAGTATCAAGAACATAACCTATTTATGTAATTTATACAACATTATACGCATTACTTATGTAGATATTGACCGATGAAATTCTGGACTGCTGATGGTAATGAAAACAGTGGAGTTGGTAATGAAAATGGGGACTAAGGTAATGAAAAAAAATTGCTGGTAATGAAATTGGAGACTAAGGTAATGAAAAAAAATGGCTGGTAATGAAATAAGTCATAACATAATAACATAGCTTCACGCCTTTTATCCCCAAAGGTGTAGGCAGAGGTGTATTACACGCCCAGAATTAGTATTAGATAAATAAATAAAAAATGCTGGATTATATAATTAGATGAAGTAAATAAAATCTCGTTAGTTTTACACAATCAGAGTTTATTTTTTAAAACATAACAAAAACATATTCAGTCTCCTATCGCAAATCAAATAAGTTTAGTTATTTAATCAGCCATGTCTTACTTAAGAAGCTACGAGTTGAATTAAATATAAAATTATAATTACTTAATGTAACGTTATTATATAAATTATGAATCATAACTGCCCTGCTTAATAATATCTGCTTAAGAACATAGTTATTCAAAATCACTAGAGTTATAGCAAGCTCTTGTTTCCTGTCGAAACATATTAAAAAACAGTTATAATTTCTTTTAATTGCAGTTATGTCATACCGCCAAGAATATCGTTTTAAAACAGGGCAGATAATCTCTCTTATGAATACAAAATAAATATTTAACAAAAAACAGTCTCTAGCATGCTAAAAAAAACAACTTCTTAGTTCTATATTCCTAAAAATGTCAATTCTTTGGGTTTGGTAAATCAAAAAATATTTTCATCATCAGAGGAATCATCAAAAAATGAGGTAATGCGTGATTTTTTCTTTACAATTCTGACTTCTTCACTTATTTTTCCTCCACTGCTACTATCATCTGAATGGTAAAAAAAATTGTCTTCACTTTTCTATCCTTTTTGTGTATTTTTCTTACATTGTCACCTTCTGAAATATCATCGGGATTATTTTGTTCTTTTTCTTGTTATTTTAACGCGACTTTTCCAGAAACAAACTTTTGAAAATCATGTTGAAAATGGGTATTATCTGTTTTCTTAATTTCATTGCCAATAAAAGAAGTGTTGGTCCAATGTACTTTTACGTCAGATAGTATGGTGATTTTTTTATTATTTTGGACTCTATTTGATGAGTTTTTCATATTTTCTGGTGCTTTAGTGGTTAATCTATTCAAGAGTTGATTGGTAGGGGTAGGTGTTCGAGGATTTGTCACTTCTCGAAGGACTTCGTTCGTCGTGTTTTCATTTAAGAAATCTTGTAGATGTTCAGGATCGACATTTTCATAAAGACAAGGTAAGTTCATAAATCCAAGATGGTAGTTATGTGAACATATTTCACCGTTTTCACACAAGAAACAACTTAGTTTTCAGAAGGTTATTCGAAGCCTGTTAAATGACTAAAGCACTTGATGTACAGACATCGTTCCACGAAATCCTTGAACCGACGAGGGAAATTTTCTGTCTTCAATATCTTGCTCTGAGACAGATAGAAGTTTGACATTCTTTACCTTGCCTTGAATGAGCTCCCAAAATTCGTTCATTGTGGCAATGTCATTACCAAATTGTACAATTTTATCTGCGGTTCTTTTCAGGACAGCACCAACTCCATCTGGCGCTCCTTTGCCGTGTCCAGCCTCTAAATAGTTCCAGGTTATAAAGTTTAACTCTGGAAAATCCTGTTGCAGTTGACTAATAACGAAGAAAATGTAGCGATTCCTATATTGACTTGAAGGGCTGTCAGATACGAATTGTACTGTATCTATCAGAGGTGATATTTCTCTTACATAACCTAATAGTGGTATGAGATGTGCCCATATAGCACTTGCGTCATGTCTATTACATTTGCTGATACTGCAAACGCTGTATGACTTCATGATTCCAGTTTCTGGATCAATTAAATACGCAACCGCAGTATGCAACGTTATTTGCAATCGACTGCCGCCGAAATGATAGCTTTGTATCTCCTCATTAAATTTGACAGAGTAATTTTCGGAAAAATCAATGTGTAGCATAACCTCCTTGGTAGTCATTGTCGCTTTCAGAGATTTAATGCTCTTGTACTGGACAACGACGTTAGTGCAACGTTTAAAGTATGATTTTAGAGAATCTTCCAATTTTTTGATAACGTTTCGTGGGTAATCTTGTAATCGAGTTTTTACGGTAACCATTTTTGTTTTATCTTGTCCTTTCACATTGTAGGTTTCTTTTTTTGCGCACCACTGACAATAGTTTATTTTCTCTTCATTGCTACATTCTTCATAGTTAATTACTCTGTTTCGACATACCTCACATGTTCGATTTAAGCATTCTTCATTGTGTATATCACAGCACAAGCTTTCCAATATACCAGTTCCATTTGCCTCTTTAGTGATTTTTTTCTTGTTAAGACTTTTGACTAACAAATCAAAATTTACGTGTATTTTACAGGCACATATATTACGATCAGATTCTTTTGGGTAGAGTACCCAAAATGGTCGATATTTACAGAACGTAGAATATCCAATATTACTGTTTTGAACGTGCATAAACTTTTTATGGAGGTTGGTTAATGTGTCCGATAAATATCGTTTTTGTTTTTTTTGTCCATTACGTGTGATAAATTCTTTTTTATCAGGCGAAATCTTAGTATTGCAGTCATCTTCGAAAAAATCTTCTACGTCTTGTTTGATTTTACTCTCTGTATCCATGTTTAATTCATTGCTGTGACATATTTTATTTTTATCTCGCACTGTAAATTTCGACGCTTTACCTAAAACCTTGTGCTTCTTGAATCGGTCTTTGTCCCTCATGACTATATCGCTAAACTCTCGTTTTTCTTTCTTTCTTAAAACTTTGAATCCATCTCTTAAATTGTTCGATATGATTTCTCCAAATAATATTTTTTCTTCACTTCTTCTCGTTTATCTTCGTCTATTGATTTTATCAAATTATCCACTTTCTCGACTGTTGATGGTTTTGCTTGTATTCTTCCTTGCTTATTTATTTGCCTAATCAACATTTTTCTCATTGCATCCTTTTCTTTAATAACTTTTTCCTTTTCCTGTTTCAGTTTCCTTTCTTGTAACTATAACGAAGTCTTCTTATTAACTTATCATTTTTTTGACACCGTTGGCAGTTTATGTTAGACACCTCTACTGATTGGTGTGATGGCCCGTCTAATGTGTCTTATTCAGCTACATTTTCTTCTCTATGACTTGTTGGAGGTGAATTATCAATCAGCATCTGTTGTATTACCCTTTCCTTTTTCTTTTTCTCTAAATAACGCTTACTATTTTCGTTCTATTTTTTTCTTTGAAGTCTCTTTTCTCTTGGTGTCATTTTAGCAGCAGATTTTATTTTATTTTGTTCTTTTCGTTTCAAGTATCTTTGTCTCTCTTTTTCCTTCTGAATTGCAGATTTCTCGGGATCGTTTTTAATTTCCTCGTATTTTTTCCTTTTATGGAGCCTTGCTTGAGCAAGCTTTTCTTCGCGAGTTTTTTTAGTTTTCGTTTTAGCCATACTCGTTTCCTGAAAACGATGATATTTGTTAGAAACCCTATTATGAAATCTTATATTAAGGTGATAATACTAACTAGCACCGCCAATTGATTTATTTGTATAACTTCTAAATTAGACCATTTTATAAAAACTGAACAGAAAATATCTTATAAGTTACCCTGTCCACCACGTTTTATTTTGTCTTTTAGTTTGAGATACTTACCATTTTTAACAAAAGTGGCCATTATTAGCAAAAGCGATACTTAAACTAAAATACAAAATGAAGCGTCGTGGAGAGACATAAATATTTAAAAATAAGTGTTACTTGAGGCATTGTCTGTTCAGTTTTTTTTACTTGTTACAATTCGCTCTTCAAGCTGTCGCGTCGAGGCTTTGAATTTTTAAAATTAACTTTTTTATTTTAAAGTGGTCTTATTGTTCCTTCCACTTTTTCCATTTGCGGGTTCCACTTTCAAGATTTATATAGCCTATGTCACTACCACAATTTTGAAAAGTTCAACGACACCGTCCAGCCGTCTAGGTTGTAGGGCGTGCCAAAGAAATGGACACATACATACATACAAACACACGAAACACACAAAACCGAAAAACATAACCCTTCTTCTTAAAAAACATTTTAAAAAACATATTAATACGGTTGAATATAATATCATATAGAATAATATAAAAAATTCATTACCTTCATTTTAGTCTCATTACCCTCACCTTCAAAACTGAAGGTAATCGATGGTAATGAAAGTGAGGGTAATGAATTTTTCAAACTTTTTTTTATTTTACTTGCAATTTATCGATTACGGTACATAATGATAATAATAAACATGAACGTACTTTATAACAAATGCCTTTAGACCAAAAGTATGAAAAAACCACAACTACTTACGTCAAAAATCCGCTGAATGTAATGAAACTGAAATTGGTTGAAGCGCGTAGTTGTCGAACTTTTTTAACTATCGCGAAAAAATGCCGTGCGTCCTGCCCCGTTCGTTGTTGCTGGCCGACTGGCCGGCAAGTGCGGAGGCGCGAAGGGGTGCTCGATAGGTACGATGCAATATACAGCACGATGTTTTCTATTTCAAGATAGGCTGAAGGTAATGTAATATTTTTTACGACAAATTGTTTTTATCACAATGTATTAAAATAATAACAATATTGTAACTTGCAAAATCATAATTAATTTCCTTATGATGTACTTGACGTTCCTTAAGTAACAATACGCAGCATAAACCTCTACGTATAATTAAATAAAAATGATTTTCTTACTCGTCGCAACAAAGACACTGAAGGTAATGAAATTTAAGCAACTAAAATATTAATTTAAGTCATTAATTCGTCATGATTAATCTTAATTCTTCTTGGCATTAAAAGTTAGGCTACCCAATTATAGATGAAAATATTTGTGGGCTTTTAGGATGTTTAGATTCGCCAAAAAAATCACGGACATGTGATTTGCACAAAATCAGAGAAGTACCCTAATGTAACGCATTTTAGTGGCATCTTATTGCTTATTTGTCCTTTGAGAATTTGCGGACGATGTAGTGGGCTGCAATATTAACTATTCGTTGTGCTGTACTGTAATGTGTAAACATATGTTGTAGCTGTTTATTGTCCCCTAAATAAATAAATAAAAGTAATAATCAATATATGTATATTTTATTATTCCCTGAACGCATTTTATATCAAAATAGTTCTGGTGTTAGCGGATAGATGGCGCAGGCGTAGAAAATTTTGATTTTTACGGGAGATAAACTAGCATGATCATCAGGATACAGTGTGTTACAGCCTTAAGACACAACACCGCCAACCGCGTTCGCGACGTGTTCGCGAGCATTACGTTCAAGGTCAATTAGAAATCGAAATTATGTCACAACAAGCCAGCACAATAGACATTATCAATATCCACACTTATGTATACTTTGTCGAAAAATCCTAAAACGTGCTGCTAAGATTCCAAAAGCATTTTCGACTACTCTTCTTGCTCGAGATAATCTATAGTTGAAAATCCTTTTTTCGTGGGTTATGTTCTTGAATGTGTATGGCTTTATAATCTGCCTGTTAATACCGAAAGCAGAGTCTCCCAAAAATGTGTATGGCGCTTAAATATTACTTTCCGGTAACGTATACGAAGGTGGCAGATTTAAATTATCTGACATTAATTTATAATAAAATGACGTGTGTTGTATGACGCCACCATCAGAGACGCTTCCGTTAATGCCAGTGTGCACGTACGAAAATTCGTAATTCACAATTACGACGCCAAACAGAACTACACTGAAAAGGCCTTTATAGTTATAAAAAGATGAGCCAGTCTTTTTTATAGCTATGTGCTTTCCGTCGATCACACCAACACAATTATAAAAGTTCCATTCCTCTTCAAACATTTTAGCATTTTCTTTCCATACAATTTGCGTCGCAGGCATCTGAAACAAATGATAATATCACTAGATGGTGTTGTGTGAAAAAAAAAAAATTGTTACAGACTGTACTGAACTATCGCCAGAGTCTCCAGTGGTGCCTGATTTCCTAAAAATCCACCGGTACTTAAAAACCAAAATTAACTATAAAACATAAACAAAAAAAAACTGTTTGACACTGCTCAAGCTCTAATGACACATAAAGAAGATGACTGAGAGATTATCGGGTAATCAATTGGCGTTCAGCTGAAAAATCTAAATATCCACCAGCAAGTCATTGCACAAAAAATTATAAATGATGCCCTATTTTATGGAAAAATGGGCAAATTAACGAACGAGTCCGCAATAACTCTATCACCACAAAATGTGGCATCTAATCATGTAATCCATTTGCCACGCTACCAACATATAATAATCAATGTCCCAGCACCATCCTCACAATATTCAATTCAATTCAATTTATTTATCAATAAACACAGATACATTTAAATATTATTTTTATATAAAATCAAACTTAAGGCTAAGCGGTTTATTAATAAATTAGAAAGAACACCACTCCTGTACTAGTTAGAAAACTTTATCACAGTAAGGAGTTCTCCCTTTACAAATTCTTGTTTTGTATTTTAACAATACCACAAAATAATTATAATTTTCATAAACAAAAATAAGAAGGTAAAACATTAAAATGAATGTCTATTTAATAGGTACATACATATGACATTAGGCGGGTCCACTCAGACCGATCAGCCTCGCGCGGAAAATGCTTCGCGAGGCTACTCGGTCTATGTTGACGTGGCTCGGTCGAGGAAAACGCATGAGCAGCCGCGGCCAAGCTTACCGTGCGCCCAAACTACCGAATTAGGCACGTCCACACAGAGCGCGCAGCCTCGCGAGGAATTGGCGCGCGAGGCTGCGCGCTCTGTGTGGACGTGCCCCGGCCGAGGCAAGCGCGTGTGCCGCCGCGGGCGAGCGACCGAGCGGCCGAGCCATCGAGTTAGGTTTTTTGTTTTGCCGCGGTCTGTACGCTGTTTCGTGCCTCGCTCGAACATAAGAATCCCTACTAATAATATAAATTCTAAAGTGTGTTTGTATGTTGGATATTTTTTTATAGACTCACGTCTGTATCCCCGAAAGGATGAAATGTTTAGGTCCCACGTAATAGGGGACGAGCCTATTGCCGTTAACGGGCACATCAGCAGACACCGCGCTGCTTCTGAGAATTCGGGAAAACCCAGTAACACTTTTGCCCGACCCGGGAATCGAACCCGGGACCTCCGATCAGCAGTCGCATACGCTATCCACTGGTCACTGGATCACGGAGGATACATCCATCATAACATTCTCATCTTTGACGCAATTTATTTTACCAATAATAATCCTTCAGTCTGTGCTTCGGTTACAGTATCCTTGCCTACAGACATTCATTTACTATAATTCATTCTATATTTTTTTCCATGTCTACCTATTCCATCCTTTAGGTATAACAATAATCGACGACCGGTTGGCAAAGCGGGAGTGTAAGCGACTGCAACACCGCAGGTCGCGGATTCGATTCCCGCTCAAGTCAAACATTTGTGTGCATAAACATGAATGTTTGTCTTGGTCTGGGTGTTTCTATGTATATATTTACAAAAAAAGTAAGTATAAGTAAATATGTATGTAACATACATATTTACTTATACTTAATGTTATGGCCCATTAATACCACTGTCTAGAACCCAAAGTACAGCAATTGGCGTCAGTAGTCAGTCAGTCAGCCGGCTAGTAAAAACACATGCCACAACCCTATTGCAGTATGATCATTTCCAAGTACTATATTTATAAACAAAATTTTAAAAAAGAGAGAGAGAGAGACCAACCATCTCACATTGATACGTAGACCGATAGATGGCAAATGTACTTTTAGGTTTGGGGTTCAAGGTCTTTGGATGCAGAGATAAATCAAAGATGGTATGGAGCACACACGAGGTTTATTGTGACTTCACTGGAGTCGCGACAAGCAGAGACTTTACAATTACGTTGCATACATTCTTATACATTAGGTTGCCCTAGTGTGCGTGACGTGTCCTACGCTCACCTCTACAGTATTCTCCCCCTTTTTGAAAATGAAATATTACAATATTTTAATAAACATTATATAAAGAGATAACGCACAGGGAGGTATATAAATAAAAAAACAAAAGTTACAATCATAATGACAATAATTACATGTTATTCAAACAAAGATATCTTGTTTCATTAAGCCATCGTGCAAATTACAGTAAAGTAACATTATACGCTGATAAGAAACCTGTGGGAAGAAATAATACAATGTTGGACACACACGTTCCTTTATACGGCGATGGACACTCACGTTACAATACAAACATAACACACGTTAGAAAAGTTCTGATAGGTACACGTATACATTATTCGTAATGCACAGTGTTAAGTTGTTGAACATTAAGTTTTAGCTGGTTGGTTCGATGCTATAACAGAAATGACCTCTTTTCGGGCCCATTTCTTTATACCCTTGTTCCAACGTCTACATATTAAACATGCACTTACAAACAGCACAATCACCAGTATAACCAACACTGCCATACCATAGAGTTCAACTTTCTGTTCGAGCGAGCTATGGTTGGCGTTATTCGCACCATTTTGCGCAATAACTATCTCCTCCTGTTTACTATAAGATTTTCCCATAATGACAAAAATTACAAGTACACGTAAGTATATGACAAACTGTGCTCAATAAAGCAAAATGTATAAAATAATTTAGAGAACTGTATATAAAGTAAAAATATGCTTACATCTTAGCCTACTTATCATTATTAAAAACTTAGTGTCACACAGCTAAGCGATGTAATATTTGTTACCTTTTGTACTGAGGCAAATTGTTAGCGATTCGAAGACAGTATAGCGTAGCGTTACAATCGCTTTCAGTATACAAAATCTTTATTGAAATCTGACAGGCAGTTTTACGGTTCTACCGGATCGCGTAGTGCGACTATCCAGTAGGTGAGAGGGTTCGATTCCCGACTCGGGCTTTTTACCTGTTTTTGTGTGAGTGGTGCAATTATCAGATTCGCGGATGGGTTCGACTCCCGTCTCGTTATCATTTGATTGTATGATATTTGGAGTATCCGTATTTTCAGTAAAGTCGGATGCTTTATCGCACAATATGTACGCGGGTTTTAAGCGATCTATAGATATACTAGCGGTTCTACCGGGCAACTGTATTACATAAACCTTTGACCTTCTTTTTAAAACGCGGTATCGGCCGTCGTAAGGAGGCTTCAAAGGTTTGCGTACTGTATCGTCCCGGACGAAAACATACTCACATTTTGACAGATCAGGATGCACAAAACTAGTTCGCGTGTTGCTATGCGGTTCTGGTATAGGTCTCATGGCCTGTATACTTCGCCGTATATTATCTACTATGCTATGAGGTTCTAGGTAACCTACCTGTGTAGCGTCGTAGAAATCGCCGGGAAGGCGCAATGTGCGACCGAATGTTAATTCTGCTGCTGATATACCTGTATCGCTACGACATGCCGCGCGCAGACATGCCGCGCGCTTATCAGATAAACGTGCCATCAGAGCGGCCTTGAGAGTTCTGTGCCACCGTTCCACAGCTCCGTGAGCCTGCGGGTGGTACGCCGTAGTGCGAATTCTGTTTACGCCTAAGAGTTTGGCTTAAAGATGGCTTTCAAATTGGCGGCCTTGGTCGCTAGTGAGTTTTATGGGACAACCGTAACGACATATCCAATTGGAATATAAAATTTTAGCTACGGTCTCAGCGTTAATGTCCGTCATTGGAAATGCTTCGGGCCAACGAGTGCAGCGATCTATAATGGTAAGGCAATATCTATAATTATCTGGCGAAATAGGTAATGGTCCGACTATATCCACATGAATGTGCTCGAAGCGGTCTACCTTAGGAAATTTGCCAACTTGAATGTGCATTTGTCTATTTTGGATTTTTGGCAATTCAAACACGTTTTTGACCATTCATTAATATTTGAGTTCATATTAGGCCAAAAGAATCGATTAGTAACTAATTTTCGGGTAGCGCGAATACCGGGATGGCTAATATTATGAACGCTCTCGAATGCTAAACGCCTAAATTGTTCTCGAATATACGGTCGTACGTTATTTGTGGATAAGTCACAATATATCGGTTTATTACATGTAGGTAAATAATATTTCTTTAAACTAGGGCATGCATTGTTATTCGCGTTGGCGAGCGTGTGACGTACATAGTCATCGCTTTCTTGCAAGTCTGCAATTTTACTGTAGTCGAGCACCGTGGGACAGTCAACGGTCTCGACACGTGATAATGTATCTGCCACGATGTTATTGCTACCGGTTATATGTTGAATATCTGTTGTAAATTCGCTAATGTATAACAGATGTCGAATTCTACGCGGAGTTTCTCCAGAGTCTTTGCCTAATTCCTGAAATGCAAAAGTTAGCGGTTTGTGGTCTGTATACACAGTTATTTGGCGTCCTTCAAACAACTTACGAAAGTGTTTTATCGCCATATAAATGGCCAATAATTCACGATCGTATGCTGAGTATTTCTGTTGCGCGTTTGTAAGCTTTTTAGAAAAGTAACCTAGGGGCTGCCACAAACCGTTAACTTGTTGCTGTAATACACCACCTACACCTGAATCCGAAGCGTCAGTCATCAGCGCGAGCGTCGTATCAGTCCGTGGATAAGACAATGTAGCGGCCGTTTTTAGGCCAGACTTACATTGCTCAAACGCTTCGTTTGCTTCCGTTGACCAATCAATTATAGTTTTATCGTTCTTTTTAGAGCTACCGAGATAGTTATTGAGTACTGACTGATATGACGCTGCGTTGGGCAAATGAGCACGATAGAAATTCACCATACCTGTGAAGCGCCGTAGCCCCTCGACGGTCTCGGGTTTTGGGTACTCGGCAACGGCCTTGACCTATTCTTCAGTAGGGCTGATACCTTCTGCGGAGACTTTGAAACCTAGATATTCGAGGCTAGATTGTCCGAAAGCACATTTGGGTAAATTGATGGTTAAACCATATTTATCTAATCTTTCAAAAACTATGCGTAGGTGTTTTAGGTGCGTAATTTTATCGGGCGACGCGATGATTGCGTCATCTATGTAATTAAAAACAAAGTCTTGGCCTTGAAATACTGTGTCCATGAAGCGTTGGAAGGTCTGAGCCGCATTACGGGGCGACGGGTGGCGTGCTATCTCCGTTACTCTTCGCAATATTCATTAATTCTATCTCAAACCAATTACTTTCTTCCTACCACCTTTACGCAGATGATTTACAGATCTATACGCAAACTCCCTTAAATAAGTTAGCAGAAGCTTGTTCAACTATTAACACCGACTTGGCGCGGATCTGTGAATGGACCAAGAAATACGGACTCTTAGTAAATCCCGATAAATCCCAACTGATCATTATAGGTAGCCCCAGAATGATCTCAAAAATTAGTTGGTCCGATCTTCCGCGAATAAATTTTGATGGAAAAGTTCTACCTTTCAGCAAATCAGTTAAAAATCTCGGGATCTATTTTGACGAAACCTTGTCTTGGGGACCGCAGTTGCAAGAAACTAGTCGCAAACTATTTGCATCTGCAGGTTCATTGCGTAGATTACGCAACTTCCTTCCAACTGCCACTAAAATTGCGCTTGCAGAATCTCTGCTTCTGCCTATACTTGACTACGCTGATGTCAGCTATCTTGACCCCAACGAAGAGCAGCTAGACAAACTTGAGCGTCTCCAAAATTTTTGCATACGATTTATATTTGGACTTCGCAAATATGATCACGTTTCAGAATTTCGCCTCAGGCTCAAGTGGCTGCCAATTCGTCTTCGCAGGAATACTCACATTCTTACATTATTATACAATGTCCTGTTTAATCCTAGTACCCCCTCTTACCTCAAAGAACGTTTTAAGTTCCTTAATGACACACATGTAAAGTCCTTGAGGTCGTCCAGGTATTTGACGTTGGAAATGCCAATGCATTCCACAAATTACTTTGACAAATCCTTTTCTGTTCAGGCTGTGCGCCTGTGGAATGCATTGCCAGTAGAGATTAGAAGCGCAAAATCTCTAAACATATTTAAGGGAATGATAAAAAAGCATTACCTCTCCATCTAACATCAAAAATGCAAACAAAATAATGACTATATTGAATGTCTTGCTATTCGTTTATGTATAACATCTAGTCATTGTATCTGAATGGCTGGTATTCTTTTATTTTTATTGGTACAAATATATTTAGTATGTCCTGCATATTATAAGTATTTGTATATATATCTATATATGTATGTATAATATATATAGTAATAATAATTTGTGTATGTATGTATTGTATATAAGTAGGTATATAATATATATGGTTTTTAAATGTATATATTTATATATTTTATTTTTATTTAATAGTATGCTTTTCTTTATTTAATTATAAAACTACACCACCGACACACATGACTGCTTACATTATTTCTGTCCATCCTAAGGTTGCCTGGCAGAGATCGCATCTAGCGATAAGGCCGCCGATTGTACATAGATATTAGTTAATTTACCAATGTACCTACTGTACGATTTTATGTTGGTGTACAATAAAGTGTATTATCTATCTATCTATCTATCTATCTATCTACGTAAGCCGAATCGCATGCGTAAAAATTCATAAAGACCAAATGGTGTTATGATTGTAGTCTTTTCAATGTCGTTCGGTGCGGTTTCAATAAAATGGTACGCCCTGTTTATGTCAATTTTAGAGAAAATATTTTTACCGGTTAAAATGTAACTAAAGTCTTGTATGCGAGGAATTGGGTATCTGTCAGGCCTGGTCAACGCCTTGAGCCAGCGGTAATCGCCTACTGGCCGGATATCGCCATTCTTCTTTTCGACAACGTGTAAGGGGCTTGCCCAAGCGCTTTTCGAAGGTCGACAAATACCCAATTCTTGCATTTTGAGGAATTCTTCCTTAACCCGTTTATATCTGGCGGGTGGCAGCGGCCTAGCGTGAGCAAAAACAGGTGGCCCTGTCGTTTCAATACAGTGTTGAACTGTAGAATTAGGAGGACTGCTTATAAATGACATTGGCTTAGTAATTTTGGGAAATTTTGACAATAGACTATGATAAGGATGATCTAGGTTTACTGAAAATATAGACGGTTCACTTAAATTTACAATGGAAGTTACTACATTTAAATCAGTTACCTGATCGATGAGTTTTCGTGCGCTGACATCAACTAAAAGCTTATGGTGTCTTAAAAAGTCGACGCCGAGTATGGGTTGTCGAACGTCGGCGATCACGAAATCCCATCGATACATACGGTCTGCGTAAACTAAGGTTTAAAACTAAAGACTTTACCCCAAAAGTTCGTATTTCGGTCCCGTTGGCTGCGTAGAGCTTGTATTCACTACGCTCTTGACTTCTAGCACAAACAGTCTGACGGGTAGGACAGACACGTTTGCACCTGTGTCTATCAGAAAATATAGTCCGGTGTTTCTATCCAGGATGCGTAGGCGGGGACAAGGAGAGATGGCACAGAGCTCCGCCGTAGTCTGCGCCTTTTTTGTTTTCCTGGGTGTTTGGTGCCTTCCACGCGCAGGGTTCTACGCATTTCCTAGCCCTATTGCGAAATCTGTTGTGGTAGTAGCAGAGCCAGTCTGGGCTCTCCGGGGTCCGACGCGGTGCTGAAGGGTCGCGGCTGCGAGCGCGGGATCCGAAGCGTGCGCGATTGTTGTTCCAGCGGGGTCGAAAATGCGGTCTTCCTCATTCCAGTTCTTCGATTTTTAGGGTCAGCTTCGCGATCTCAGCCATGATGGTTTCAGTGTCCTTGGAACTCGAGGGTTGCACTGGCTGCGTGGTTGTGGGCTGTTGCTGCGACATCTCGTGGATCTGGTCTGCGCTGCGCGTCGTCTCGAATACTTTGTCGGCGATCGTAGACAGTCGGTCCAATTCCTTTATTTCAGACACGGCCAGGACTGCTCGCGTTGTACTGGGTAAATGACCTTTCCATAATATACGAAGTGTGTCGTCCGGTACTTTTCCTTTGGCGAGCTCACGCATGCGTCGTAGGAGTTGCGATGGCTTTTGGTCGCCGAGATCCATCTCGCTAATTAGCTTCTGGATCTGCCTATTCTCAGACTCCTCGTAGATTTGCAACAGACGTGCTTTGAGTGCGTCAAAGCGTTTCACAGGAGGTGGGTCGGTAAGTATATCGGTCACTTGTTGTATAGCGTCCTTGCTTAGCTTTGAAACGACTATATTGTACCTGGAGTCGTCCGACAGCTTCTGTGGTGCCAGCATCGCCTCCGTTCTGATAAACTATACCCTGGGCTGGTCCGTCCAAAATTCAGGTATTTTGGAGGTCAGGGTTATGGCAGCGATTTCGGAAGCCGGCGTGGTCTCTGCAGTGGTCATCTTGCGTCGCGGAAAGTTTCACAATTCTGTCCAAAATTTTTGAAGGTTGCACAATTCACAGTTCGGTTTCACCACTTTAGGTTTGGGGTTCAAGGTCTTTGGATGCAGAGATAAATCAAAGATGGTATGGAGCACACACGAGGTTTATTGTGACTTCACTGGAGTCGCGACAAGCAGAGACTTTACAATTACGTTGCATACATTCTAAGGCGTATGCAACGTAATTGTAAAGGCTACCAGAGCTACCAGAGCGCGACTACGCAATTTTCGCGTGAGTAAGCGATGCGATCATCGTATGGTCGCACGAGAACAAAAACTAGGTGTCCTAATAGAATGCGAGTACGCGATCATCGCGCAAATTAACGACGCGAGCGACTGCGATGCTAGGTACGCATTTTGCGTGGCATCGGCGTTAACCATGGACGTCGATAATGCTCAGTTTTTACTTTCGGGAAACATGTGGATTAGCGATGGGCGATTCCGAGATGTTTTAACAATCGAAAGCATCGGAGTCGTTAAAATAAATTTTCGAGTCAACCATCGACTCGCCGTTCTACAAAACAATCGAGATGTTTTTCGATTGTTTCGAGTCAACGGAAACGACCGCTAGTTTTCGATTGTTCGAATCTGTCACTGTCACGAGTCTCGCTCGGTCAGTAGATTGTAGGCATCGAGCTGAAGTGCATGTTAGTTTATGCCGCGCGTAATAATTAAAACGTTTATTTACGAAACACTGTTTTATTTTTAACTAGATGTTCGCGACAGACATTAAAACTATGACAGTGAATAGTGTATTCGAAACCGCGAGTGAAAATCGTTAAAATCAGTGTTATCTAATCGTGCGGTACACCGGGTTCGGTTCCCGGACGTGTCAAAACGTTACAAAATAGCTAAAATAGTGTAAATGGTTAGATTGCTAATATATAACAACTATGTAATACATGAACATTAGTCTTAAACTTGTGCTAACCGTAGGGACCTTAGATATCGAATCATAAATAGCGTTATCAGTAGTGACAGATAAGAGTTAATGCTTCATAAAACAGCTGTTTGTTTACATATTCCTATTATAGTTTTATAAGTGTTTTTTAGCTTCATATAGACTTGAAATCATGTCTAGATACCTTTTTATTGCTAGTTATTACCTTATATAGTTAAAATAAGCATAATAACAAACATTCGTATGTTTATCATAAAATTTGTTTACTTACGATAGTATTTACTTAAGAAATTCTGTAAATTTTTTATGCTTCAAAGTTATCATGTCATATGTTCGAATTGAATAAAGATATTTTCATGGTGTTTGTTTTAATAGATGCCCCATATAGTTGCACACAACGGCCTACCAAAATTATATATATAAATTTAGTATACGATAGTTTTTCAATAGAAAATATAGTGGGCGGGCCCTTGTGTGGCAGCATTTTTTGGGAGTTTTTATGGAATAACTTAGTGACGCTAATAGTTAGGTTTAGGTATTGTATACCAATAGATAGAACTTAATGAGACCTATCTAACGATGTATAGAACATGTATGTATGCATAATAGGATCGAAACATACGTAACATTTGTACTGTTTTGTAAATAAAAATAAACGAAAGATTCCCTGTGCACGTGTTCGGTGCGATGGTCGTCGATAAGGTAAAGTTTCGAGGTACTTAAGCGACCATGTATTCGGCCAGTTGTTGCCGTCTCAACCACCATCTTGTAACCATCAAGCACCGCACACCTGAACAGCATCGCTCTCAACGTATGAAGATGTTTCATTTCTGAAGCCCTTACACATCGAAGCCATACAGTCCACACACATAGAAGAACACGCATCGTCGTAGGCACACGTCAGCAGCACACTACCAGCGCACTGTAGCGGACTAGCAAAGGTTCGATTCCTGGCATCCGTTACATTTGTTGGTCCTATCGAAGCCGGATCACCTGTTGCTGCAGCGATCATTTGTTGGTCGCTTCGAGCCGGATTGAAGAATGCCTACGACGCGTTCAAGAGGTCGTGCTCCCGAGGTCGCCGGGGGAGCGGCCGGCGCCGGGCCTAGTTCCAGTACCCCTGCCCGCGCCGCCGCTGCCCGCAACCCAGCCGCCGCGGTCGTCCGTCACGACGGGCCACCGCGATCGCCGTCGACAACAGTCGGGAGCGACGCGCCGCCGCCGGCCCCCCCCGGCCCCGCGGGGAGGGACGAACGAAACATCACTCAAGATGCAAGGGAGCGAGCAGAGGTGCAGTCGAAAAATGAAGATGGCAAGGAAAGGACGTTGCAACCATCCGATAGATCGAGCGTTTGTACAGCGCAACATAGTATAATAGAAAATAGAGATAGAAAGAAGCCAACGAGGGAACGCGACCAACGCTCAGCAGCTACGGGACGCTCCAATAGAAATGTGATGTTGGCTCGAGAAGAAGTTTTGAAGATAAAACTACAGTTAGCACAGTTAGCACTACAGAAGGCTGAAGAAGAGGCGGACTCCGATGACTACGACGAGGATGGACAGTCGAAACAAGACTACGTACGTTCGTGGTTGGAAGAGGCTCCGGAACCCCAGCCCGGCCCTGAAGATATAGATATAGTGGTATCGGCGCCCACTAAGAAGAGGGACGTCGACGGGGCACAGAAGATAGATATAGAAGATGGACCGCCCTCACAGAAGATGGACGTTCATCAACAGGGAGGGGATTCGCTGAAGCCGTCCATCACGGATCTCACCTCCGCGATCGCCGCGCTCGCCGACAGGAAGCCACCGGACACATCGATAGTTGCACCACACCCGGCGGTTTCGAAAGTCATCATGACGCTACCGACGTTCGGCGGCGCGCACACCGAGTGGCTGTCGTTCAAGGCGATATACGACACCACCAAGAATTTCTTCAACGACGTGGAGAATACAGCGAGACTGAGAAGAAGTCTCAAGGGAAGAGCGTTAGAAACAGTTAGCTCTGAACTGATTGGGCATGCGCGACCAGATGAGATTATGAAGGAGTTGGAGCTGCAGTTCGGACGACCAGACTCGATCGCACAGGCAGAGACGGACAAGCTGAGGACCCTGCCGCGCTGTAGCGAAGCACCCAAGGACATATGCGCGTTCGCGAGCAAGATTAGAAGCGGCGTCGTCACACTTCGTGCGTTGAAAAAGGAACTAGTGTTCCTTTTCATCTCTTCTCATCAATGCGGAGCTAGTGCGCGTGTTGACCGAGAAGCTACCGAACTCGCTACGTGTGCAGTGGTACAAGACGTATACCGAGAAGTGCCAGTCGAAGCCGGACCTCAGCCGATTCAGTGACTTCGTGACAGAGTACGCGCGTTACTGTAGCGCGTTCGCGCCGGCTGAGAACATCACCGATGGGCCGCCAAGCAGACGCACCGTGCAGAGGACGTACACGGCGACGGCGACGGAGAAGCGAACGCATTCGGACACGTCTAACGCGAAGTGCAGAATATGTGAACGCGAAGGACACTACTCGTCGGCCTGCAGCACGTTTCGTAACGCCAACGCAGAGAAGAGATGGCAGCTAGCTAAGCAGCATGGATTGTGTTTTCGCTGCTTACGCATACGCCGAATAGAACACTCGTGCAAGCCCAAGAAGTGCGGTGTAGAGGGATGCCGCGCTACACACAACCAGTTGCTTCACTACGATAGAGGAGCCCATAGGACCGAAGACGTGAACATAGAAAAGCAAGAAACGGTCGCCAGTTCGTGCATACGTGCAAAGGCTCAAGCATACTTAAAGATAGTGCCCGTGCAGATAGTCGGACCGGCGGGAGAGGCGTCTACGTTCGCCCTACTCGACGACGGAAGCACCGTATCGCTCATAGACGAAGACATAGCCAAGGAAGTCGGCGCGGAAGGGAACCTGGACCCGTTTACGATCCGTGCCATAGGCGATACGTCGATCGACATGCCAACGTCGCGACGCGTAGACATACAAATACGAGGAGCCGGCGCCGACAGCAAACAAGTGCCTTTGTGTGCGCGCACCGTAGCCAGCCTACACCTGTCGCCGCAGAAGATTGCCGAAGAGGACCTGATAGACTGCAAACACCTCGAAGGCATCAAGAAGAAGCTGGTGTATGACATAGGCGTGCCAAAGGTGCTAATAGGTCAAGACAACTGGCACCTGCTCATAACGAACGCAGTACGAAGAGGACCCAACGATCAACCGGTGGCGTAGCTTACATCGCTGGGATGGGTGCTGCACGGCGCGCGCTCACGCACCTTGGGAAACACCGTACACTTCGTCAACGGTCTCTCCGCTATAGATGAAAACATAGAAGCGCAACTGAAAGAATATTTCGCACTGGAATCGCTCATAGTGAACCCACGTCAACCGAACACGGACCCCAAGAAGCGGACGGACGTGTTACCGATAGAACATAGACATATAGAGACGGCCCTTCTACAGAAAGAAGCACACGTCATTTTACATCGTTTTGAAGACACGAAGAGGCTCGCGTGCATAGAAAACATAGAAGCGAAGAACTCTCTTATAGAAAGGGAAATAGAAATAGATAATACGGCACAGACGCACTCTCCTATAGTATCGGATAGAGGATACGTGCACTCTCCCATAGATTCGAAGGCCGCCGTGAAGCCTACCGTCGTAAAGACAATAGGGGAGCAGTGCATTACGTCCTACATGGAGAGTCGTCGACCACATAGAGGTATAGAAGCCGTACCTGACCCGTATAGTTTTTCCAAGCGGAAAAGGCTCTTACGAGCAAAAGCGAGAGTTCCACAGTCTATAGATACGTGTGAGAAAACCGCAGAGAAGGTTCTATATAAAAGAACGCAGAAAAATAGACAGAAGGATCCAGATTGGTGTCACGTGACGAAGACGAAGCACAACATCAAGTCGGGCAGAGCGGCATCTCGTCCAGCCGCCGACTCCCGAAACTTCGTGCTTCTCCCCGCTGAACACAACCGCGACGTCGAGAACCAGAGACAGCCGCCTGTATTCGTTACCCGTGGAGATGAACAACGGAATGATCACTCTACGCAGTCGTATAATAGCTACAGAAGAAATCTCCGAACAAACAAAGAGACCGCCGATCTTAGACGGCGATCATCGTATTACACAGCTATACATAGATTGGACGCATAGAAAATTACATCACAGCGGTACAGAGTTGGTAATCAATGAAATACGCCAACACTATTGGATTCTTCGTCTGCGGCCGACTACAAAGAAAATAGTACATAGATGTCTACCATGCCGCATTAGAAAAACGCAGCCGCCTGAGCCAGCCACAGGGGACCATCCAAAGATGCGCCTTGCTCACCACCAGAGGCCCTTCACCTACACGGGTCTCGATTATTTCGGGCCGCTCTCCGTAACCGTCGGTAGACAGCGTCACAAACGTTATGTGGCACTGTTTACATGTCTCACTTCCAGGGCAGTACATCTGGAGGTCGCCGCCAGCCTGAGCGCCGACTCCGCAATCTTGGCGCTGCGCAGGTTCGCAGCGCGCCGAGGTTGCCCCGCAGAGATCTACTCGGACAACGGCACCAACATGCACGGTGCCGACCGAGAGATGAGAGACGCCGTCGCCGAGGAAGCGAGTCGCCGTGGCATCTTATGGCGCTTCATCACCCCCTCAGCGCCATTCATTGGGGGCGCATGGGAGCGCCTCGTCAGGTGCGTGAAGACCGCCCTCTATACGGTCCTTCACGAGCGCCATCCGCACGAAGAAGTCCTAGCTACACTACTGTGTGAGGTCGAGTACACAGTAAACAGTCGACCCCTCACACACGTCTCCGTCAACGCAGCAGACAGCGAGGCCATCACCCCGAACCACATCCTGTTCGGTGGTTCTGCTCGCCTCCCTCCGCTGGGCGAGTTCAGCGAGGCTGACCTCAACAGCAGCAAGCACTGGCGGCGCGCCCAAATCCTCGCCGACATGTTCTGGCGCCGTTGGGTGCGCGAGTACCTACCCGAGCTGCAACACCGGCGGGAGCCCCATGGGTCTGGGCTCAACCTCGAGGTCGGCGACCCCGTCCTGATCGCCGACGGCCAACTCCCGCGCAACACCTGGCCGCGCGGTCGAGTTGTGGCTGTCTACCCGGGCGCCGACGGCGCCATACGCACTGTCGAGGTGCGCACAGCAGCAGGCGTCCTCAAACGGCCGGCTAAGAAGCTGGTCCCCCTGCCCAAGTGACGAGGTGTCGCTCACCGGGTGCTCTGCAGCACCGCCACACGACGGGTCACGCGCGTTGCTGCACGGCGGGAGAGATGTTCGCGACAGACATTAAAACTATGACAGTGAATAGTGTATTCGAAACCGCGAGTGAAAATCGTTAAAATCAGTGTTATCTAATCGTGCGGTACACCGGGTTCGGTTCCCGGACGTGTCAAAACGTTACAAAATAGCTAAAATAGTGTAAATGGTTAGATTGCTAATATATAACAACTATGTAATACATGAACATTAGTCTTAAACTTGTGCTAACCGTAGGGACCTTAGATATCGAATCATAAATAGCGTTATCAGTAGTGACAGATAAGAGTTAATGCTTCATAAAACAGCTGTTTGTTTACATATTCGTATTATAGTTTTATAAGTGTTTTTTAGCTTCATATAGACTTGAAATCATGTCTAGATACCTTTTTATTGCTAGTTATTACCTTATATAGTTAAAATAAGCATAATAACAAACATTCGTATGTTTATCATAAAATTTGTTTACTTACGATAGTATTTACTTAAGAAATTCTGTAAATTTTTTATGCTTCAAAGTTATCATGTCATATGTTCGAATTGAATAAAGATATTTTCATGGTGTTTGTTTTAATAGATGCCCCATATAGTTGCACACAACGGCCTACCAAAATTATATATATAAATTTAGTATACGATAGTTTTTCAATAGAAAATATAGTGGGCGGGCCCTTGTGTGGCAGCATTTTTTGGGAGTTTTTATGGAATAACTTAGTGACGCTAATAGTTAGGTTTAGGTATTGTATACCAATAGATAGAACTTAATGAGACCTATCTAACGATGTATAGAACATGTATGTATGCATAATAGGATCGAAACATACGTAACATTTGTACTGTTTTGTAAATAAAAATAAACGAAAGATTCCCTGTGCACGTGTTCGGTGCGATGGTCGTCGATAAGGTAAAGTTTCGAGGTACTTAAGCGACCATGTATTCGGCCAGTTGTTGCCGTCTCAACCACCATCTTGTAACCATCAAGCACCGCACACCTGAACAGCATCGCTCTCAACGTATGAAGATGTTTCATTTCTGAAGCCCTTACACATCGAAGCCATACAGTCCACACACATAGAAGAACACGCATCGTCGTAGGCACACGTCAGCAGCACACTACCAGCGCACTGTAGCGGACTAGCAAAGGTTCGATTCCTGGCATCCGTTACACTAGAGTTTTAAAGTCATCAAAATGCCACGAATTTAAAAAAAATCTATAATGTGGGAGTTTTTTAATAAACAATTCATAAATGGTAAAGTGACGTCTGTCGAATGCAAATTATGTAAAACTGTTTACAAGTACTTCGGGAATACTACGAATCTCAATGATCACCTAAAAAGGAAACATTCCATTCAATTAACACAAGCATTAGCAGAACAAACTCCAACTGCAACGGAAAATAATCCCGGTTTATCTACAACTATATCGTCAGCTGGCACCGCGGTGCCTGTGGCTTCAACATCAATTGCTGGTGATAGCTGCACACCCACAACAACAGCCACTGTCAGCTCGATTAGTTCGCAAGCAACAAACCAGACTGCACCCCCTCCAAAAAGAATGAAGCAGATGAGATTATACGGCTTAGCGCAGACTGAGGTAACCGACGACGAACGTCGTGAATTCGACAAAGATTTAATACGTATGATTGCAGTGGACTGTCAGCCATTGTCAATAGTTGAAAACCGTGGATTTTTTTTTTTGTAAAAAAATATATTCCTCGACACAAGTTACCATCTCGAAAAGTGCTATCAGAGAACGTGTTATCGGAAGAATATGAATTATTAAGCACCAATATCAAAAACCAACTTGAAAAAACTGACTACATTTCTGCAACCACTGACATGTGGTCATCTGATAGTAACAGAGCCTATATAACGGTGACTGCACATTATGTATACGAATTTCAAATTCGTTTTGAAGTTTTATCTACCGAAGAAGTGCATACAGATCATTCTGCTGTTAATATCGCACAAGCTATTTTAAATATTTTTGTAAAATGGAATATTACCAACAAGCTAGTTACAGTGGTGACTGACAACGCTGCAAATATGAAAAAAGCTATCACCGAACATCTTCATAAGTATCACCATCCATGTGTTGCTCACACGCTCAATTTGTCGGTTCAAGATAGCATCAAAGAAAATCCATCTCTAGAAACTTTACTTTCAAAATGTCGATCACTAGTCACGTACTTCAAACAAAGTAATTTGGCAGCATATAAATTGAGGGAAATACAGCATCAGATGGGACTTCAGGAATTAAAACTGAAGCAAGATGTACCCACCAGGTGGAACTCGGCAGTGATTATGATGGAAAGGTTATCACAAATAAAACTGCCACTGTCAGCAGCCCTTTCATCGCTGCCAAATGCTCCTAGAAATCTAGACGGGTCAGATTGGGAAGCAATTGATGATTGCATTCAAATTTTGAAATCATTCTTATTTATGACAGAAGATTTGTCAGGCGAAATGTACCCAACGATGTCAAGAATAACACCACTTATTCGAGGACTTCAAATCCAAATAAAAAACAAAAATTGCACGACAGACATTGGAAAACAACTTAAATTAAAGAGTTTAGAAACTATTTCCAGGCGTCTTGGATTTTTGGAAACCACTAAAGCCGTTGCAAAGGCTACTTTTTTGGATCCTAGGTTCAAAAAAGCCGCTTTTGGTACTGCTGAAAACGCAGACAATGCTCAAAAATGGGTAACTGAAGAGTTGAGCGCATTAATTGGCACTGCTAGTAGTTCTGACAATGTATCTGTGCCAATACCAACACCACCAATTGCCACATCAAGAAGTGCTCTTTCTACCCAAGAAAAAGATGATGACGAACTATGGAGTGACTTCGACCAAAAAGTTACCGCAATTCGTTCGACTATCACTCCTAGTACCAATGCCATAAGCACCATAAAACAGTACCTTGAAATGCCATATTTCGATCGCAAAAAGAATCCTTTCAAATTTTGGAAAATGCACTCTACTACCACACTCATATAATAACTATGTAAGTATCTTAACATGCCTGCAACTTCAGTACCATCAGAAAGAATGTTTAGCAAAGCTGGCATGATAACTAATGATAGACGAAATAGATTGACTCCAAAAAAATTAGACCAACTTCTGTTTTTGAGCGAGAATGTAAAACTAATTTAAGTAGAATGTCTAGATTTTTTTTTTTTTTTTTTTTTATTGCTGCTAGTGGCAGACGAGCGAACGGCCCATCTGATGGTAAACGGTAACCGCTGCTCATGGACTTCGCTAATGTCAGGGTATACACAGCAAAGCCGCTGCCTACCGTGAAAGTAATGCTCTCTTTAAACCTCGTTTGAAGAAGGACAAGTCATAGTGCTCGGGAAACACCGCAGCAGGTAGTTCATTCCAGAGCCTACACGTACGTGGTAGAAAAGATCGCTGGAAGCGCACCGTACTAGATGAGAACGCTTCCAGGTAGTACGGGTGAACTCTACTGCGTCGGCGAGTGGTACGTTGGTAGAAGGGTGACCCTGGTACCAAATTAAACAATTCTTCGGAGCACTCCCCGTGAAAGAGTCGGTAAAATACGCAGAGAGAACCAAAGTCTCTCCGCTGCTCCAGCGACTCTAGTCTAGCCGTGAGATCGGGATCATCGACGATTCGAACAGCTCGTCTCTGTAGGGAGTCAAGTGGATCAAGCTGATATTTTGGCGCTCCAGCCCAGAGATGTGAGCAGTACTCCACATGTGGCCGGACTTGCGATTTATAAAGCATAAGCCGTTGGCTTGGCGTGAAGTACCACTTAGCCCGGTTCAGCACTCCCAGCTTCTTGCTTGCCAATTTGGCTTTATCCTCCAAATGACTCCCAAATTGGACTTTGTTCGATATTTCGACGCCGAGGATCCCAATATTCTCGGCAATATGCAGGGGTACTCCTTGAAACCGAGGCGCTATAACGAAAGGGTCCTTCTTCGCAGTGAACGCGCATACTTGTGTCTTAGTGGGGTTAAATTGAACAAGGTTCTTTTCACCCCATTTGGAGGCGCGCCCTAGAGAGTCCTCGACTTCAGACACAAGTTGCAATCGTCTTTCCTGTACCTGGCTCCGAGGGACATTCTGGTGGCTGGTGTACCGCGCATCACCCGTACTGTCATCTGCATAGCAATGCATGTTCTCAATTGACAACAAGTCATTGATATGCAAGATGAACAGCGTTGGGGAGAGCACCGAGCCTTGTGGGACGCCAGCGTTGATCGACTTCATTTCGGAGCAGCTGCCGTCTGCGACGACTTTAATGCTCCGATCAGCCAGAAAGCTGGCAATCCATTTGCAGAGTCCCTCGGGGATTCCATAAGATGGTAACTTCGATAGAAGTGCCCTGTGCCAGACCCGGTCAAACGCCTTGGCAATGTCAAGGCTAACGGCTAGAGCTTCGCCCCCACTCTCCAAGGCTTCTGCCCAGCGGTGTGTAAGGTACACTAGAAGGTCGCCAGCCGAACGACCATGCCGGAAACCGTACTGGCGGTCGCTGATCAGCTGGCGATCCTCTAGGTACTGGAGGAGTTTGTTGTTGATGACTCGCTCCATTACCTTGGAGAGTAAGGACGTTACCGCTATTGGCCTGTAGTTTGACGGGTCCGATCTGTCACCCTTTTTAGGAATAGGGTGAACATGGGCTATCTTCCACGAAGATGGAACCCTGTAAGCATTATAGGAAAGACGATATAAGCGCGTTAATACGGGGGTCAACTCAGGGGCGCACGTCTTCAGCACCACTGCTGGGATGCCGTCAGGCCCACTCGACTTGTGGACGTCCAGAAGTTTGAGCTGCCGCCTGACCGCACGTTGTGTAATGCGGATTTCAGGCAGGGAGCTCCCACACCAGGGGATGGACGGTGGTGTGGCTCCCTTGTCATCCAAGGTCGAGTTCGAGGCAAATAGTTGGACCAAGACGTCAGCCTTGTCTTTTGCGCTATGGGCCAGACTGTCATCAAATTTACGCAGTGGCGGGAGACTGATCTGGCAGAAGTTGCCTTGCGCAGCTTTGGCGAGCGACCAGAAAGCACGACTCCCTGAGGGATATCTTCCAAGCCGCTCACCAATTCTGGCAACGTGTTCTGCCTTGGCCTCAGCAATAGCCTTCTTGCTGGATCTAGAAGCGGCGTTGAATAAGCGTTTCTTCTCCTCGACCCAAGGACTTCGACTCTTCCTGGCCTCGTTCCAGGCCATATATGCTGACTGCTTTTGCTGCGCAGCCTCCCTACAGGTTTTATTAAACCACGGGCGGCTGCGCCCGCCAACAAGTATGTGGACGTTTGGGATGAATAATTCCATCCCAAGGAGTACCACTTCTGTGACACAGTCAGCACAAGAGTCGGGGTCATCAGAGGAGAAACAGTGCCGCTTCCATGGGAAGGACGCGAAGAATTCCCGCAGTCCATCCCAATCTGCTGACTTATATTGCCAGACTCTGCGGGAGCCAGTCGCATTGGAGCGATCTGGTTTCGCAACGGGGGCTGTGGTGCGGACAAGGCAGTGATCTGATGACCCGAGAGGTGCATCGACCACCACCCTGTAACCGCATGGGTGCGTAGTCAGCAGTAGATCCAACAAGGAGGGTACATGGCTCACAACGTCTGGGATACGGGTGGGCTGTTTCACCAGTTGTGAGAAGCCATAGGCCGACGCCATATTGTACAGGGCCCGACCCGGGAGGTCAGTGGTCCGGGATCCCAACCACTCCTTGTGGTGAGCGTTAAAATCACCAAGGACCACCACCTCCGCGGAAGGGAACTGTTCCAATATTTTATCAGTCCCCTCTTGGACGCTCTCAATTAATTGAGTTGGCCCCAACTCACTGGCATGAGACCTGTAAAGGCACGCGTAGATTCGGGATTGGCCCCCATGATCTACTCGTAGCCACAAAATTGACAGGTCTCGATGCTCGAGGCCCCGAAGGCGGCGGTAGCAAATATCGCCCCGGATGAAAACGCACACCCCGGCTTTACGGTGGAAGGAATGCTCCAATTCGTAACCGGGGTATTTCAAGTACGATATATCGTCCGGGGCGCCTATTTGCGTCTCCGTTAAAAAGAGCAGGGCAGGCCGCGCCGTCTCAAGGTGGTGATGGACGGATAGATATTTCAATTACCTAGGTATGAAATATATTCTACGTATATTTTTTTATAATCTTAGTATGTACCTTTAATATAATTAGCACATTTATATTTTTATTTGTGTTGACAAGTACATTTTTTATTGATTTGATTTTGTTATTGTTGTCTAAAATATATATAAAAGAATCCCGACTGATTCAGTTCCTATAATATACATACTAGTAACAAGTTGATTATTCTTAAAATAACCGTATAGATTTAAGTAGTTACCTAAAAATATGTCTGTGATTTGATGTTAACAAAGACTAGAAATTATTACATTATAGAGATTAAGACATTCCTGAAATGATTCTGTGATTGTTATTTGATTAAGATTGTTGATTATAACTAAATAATATGTCTGTGATTTGATATTAACAAAACCTAGAAATTATTACATTATAGAGATTAAGACTTTCCTGAAATGATTCTGTGATTGTTATTTGATTAAGATTGTTGATTATAACTAAATAATATGTCTGTGATTTGATATTAACAAAGACTTAAAATTATTACATTATAGAGATTTCTACTTTTTTAAAACGATTCTGTGATTGTTATTTGATTAAGATTGTTGATTATTAGTAAATAGTATGTCTGTAATTTGAAATTAACAAAGATTTGAAATTATTACATTATAGAGATTTAGACTTTTCTGAAACGATTCTGTGATTGTTATTTAATTAAAATTGTTGATTATCCCGTGCCCGACTAATTTTACCTTTAAATATGAATAGGTAGATGGATAATAACATGAAAACTATGCTACATACATATCAATCTAGTCAATAAAAAAACAGATTCAATAAAACCATCAATATGTTTTATTTATTTTCACGAGTTCTTCTAAGTATTCCTGCGTAACCTAACTATTTACATTTTATTCCCGTGGCGATATTGATTATTTTCGATTACTCGTTTTGAAAGAATTAGTTTGGATTCGCAATCACAACGCAACCAAGACAAAACTCACGAAACTTGAAAGTCGAAACCATTGAAGAATAACTCACGAATGAACACGCCATCGCCGTGCGCCAGTCGCAATTACAGACCGAGTCGGACTCGAATCCAAGTCGAAACAATCGAAAACCATCGAGATGTTTGAACAATCGAAACAATCGAATTAAACCTCTCGCCATCGCGCATCGCTAATGTGGATGACCTATTTTACGGGCATCGATAATAATGAAAAAAAAATACGTGGGAAGCAAAGTGCTTTGTTGAAAATGAGAGGAATACGTGGTGAATTTCACAATCAATATTGTGACTTACGAGGAGATGAGTCTGCATTTTATGATTATATGTCTATGTCACAAGAATCATTTGACTACATATGCAAGACGATTGCAGCCATATGGTAACGAACTACAAAATACCTATAAGTGTGGAAGAAAGATTGGTGTTGACGATTAGGTGAGTATTGTGTAATTTCTATAATTTACTACTTAATCTTGGTCAAATAAAGAACGGGATAACAATAAATGGCGTTGATCTCATGTTAAATCTTATGTCCAACTATCTTTGCCATTTTTACCTTTTCTTAATTTTTCTATTAAAATTTTCAGCGAATCTTGGCCCAAAGGTCATGTATTTAATATATTACAGAATGTTTGGGAACTATGTGTACAAAGATATCTAGTGTTACTTTAACTTACGTTTCAGATTTCTGAGTTAAAAGACGTTTGAGGTCGAGTTTCGCTGACTGTTTATTATTGAGAAGAAAAACGAAGTACATAAATTAAATTGAAGGTTTATTCAAGTACTAAAAAGAAAATCAGAACAAATCACAAGTCAGTAGGTACCTATCATTGATTTATTTCCCCATTGGCACTAATAAGTAGAGTCATTTGTTGAAGTTTCGTACTCATGTAGACCCAGCGAATCATTTCCGTAGTAGTGGCGCACCGACGTTGAATTATCGTTGTATGGTCCGTTTACCGGAGAGGGTATTATAGAAAGTGATACTGGTGTTGATGATGTCGAAGGGGTAGTTATATTTTGTATTTCATCAGCAATAATATTTTGAATTTTGCTTTTTATTCTCAGTTTCTGCACTGGTGATAAATATTTAAAATATGGCGCTAATGATCTTAAAAACAACATGTCTTCATCGTCCTGTTTGTCGTTTTTTGCATTATTAAACGCTTGTACTTTCTGTTTTTCTATTTCAATAATTTTTTGTTGAAAATGTGTCAGTTCATGTTGTTTTTTTGGTTGACGTTTAATTTTTCGGTTTACCTCACTTGCTTTAGAAGATGTATCAGATGTGTCGTCCAAAACAGAGATTCTCTTTCGAGCAGCTTCAACTTCGAGAGACCTGTTGTTAACAGACTCTAAATTTAACTGATCGCTTTCTGGATTTTCAGTCACCTCTGCAATTTCAGCTATTTCTGAAGCCTCGATAGCCTCCGAATTTACAAAATCTAGGTCTTGAGACTGTTGAGTCTCATTGTCAGACCCAACATTAGAATCCTCCAAGTTGCCTTGTGTGGCCCTGGGTTTCACAATATCTTTTAAAAATGACATTTCCTTAAAATAACCCCACTTGCCTATATACATTTCGTCGTTATTAGGACTGCCTGGGTCTCCGGATCGAGGCTGTCGTACCTTTTTTACTTCTTTCATGAATACATCCCTCAAATTTTTCCATTTGGTTTTAACGTCAGCTTCTGTAACATGACAAAAATATGAGTTTTTAAACTGACAAGATCACAAGAATATAAAAAATATTTTTTTGTTCACAGGTACCTAACAACAGGAACTGCTTTCCGGAAATTATCAATACCTTTCCGAATTTCAAAAACAGCCATAGCAAGCATTGTGATGGAAGTTTGCAGTGCTGTTTGGAAAAAAATGCATCACAAACACATGAAATTTCCCAGTACAGAAGAATTTAAAGCTATAGCAGAATCATTTGCAATTAATGATAAATTCCCACATTGTTGTGGCAATTTGGACGGCAAACACATTCGTGTCAAAAAACCGCAGAAGTGTGGTAGCATGTATTATAATTATAAAATGTATAATTCCATAGTGCTATTAGCTGCCGCTGATTCAAAAACCAGATTTATATTTATTGACGTAGGTGCATATAGAAAAGACAGTGATGGCGGTGTGCTCAGTAATTCAAGTTTCTATCAAAAGCTGCACAACGGAGAAATTCAACTTCCTCCCGAAGAACCATTACCTAACTCTAACATTGTGGCACTATATGTGTTTTTAGGAGACGAGGCATTTCCATTAAAAACTTTTTTAATGCGACCTTATCAAAAAAGACAAGCAACAGATGTCACAAAAATAAGATTCAATAAAAGATTATCTGCTTCGAGAGTTGGTGTTGAATGCGCATTTGGAATGATGGCCACCAAATTTAGAATACTATATACACCTATAGAGCACTATTAAAATAGTTAAGACGATATGTCTGTTGCACAATATTTTAATAGATATTGACAAAAAATATAGCGATCAACACTTATCAAACATTGGAAATCGTCGACCAGAATACTCACTGAGAACATTAAATAGAACTAGGCGTAATAATCACACATCCGCAGCTGCAATTAGTGCAAGACAAAAATTTACTACTTATTTTTCAAATTAATTGTAAATAACATAAATGTATGAAAGAAAATAATAATTAAAAAAATATACTTGTTTTATTTCGATTTTTTGCAACAATACTCCACTCCTTGTCACTCTTTAGACGGTTTTTATTGTCGTCTTTACGTTTATCCCATAGGGTTGGTCGATTACGCACTTCAATTATTAATCGATCTTCAAATGGCATTTTACACAATTATTTTGCTGTCTGTAAACAAACTAACGTGCGCTTTGCCGTCTACAAATCACATTACTAAAACTAAAATGGCGGGCTGGCGGCCGGCCGGGCAGATGCGCGAACGCGTGCGGGCAGGTCGAATCATGACCTGCCCCCCTCCGCCCGCTCCCTACGCGACGACGCGACGCGATTGCGCGAGTTTAATTCGCGCGAATGGATAAGAACATTTTAGTCGCGCGACCGCATCGCGCGAATTTAAATCAGGACACCTCTTCGACATCAATACGTTTGATCGCGGATTCGTACGACTAAAATTCGCGCGAACTTGCGATGATCGCGTAGTCGCGCTCTATTAGGACAACGCCTTATACATTAGGTTGCACTAGTGTGCGTGACGTGTCCTGCGCTCACCCCTACATACTATTTCACTCTAATTCACAATTCGACGATTTGATACATGCGCAATAATACATAATAGATTTTCAACTATATTTTCATGTTCTGAATTCAAACTTTATGACAACTACAATTTTGTTTTTTCCTAGGTGCCGAGGCTGCCGCGTTCTACGCCGCGTTCACATTTATCTGATGTAATCCTTCGTGACGGCGTCTGTCGTGTCGCGACACAGTGGGTGGGGTGCGGCGACGGTAAAGCGCGGATTAAGAGATTGGACTCAGATTAATTGTAAATAAAATAATAGTTTATTTAATTATAACAGCTTAACAGTATATTTAAAATATAAAATAGTAATCGCTAATGTTAGATCTACAAAGGTATTTTACCTAATAAATTAATGCTAAGATGACAATAAGATTATCGAGAATCTAGATGATCTACCCACCAAATGATCTAGATTCTAGATCATTTGATGGGGTGAGATGTGCTGACGAAAATAATATTGTTGAGTTCCGTACAGTTAACTCGCGCTACACAACTCGTCAGACTAATGTGGACGCGCGTATGCAATTGTGCGCTATGGACGACGAACTAATTGACTTTATATAATATTATTATGAGATGATTATTATGATGATAATCTATAGATGAGCTAATTGAATACGAAATAATATAATCCTAAGTAAATAATTTATGGATATAATTGGATATCTACTTAATCTGGATCGGATAATTCATGAAAAACATTGCGAAAGTGTGGACTCCCCGAGAGTCAAGACAGAGATGATTCAAAATTGCATCAGATCGCGACAGACGGCGACAGAAAAAAATTGAACGGTAAGTAATTACGTCAGAGACCGACACGAGAGGTCACGTCAGATAAATGTGAACGCAGCTTTATTCTTTGGCCGCGCTCGTTCGGGGACCGTTTCCTCGCGTGGCAAATGCCTCGCGAGGCTGCTCGCTCTGTGTGGACCCGCCTATTGACGCATTTATTATTAAAATTGCGTGTTGTGCATTTTGTAGAAAACTTAAGTGTAATATAAAAAACCTACGAGTCAGCTGAATCGTGAACAGTGTCAGTGTGTTAGTAATGGTTGTGTTTAGCATTTATTTATAATAATTATATAATTTGCTTGTGCGTTTTGTCCAAACTAGGTGAATTTACAATAAAATGTTAGTAGGTCACTATTCTAATGAGGTTCTGTTATGTATTAATATTGAGCGATATATGACAACCAAATTACATGAAAATAATTTGATGCTATTAAGGAAAGTTTCAAGGTCGCAATCCGGCATCACTTCGGCAACATTTTGGTGGGATAAGCAGGAAAAAACTTCCCTTTCTTGCATACAAGTGAGCACACCTATTATCACCACCCTCGGTCGTCGCTTATGAGGCTCATCTACCTGAGACCTGAGCTCGTGAGCTGCACTGATTTCTTGAGCTTCTCAATGTCATCTCTAGAATCAGTACTAATTATGACACTGCCATTTTTTTTTTGTGTAGGCCCCGTACGTGCAGTTTCATCTGCTCAGGGCTAATAATCTTTTGGACAAGGTATTTTGTGTCCTCACTCGAATTCAATTTATCACAGAGATAAATGGCTACTGAGTTCATTTTCTTTGGCTGTATAAAATGATTTGGTCCTTTTTTTACTATGTCCGCAAATGAAGTGGTCTCGGGAGGTTTTGATGTTTCTTCAATGGTCCGTGTGAGGTCTTGTAGCCGCTGTGATAGGTCTAACTGATCTTGAAGTGACTGTACAAATGTTTGGGCTTGGACGAGTCTAATCTTCAAGACCTGGTTCCGTACTGCCATATGCGATTTGGCAGTACCCACAGTATGGCACAAATTGTTGATGCGCAACTTCTGCTCCGAGTTCATTTTGCCCTCAGCTACGATAGCGCACACCCCATTGAGACTTTCTTCAATCATGGTCATCCACGAGTGGATCGCCGGTGTTTGCATCACTTCGCGAACATCTTCACCTTGGCTCGGCGCATTAGGTCTCGTTGCGGGTGCAGGTGCAGGCTCTGCCGACGGTGTAGGAGGCGGGTCCTGCTACGCCGGTTGAAGGGGCTGTAGTCCATTATGGGTGTTGCTCTACTAAGTTCTCTTAAACACGATTCATATTTAAAATTATAGTTATATTCATTACAGTGGTAAGTTTAAAACCGATTGCCAGCAAACAAGGTCACGACTCAGCACGTTATATGTTTATTTTAATTGATTTTTAACACGTCTGTACTCAACGAAAGATGCTAGGTGTGTGAATATATATCAAATGCTAAACCATCTCCTCAATATATATCATCTGCAACACCATCTCCTCAATATATATCTGCTGCAACACCATCTTCTCAATACGACATATCAACTGCACAACATATTCTCAACAATCTCCACAAATTTATGAAAAGGGTTCGTCTCACTACTATATAAATCCTGACTCTGATTTACCAAATGTAACATTTACGTCATCGAATGATATAGCCAGTGATCCCAACAATTGCAACCAAGATCACGAAACTAATTTTACTTCCCAACTAGCACAAACTGTTGCTTAAGAGCTTTGGAGCAAATCCGATTATTTCCAAAGGCGCCATGCTCAAGCGCCAGAGCGTGCACTGCAGACCTTATGCAGCCGCTTTGGAGCCAAAGGGGCACAACGTCTTGCAACCTATAGTTCCATTAGAACTTCATAATAGTGGCATAAAAGCCCTACAGGAGCGGCAACTAATAATTAACACCACACTAAAGCTCTTGTGGCGCTTATTGAATGAATGACAGGTTTAACTGAACGAATAAAGGATCACTGATCAATTGATCATTCACCTTGTTTCTCATTTATTAAATACATCTATTGTTCCTGAGTCAGACATTACTGAATACAAATAAATAATAAGTGAAGTGAAGGTAAGTGTTTTTGAGCTATATTTTGTATTTAAAGCAAGTGGCTACAAACGCAGATCAGTTTATCGTGCACATAGTTGATATTATTGGAGTATTTTTAACGCGCCTCAATAATTACCTCAGAATATCGTAAAATATGTAAAATGTTATTATATAAATATTTTTATATCACATACCTACACGATATTCAAATTACATACTTGACTACATTTGTATTAAGTAAGTTACTAGTTCTATATTTACTTATAGTTTGGTACAAATTGCGATAAAAACCTATGAATTCCTCAAGTAATGATAAATAATTATCATTTAAACATGTCGTCTATGAGAAGCAGCTTTAACTTGCAACTTCAACCTTAAAACTTCCTCTCTCGCGTCATAGCGCTAAGTTTCACTCTTCTGGAGGTCCAAGTAATACCTGTACGAGGGTCAAACTGAAAGTTCTTAGAAAATCAAAAACTGATTACATTAGCCAGTTATTAGTTTTATTATATCTTTTCAAAATATTGTCCATTGACGTCAATACACCGCTGCATGCGATGGAACCACTGGGAAAAGCACTTTGCCCACTCGTCCTTAGGGGTCTCTTCAATGGCATCGCGATACGCAGCCACCGCTTCTTCAGCATTCATAAACCGCTTTCCTTTAAGTTTTTCTTTAATTTTTGGAAATAAATAAAAATCACAAGGCGCGAGGTCGGGGCTATACGGCGGGTGACCCAGTAATTCAACGTTTGATGTCGCCAAATAGTCGATCGTTCGCTTGGCGGTGTGCGACGAGGCGTTGTCGTGGTGAAGGAGGATCCTACTGCGAGGTCGTTTCTCTCGAACTTTTTCCAAGACAAGTGGCAAACAATTGGTAGTGTACCATTCTGCAGAAACTGTTTTTTGATCCTCTAACACAATTGTTGCGAAATGACCTATCCTTCCAAAGAACGAGGCCACCATTTTTTTTCCCGCACTTCGATCTCTCTTCACTTTAGTTGGCAACTCCTCGAAAGGAAACACCCACTGAGCAGATTGTCTTTTGGTTTCAGGATCATAACAGTAAATCCAGCTTTCGTCACCTGTTAGTATGTCGAACATAGCATTTGAGTCACCTCCGTTAAATCATTTTACGGCACCAATCCACACGATGGAGTTTTTGAGCCTTAGTCAAATTATGAGGTATCCACCGGGCGCAAAGCTTCCTGACCGCTAAATGTTCGTGGAGGATTTTGTGCACTTGACTCATACCGATGCCTAAGCTTGTCCGAATCTGCTGATAGGTCACTCTTTTGTCAGTCTCTATCATACGCCGCACAACACAGATGTTATTTTCAGTCGTCGCCGTAGAAGGCCGTCCCTCACGTACATCATCAGTGAGATTAGTGCGACCACGTTTAAACTCATTAAACCAGTTGTAAACAGTCGCACGAGATGGGGCTTCATCGTGAAAGGCCAATCGTAGTCTATCATAACTTTCTTGTTGACTTAAATGACATCGAAAGTCATAAAAAATCATTGCACGAAAATTTTCTCGTGTTAAATTCATGTTGACGTGACACAGACAATTTTCAATTTGCCGCCAAATCGTAAAACAAATGACAAATGAATGAAATATATACTCAGTAATATTGGCAAAGAGTTCTATTTTCAAATTTTAGAATATTTTTTTTATTATATTGTTTATAAATGGCCAGTTCTAAGAACTTTCAGTTTGACCCTCGTACCACTAATGCAGTTCAAGTCTTTACAATCTCTTTTATTTCGTACTTACTGCAGGTATCGCACCACACTACTAGTTATTTGTTTAGAGATCCGTAGAACTCGTCGAAGACCCTAAAATACGATGGTCATTTGTAGCTGCTTCTATATTTTTCGCTCTTTCAATTGTTTAACACTTAGAGCCTGTCCAGAAAGCGCGATTTACGCGCGCGTTTTGATTTGTGTTGCGTCCAGATGCGGCGTTTCACGCGCGTTCTTACACGCGCATATCATGAGACGTATTTAGTTTAGTCAGTTATAAACATGGACTTGGATAAAGTGGTTGTGTTGTGGCTTGCATACCGTCGATGGAGTAGCCCAGTTCCTACGTTTAATGATTCTTTTAGAATAATCCGATGATTCCTTATCTCATATAGCTACCCTTTTCTCAATTTCGTTAATAAAAAGTTCAGTGTCAAAGCTATCACGCTCCATTTTGAATCGAATACGTCCACTCGCCACGGACACGCGCGTAGTACTGGACGCAGCAATGGAGCCGGAGTATCTCGACTCGCGCGGCGCTCGCGCGTAAAACGAGCGAGTCACGTGCGTAAATCGCGCTTTCTGCACAGGCTCTTAGAGCCTGTCCAGAAAGCGCGATTTACGCGCGTGTCCACTCGCGCGTAGGCACTCGCGCGTTTTCGAGATACTAGAGCTACATACATCCCGTCCAGATGCTCTCGCACGTTACCTCACACGCGCGTAAAACGCTTGCAATGAGCGGGACTTTCGACTCGCTCGTTTTTCGCGCGAGTCGAGATACTCCGGCGCCATTGCTGCGTCCAGTACTACGCGCGTGTCCGTGGCGAGTAGACGTATTCAATTCAAAATTTTTCGTGATAACTTTAACACGGAACTTTTTATTGACGAAATTGGACAGAGAGATTATTTTGGAGAAATAGGATACACCGCAACATTTTCGTTTCCACCTGCAACCTTTTTGAAACGATGCTGGCTACTGAGATCCGAAAGTAGTTGAAAAACTTTTCAATATATTCTCTGAGTTTTGGGTATAAAGTTATAAACATACTATGCGTCATTCTGTCACGTAGAATAGGATGCATGTTGAATCTTCAACTTTCTCTTCGTTTACGATGTCTCCATCGACGGTATGCAAGCCACAACACAACCACTGTATACAAAGTCCATGTTTATAACTGACTAAATACGTATCATTACATGCGCACGTAAGAACGCGCGTGAAACGCCGCATCTGGACGCAATACAAATCAAAACGCGCGAGTGGAGGCGCGCGTAAATAGCGCTTTCTGGACAAGCTCTTACTATGTCTCACCATGTTTTTAGAATGCCTTTCAAAATAATTCAAACTTATAATGAACAACAAAATAAACAAGAACTTTGCCTCTGTCCATCTAAGTGGGAAAAACACGGAGTGTTACACTGGCCGCATAAAAAAAGTAAAAAATTATGCAAAATAGAAGATTCAACTCCACAACCAAACTGGGCTAAAATAAACTGCATTATTAAAAGGAACAATATTATGTCGTACGATATTGCTGACAAGCAGTTGACAAAAATGTAAGATTGTTCGACAACAGAAGAGAACAAGAAGCCACAGAACTCTTATCAGCGCTCTCACCACACCTTATCGGAACAACCATCCAACTTGAAAATTTCAACATTATAGCCCAACAGGTACAAACATGAAATAATGATATCAATTATGGGCCAATTTGCCAATAAAACAAGTTGATTTTATCTCAAATATTTTTTATTTCAATTCACCAAGACAATTTTTATTTCAATTCACCAAGACAATTAGGTTAATTATACAAGAGGCGCTTCGATTTTACTCGTTATAATGTGTGTAATAAAGGAACAAAATATAAATCCAATCCATATCGAGTGCCCGCAAGTTTACATTTAACATCACACGGCGAACACACGTATTCTGAACTTAAAACTGATGTAGAAAATATTTAGATAAGATTGGAAGGTCAAAAGCAATAAAATATGTATTTGATTTTCTTCAACTTTGATACATATCACCTCCATCACTTCTTTTTTATAGTTAAAAGATATTTATCTGCCCTTACATGCCCTTCATAAAATAAAATCTTTCCATCATCTGCATTTTCTTTCACATTCGACATACTCTAGTTTATATTCAGTATCGCTGTCCGATTCCAGCCTAGAAGAAAGAAACAATAAATTACGCAAAAAAGGTTATTTTAATTTATTTTTATAATATGCCACACCAAGCTATAACTTACTTTTCCTCTGTAACTGGTCCGTCATCAGTAATTGAGAAAACAAAATCTACGGGACCCTCGCTTGTGTTTGTTGAACTCAAACTTGGCGTGTTGTGAAGTCGCTATTAGTAAAACAGACGGTCAAATTCCTACTTAAGTTTGCGCAAAAGAACAAATCACTTCTGCAATGAAACTTTCAGTGGCAGAACAGTGATAAATATATCTTTTATACAGTTCCGTGAAAAGTCTGCAATTAAAGTCTTAATGCAGTTCTGAAGTGTACAGCACCGGTAATATAAGCTATTTAGCAGCTTTAAGCTATAACATACATGTTTTAACTCTATTATGAAGCTATAGACGGTAAATGGGTTGTAAAATGAACTCTTATAAAACCAACAGTGGCTTTTGGTTCAGCTTCTGCTACCCCTAGTGATATTTACAGCTATGAGCAGTTACGTAAGCAATAGTAGAACTTAAAACCACTTCCTGAACCCCTAAAGCGCAATTGTACAGCTAAAAGTTGCAAAATAGGCTGCTATTTCCACTAGTGTGCTAGTTGGGTTGTACTACAATTACAAAAGATACTGATAAATTTATATTTATATTTTTTATGTAATGTGTGTTATTATTAAATTTGTAAGAAAGTAAATAACTAGCTTTGCAAATCTTCTTTACCTGTATTATAATAATTATATATGTATTTGATTTAAAAAATGGATGTTTGTTACCTTTCGCATATATGTACATACATGGGTCTACTTTCGTAGGTGTAAAATCGATCGATTTTAATTCGGCATCTAGGTTTATGTACCACTGCCTTCCCGACTGAAATGGCTGGTATATCGTACCGCATTGGATTGCTAAATAAAAACAACTATGACACGTGGAAAATTCAGGCTCAAGCAGTAATGATTAAAGCTGGCTTATGGAAATATGTAATTAATCCTAAGTCAACCACAAAAGAAGATTCTACTAGTGATACAATACTTCTTGCCAGGTCAGAACTTATTTTAATCATATCATCTCAAGAAATAAAAAATGTTAAAAATTGTAAAACTGCTTATGAAGTATGGAAAAAGCCTGAGGATGCCTATGAAAGTAAGCGACCCACCAGGAATGCTTCACTACTTAAAAAAATAATTGTATTGAAGTATAAGGAAGGCGGTGACTTGAGAGGGCACTTGGATAATTTAATGGACACCGTAGACAAACTTCATAACATGGATGTTGACATAAATAAAGATCTTTTATTCGTAATTATGCTTTACTCCTTATCATCAAAATTTGAAAATTTCCGCATAGCTATAGAATCACGAGACACGTTGCCTTCACCGGAGGAGTCAAAAATATTTTTTTAGAAGAAATAGAAGCTCGTATATATACCGAAGATACTAAATTGGAAACCAATGCAATGTTTACAAAAAATAATAAAATAACTTAAAAAAAACAAGATGTTTGTCAAATTTGTAAGAAGAAGGGCCATACAACACAAAATTGTTACTTCCGGAATGCTCAAAGACAGGAAACATCTAACACAGCGATAAACTTGTGTTTAACAACGGAATAAATAAAAAAAGAAAACAAAGGTGTGTTGACAGTGGATGCACATCACATATGTGCAATAATTTAAATGATTTCGATATAAAAATATGATGGGATACTAAAATTAGCAGCACAAGTCAGTAGCGCTAAAATTTAAGGTAGAGGAGACGTTAAAATCAAAGTGGACGGCATAAATGTCAAACTAGAAGATTCGGTGTATGTTCCAAATCTTGCCATGAATATATTGTCCGTTTCAAAAATAACAGAGAAAGAGAAGGCAGTATTATTTAAAGAAGATTTAGCTACTGTCAGAGATTCTAAAACAAATAAAATTGAACTTACAGCAAAAAATATTAATGGTTTATACCCAACAACAACCCAACCTACTAGACAGCACACGTGAGGCGAACACTTTCAAACATCACATTAGACTTATACGTCGTATATAAGACCAATCCCAACACTAGATATGAATTATGACATTACACAAATTTGAACCGGCCAATTAGAATGCATTTTTGTAGCTCCCCCTTGCCCGGCATACCTCACCGCTTTGACAGAATTGTTTGTTTGTAGAAATGAAAACATTAGGTGTCTAGTAGGCTGTGTTGTCGTTGTTTGTACCACTTAACAGACAGAAAAAAGGAAAACGATTTCTCATTACAAGAGGAAACCACTTTTAATGCTGAAATTTATCAATGGCATCGCAAATTTGGACATATTAATCAAACAAGTTTAAAACACGAATTAAAAATGAAACAAGGAATGGACTTGAATTTAATATTAATGAAAAACTAAATGAATGCGAAGTCTATGAAAGGGAAAATGAGTCGACTACCATTTCCAACCAACGAAAACCATTCAAGAACATCACAGCGTCTTGAAATAGTTTATTCAGATGTCTGTGAACCAATGAATGTAGAATCAGTTGTCGGAGCAAAATATTTTGTGACATTCATTGACGAACAGACTCGATATTCAAGAGTTTACATTATTCGCAATAAAAATGAAGTATTTGAAAAGTTCAAAGAAGAAATGGAAAGATTTACCGAAAATAAAATATTTTTTTTACAAACAGACAACGGAACAGAACATGAAGGGTGTAAAAGACCCTTAACGAAAACTGAAACACCATATTGCACCAATCATTACAAACATTTTTTGCATAGGCATCATACCTGGGAAATGACAGGTTCAGGAGATATTCAGGCTCAAAGTTATTATGGAATTTTATTTACTCTGCCAACCTGTTCTATAGATGTCCTATGCACCCTTGGATTAGTAGGTATTTCGAAAATTGCACGCGCGCATTTTTTATAGCGGCTTGAAAAAAGTGAATACTTAAAAAAAGTCGTTTCCCAGGTTTTACTTTTGCTTAGTATGACATGGCATGATGTCCAAAACGAGTAGACTTCGGCTTGGTGATGGGTCTTGTGACCCCCTGTATAAATAAGGATTTCGATGGATATTTATAGAAATCTGGTATAAGTAGACGACTTAGCGTTTTATTGCAGCGTATACGCGTAGTATACGCCGCAACAAAACGGTACTACAGAAAAAAAAAATAGAAGTATTCTAGAAAAATCTAGATTTCTACTACTAGATGGTAAAATGACTGAAAAATTCTGGGCAGAAGCTGTTTCAACAGCAAATTATATTCTGTATCGAATTCCATCAAGAGTTATTCATAATAAAACTCCATTTGAACTGTGGGTGGGAAGAAATCGGATCAGAATCGACGTCGACGGATCGAAAGCATTCGTACTGAATGAGACTAATAAAAGAAAGAAAAAATTTACTTCAAAATTAACTGAAGGAACATTTCTTGGATATTCAGAAAATAGCAAAGCTTACAGAATATTCATATCAGAAGCAAAACATGTCATTGTAAGCAGAGATGTAAAAGTAATGAATAGATTATATTATGAAGACAATACAAATATTGAGAATGAGAAACTAAAAAAAGGGAATGAAGACAACGCCATATCTTCATAGGTAGTAGAGCCAAAGAGCTCAGATATATACATAGAGGCGCATTTCCTTCTGAAGACAAACTTTCTGTGACCCAGATTGCCGCTCGGCAGCGTGGTAGTCGCGCTGTGACAGCTGTCTCTACGAGAGCAAGAGAGACGTTAGGGCCATACCTCACCGAGATGCCATGGCGACGTGGCAAGCGACGTCGCCAACTAGTTCTTATTGAGAAGTATGACGGCTAACTCACTTGGCGACCGACCGGCGTCGTAGGTAGGTAGCCAGCGTAGCCAGAGTCGACCGCTCCGCATGCGGCGACTGGCAACGCTGGCTAACTACCTACGTTGCCAGTTGTTTGCACGTGTTTGTATGCTTCGTCACTCACTCAGTCGCCAACCAGTCGCCGCGTTGTGCGTTCAACGTCGTATTGTGAGCAAAATGTCGTTCGATACTGGGAGATTTATCATAGAAGTTGAAAATCGGCCGTGTTTATGGAACAACGCATTGAAAGAGTACTCTGACCGCAACTTGAAAATTAAATGTTGGGATGAAATGGTCAACATTTTAAAGAAAAAGAAGATATGACAAATGTAGAAAAAAACCAGCTATGTAAGCAGCGATGTTTTATTAATTTTGTTAAACTTATATATTTCTATCTTGCCATGGCAGCGGGTTATGATTTACAAAATAGTCTGCAAGTTTGCATCGAACTGTTAATGCTGTTCTCCCTCCTCTATTACGCTCCTGATCTGTAGCAGGTTGGAACCCCGTTACTGTCAAAGTATCGTCATATGAATAGCCATCGCTAGAACGTACAAAATTATGCAAAATACAACATGTCTTAACAATCTTCTTTGCTAAATCTATATTTACATTCAGTGGCCTGTGGAATATCCTCCACTTATTGGATAATATACCAAATGTGCACTCGATATAACGGCGTGCTCTAGATAAACGATAGTTACATTTTTTTTGTTTGTAACTGAGATTGTGTCCTCCTAAGGTCTCATGAGGTTTTCATGTAGTCCAAAAGCTTCATCTCCTACAATTGTATATGGAATATTGTCACCATTTTCTATCAATGGCTTGGCCTTAGGGATACTTAAAGAATTGTTCATGAGGTTAGTGTAAAAAGAGCTTTCCTTAAAAATCCCTGAATCGCTGCTTTTTCCATACGCTCCAACATCTTTATATATGAAATTATAATTAGCATCACATATTGCAAATAAAACAATTGAAAAGTGTTTATAGTCGTAGTATAGTGATCCGGAATTTACTGGCTGAATTATTCTGACGTGTTTTCCGTCAATGGCACCAATGCAATGTGGGAAATTGGAGTTTTTTTTTAATCCTCTTGCAATGCTTTCCCAGTCATTTTCTGTGGTAGGTATTATTATAAACTGTCCTCGATGTTTGCATATAGCGTCACACACTTCTCTAATTATTGTACATATTGTTGTATAACCGAGTCTGTAGTTGTAATATAGTTCCATAAATGTACAACCTGTTGCAAGATACCTGCAAAAATAATTATTATTATAAACCTAACTTAAAATTTACTTTCAGCTGTTGCATTACAAAGAAAGTGGAAGAGTATCCGCGGCTGCTTAACAAGGGAAATTGGCCGCCTAAAGAATGTAAAGTCCGGATCTGGCGGTGGATCACGTAAAAGTGAATACGTCTTCTTTCAACACTTCAATTCTTAAAAAAAATTGTAGCTGTAAAGGAACCTGAACACGTTGCTGATGAAGAACCTGCAGAGAACTCTGAACCAGATATACAGATGGTACAACGTAAAAAGAAAAAGAGAATAGAGGCCACTACGTGTCCCGAAGATGATCAATTCCTTGAAATTCTACAGAGAAGCATCGCGGCGAGAGAAAATTCTGACGCAAAAAATGATGACGACGATAGGTTATTTATGTTGTCTTTGGTAGGTACATTAAAAAAGTACCACCAGAAAGAAAAATGGCTAAAAAAATTAAGATAATGTCTATACTCGACGACGCAACTAAGCCTGAATATTACTCCCAAAGCTCATGGTCGCAATCCCAACAAATGCAACCGTCTCCTTCAAGCTACCATCCTGGATATTCTGCTCGTTCCGAAGGTTCTGAAATGCCACACACCGTACATGCACCCTTGTCGAATTTGTCAAATTACTCCGAATAATCAACCATTTTAGACATGTATGATTAAATTATAAATATATGCTTACCTCAATGTCACAAATAGTTTTTCTTCTGGACTTATAGATTTTCTTAATAATGTATCATGTTTAGTTAAATTATTCCGACATAAACTCAATAATTCATCAAATGATGTTAGTGACATTCTCAGATAATTGAACATTTTTTCAGGGTATTTTCTTAAATCTTCATAGAGAGATCTTCGTTTCATCTTTTTGCGACGCTGGTAATAATATAATAACAGTGCAGTAATTTCCACGTCCATTCCTGACTGTGTCGAGACAGAACTGAATGCACTGGCGACGCAATTTGGCGACTCAGTCTGGCGACGCAGGGACGCCAGACGTAGCCAAGGCGAAGTCGCTTGCCACGTCGCCATGGCATCTCGGTGAGGTATGGCCCTTACTCCTGTTTACCTTAACTATGAGAGCAAGAGAGACGGAGAACGACCAGCGCCGCCAACGGAGCCAACTACGAACTAAACTGGAGACAGTCCCCACTTGGAATTGGCACATGAAATCATTAAGACTGCGCTTCTATGTAAATCTGTATTCATTGGTAGAGCCTTGCTGATTTCAGCATGAAAGAGCACTCTCGGCAACGCGTTTTAAACAGCAGCTAAACCTTCCCCAGGAATCTCACTGTCAATTGGTGAAAACTGTACAGCCAAAAATGGCAAAAATCGGAACCCTTATATTATATTCGCCATGTCTGTCTGCCTGACTGTCCGTCCCTATGTCATTTTATTCTGAAACTAGACTGAGAACCGCTTCACGATTTCAATATAAAAATAATACATGAAACTGACTTTTAACTTGCGGGATCTTTAAAAATAACATGGATGTTTCCCATTGTCTCTTAAAGTCAAACGATTCAAAGATACAAAGTGTAAAAAAGTGTTACCCTCTGGTTCGGCGATACACCGAAACTGTAGGGTTCTAGGCGACTTGGAGAAGGAAATGGGCTGTATGCAAAGGATAGCGGGTTTTAGCCGCCTAGGATTGGAATGGGAGAGATGATTGTGAGTGGGTATAGGATATTCCAAGGACGGAGGGCACTTACCTTATACGGCGATCTTCTTCGTCTCAGAAGGGCAGTCTCCTGGTGGTTTCGGGATGAAGCTGCTGAATTCATTTCACTACACAGTCACTTCCACTTGCGAGCGGTTTATATAATCGCTAGACTAACTTACACAGTAAGAGAGTGAGAAATCTAAAAACAAATGTTGTAAGCCGAAATAAAAACTTACAACAAAAATTGATTCTAACGATATTTAGTCAGCAGTTTTTGAGATACAGCCCATATTTAAAAACCGCAAATATAACTTTGTCGTTCATACAAACACTATGGAAAACAAAGTAGTTTGTACTGGTAAAAAGTGATAGTGGTATAATTAGTATACCTCTACTACGGAACCCTTCGTGGGCGAGCCCAATCTCTCTTGATTATTTTTTTTGTTTATCGCGTTCATACAGACATTGGTATAAGCGGGTGAGCCCACCGGCACGAATAGTTTAATATATCAATTATACTGCAGCCTGCTTATCACAATTTGAAGAACTGATACGTGTTATTAAAGAGATAGATATAGGTAGACGTACGTGATAATTACTACATTTATATAACAAAAAAATGCATTTTGTGAATCATTTATTGTACTGCTTTTGCGCATTAATTCTGATAACACCTGCGTTTTATCGTTTTTGTAGTGTAATTGATTGTTTGAATGTGTATATTATGACAGTGTTTAAGTGTTGGTCACTGGTTGGTATTTTTAATTAACCGACTTGGTATTACATGGATTTCTCAATTTTTTACGGTCGCGTGACTTGCTATTTTTGACAAGTATTGTTTTTATGGGATCGAAATATTCGTGGAAACTGGCAATGAAATGCATCGGACCGAGGAAAACGAAATATTTTTTGATATAGATGATGGTCACGGCGAACCAGAAATGGAATAAAATCACATAAAAGATGATCGAATAACAGAAACTGAGGTAATGCAAAATAATGACGTAACAATAAATGAAAGACCTACCAAAAAGCAGCCAGTTTGGACTAAAGATTATGTATGTATTAGCGAAGAGGAAAACCCAAAAAGGAACGATGCAATCATTTCCGAAATTACGAAAAAATTACACGTCGTCAATAGTGAAGAAGCCACCTTGTCGTTATGTCATAGATAGTAAAATTATCTTAAAAAATAAATTGGGACCAGACGGTGACATCTAACGCAAAAAGCAAGGTTAGTAGCCGAGGAAGTATTTGCACCTGTAACTCGCCTAAGTCCAATAAGGATGTTAGTGGCCTTGGCTGTACAAGAAAATATGCATTTCAATCAGATAGATATCTGTACAGCATTTCTAAATGGAGATATTCAAGAATAAATTTTCATGAAAAACCCAAGAATTTAGAACTGTACCTTGAAAAGTCAATAAAACCCATCAATGTTTTACTTATAAGCCAAAATTTCTGATGATGATGATGGTTTCCATAACTTTATAAAAAGGTGTACTTTACTCTGATATAGTTTTTCACTCTTGTATAATTATAGCGGCGCATGTCTCTGAAATCATTTTTTTTTTGGAATCATGACATTAGTTGCCGTGATATAACAGCACTAAATTTTAAATCCTCATAACTTTGACCTTTAGCCAGGAAACGTAAAGTAGCTGTTAATCGTTATCTTGGACTTATGGACTCTCGCATTAAAGTATTTAGTTTTTGTATTAATAATGTTACCATTTCGAGGAGGTCTTCAAAACACTCTATGTCCATTCTTAAAAAGTTTTTTAAATCTGGTGGTTCTAAATGTAACATTAAATCCATGTGGCTCAATTTGTCTCGTTTCAACAAGAAAGTGTTTGCCCAAATCCTTCTTTTCTTTTACTTGCACCGTAAAAAGAGTCAAAGCGATGCCTATTTTTTGTTTTATGCCGTGTGTAGACCACTTACTGAAGCATATGTGTCAATGTCAGAAACTATCCAAAACGTGCATTCACAAATGTCGTTATGTGCAAGACCAAAAAAGAAAAAAAGACAACATATGTAATCCAGTTCTTTTGGCTAGTAGTAAAAACTATTTAAAAATGTTATATAAGTATAAAAAATATTTTCAAATATTATTTATAAATAATTATTTTATAGTTAGTAATATCGTTCATTGGTTTTGACGTCCGCGACTACTGATGAGCCAGTTGAAAACCAGCGCCGGGCATATGTGTCCGGCCATATGCTGAACTGGCTTCCTATTTCTATGCAGACGACAGGCGTGTACATATTTATAGCTACTTATTGTATACTTTTTGTCACATTGACTTATTTTTTTCATGTCTTTTGTCTGTTAGAAATAAATGCTTTTTGTTTCACTTACCTGAAATTCCCATGTCTTTACTTATTCTTTCCCATGTAGGTATTTTGTTTACACAACTTGTCACTGTATTTACGGGAATTAACGTCATAAAGACAACCATATGTCTAAACTAAAGAAATTAGTTTTTCTTCCGTATCCATTTTTTACTTTAATATGTTAACTGTCGCTTGAAGAACACGCCTTGAATGTTTCGCTAGTTGCTGCACCGTAAACTCCGTTCTTATTCTACGACGCACGACCGACCGGCTCCGAACGGACCCGACGGCAGCCGATTGGATGCCGACGGCGCCATTTGGAGCCAGTCGGGGCCGGTCGGCCGTCGCGACAGCCGGATGCATCCTGCTACGCGTCGCGACGGTTCGTAGAATGCCGACGGAGGCAACTTTGCATAAGTTGCATGAAAATATGAACTGTAATTACTGTTAATACATTTCTATGTTCTTACCGCATTGTAAAATGCGGCCCGGCCCGCCCCGATGCGAGCCGGTTGGTCTGAATCGTACCTTAGAGAATGCCATCGGCATTATTTTCGTCTATGTACATGATTTTTAATGTGCAAAAAGTATAATAAAGAATTAAAATAAATAATCTATTGGGAGGTAGATTTCTAACCGTCCTAAATTCAATCACGCGTTATAGGAATTCGCGAACGCAGTTTTGATAGGTCACCAACCCTCAAATGCTCACGTCTCCTGTGAGCATTTAGGTTACCGGAGTTGACGCTGCCTGTGCAGGGGTAGATTCCGTGCAAGTCATCGTGACTTCGACTTCCATCGATGGAACATTCTAGTGTTCTATCTTAGACAGCTCGGACGACAGCATCCGAAAGCGTTCAGTCAGCTCGGATATTTTCGTGCCGTATTTAGAATCGGCATTCTCAAACCTGCTCAACCTGTGGTAGACTTGGTTGTGCAAGGCCGAAGTTCGCTTCGCCAAGTTGCTGTCGTACTGTTCCTTAAGGGAAGAGATTCGTGAAGCTAAATCGGTAACCGACGCGCTAGCTCCCTTGAAGTCCTTGACGTGTCTAGGCCTGACTCCAGGATTTCATGATTAGGAATCAGCTCGACTAGCTTTAGGAAGCTGCTTCCGCAAACCTAGAACAGAGGTAGCCGGCTCCTTTCCGCGAATAGCGATCTCGTAGGCTAGTTCGTTTTTATTAAGTATAAAGTACTCGTTAGAAAAAGTTTGCCTCCCAGGCATTATTTTTGCTTAGTATGACTTGGCATGATGTCCAAAACGAGTGGACTTCGGTTTGGTGATGGGTCTTGTGACACCCTGTTTAATACAGACGCATTCATTTACAAGACTTGTGACAAGACACCTAAAACAATGACAGGTGACAGAAAAGCATGTGTTTCCAACCGTTTCCAACGATTTCATCAAGGAGGATTAAATGATTATTATAAAAGTCTCGATTTCTGACGTTTAGTTATTGCTATGCGTATTTCAGATCTAACAAAATATTTGTTTATTAGGTATTTGCTTTATCCCATTGAATAAAAAAAACAGGAACTAATAAAATAAAGTCATTCTATAAAATGTATATAAATTCATTCATGGTCGCTTTCACAAATAAGCGAAACTGATTTTGCCATTCTTCTTTGTAACCCGATGTTAAAGAGTTATAATGTCAATCCATTTGGAGATATTATCACCAATTTGATAACAATGCGAACCCTATTGCTTGGGACTATTTCACAAAAACACCTGTTAATAAGACAACTAAAGCATGTTTCGCTGGTGACGGTGATTCTACGCCATCTACTTTATGTAACCCGATGATTTTGTCGTCCTTAATATTATAAAAGAGATTCGTTTTGAGACTCGTGGCATCCACTTGGTACTAAAGTGCACTGTTTTTCTCTATCAGATATATTGTTTACTTTTAAATTTAAAGCAGCCATTAAATCGTCATTGTCCTACGTCGTTATAGAAATATACAGTTAATTTAGCGTAGCTTTACACGACAAGCAGAGTTTGTTGTAATAAACGATAGGTTTGAGGACTGATATTATACAAATTCAAGCAAAAGATTTTGTAAGCCCGAGTGTATCTGTTACGTGAATAACATTTTAGAACCACTTAAGCTTTTATAACTTCTGCTAAGCCCTCGATAAAAACGGTCTCATAGCTTAAAGAATATGTCTTTCTGCGATTTACATAATATTCGAAATTCGTGGAATTAAACACATGAGGAAGTGGTGGAGGGCAAGGTCCTCCATAGCCGCTGTGCGGCTTGCAATTTCCTTTTGTTTTGTATGAAGGTAAATATCTGTAAGAATCTGTGAGAGAGATGTTTCAACTCGCAGGGCGAATTGGGATACATTTTCTGTATTACTTTGTCTTCTCTCTTGGAGGTTAGTTATGTTTTCTCTCACTTAACTGGGTCTTAAGGAATTACTTTAACTGTTCCCAATTGCTAAAACCTTTGATAGAACACGCTATTTCGGCTTCACTCAGTAGCTAGCACAGTGTATATTTAAATAAAGTTGGTTCCTGAACCTCAGATTCTTGTTCGTAGCATTATTGCAATTACGAGTAACTATGATTTAATTATTTTGCGAGAACCGTCACACGGTTTAATAAACTAAAGAAGTATATTTAACTCTAAACCCGTAAATCAGAGTCTGTTTTGATTTAGCGGGCTGCGCGTTAGGCGAATGGGTTTTATCGCTAGTCGCGGGCAATTCAATATTTTCGTTACTTTTGCTTCTTCTTTAGCAACTTTTGACATAATTAAAAAGTGAAATAAAATTAAGAATACAAATAAGACAAATAAATCGACGAATATAAAGTTATTCTTAAATATATCGTAGGGTTACAAATCGAATAAGTCAAAATTGCCTCCGTTCTAAATTGCTACCCCTAATATAAATTTATTGAATAATTAAGTTTTTGTACAAAGCACTTCACAGAATCGCAGGATTACACTTGCGCCTATCCCACGAACTATTGTTAATGTTTATATATAGTGAATATAAGATGTTTATACCTTTAAACGATTTTTTTGTTTATTGGTACACAACGCGTATGACGGAACTCGGCGCCGTACGTTTCTGTACAGAGGCCCGAGCACGAAAAACTATCGAGAAAGTATTCGTATCGTAAATGTCAAAATTTTATGTGCGTCAGAATGGCTGCTTGCCTGTGGCGTTGGTATATGAGAGTTGATTTGAAAATTGCTACATAATTGCTTATATTTGCTACATATAATAAATAATTGCTACATAGGATATATATTTAGAAATAAAATATTTTTTTTGACCAGCCATCCTGACGTTTGGTTGGCTGGTCACCTTCTAGTTTAAAGTTAAGCATGCAGAGTTTTCCGAAATGTATTGCGTCAATAACTGCTACATATTTACTTCATTTATCTAATTTAGTTGTAACTTCAAACAAATGTTAAATCAAGGATATAGCAATTATTTAAATTATCCCAATGAAAAGTGCCTGATAAAATAATAAAGGCATATAGTTGCAGTGGGTCTTCACTCAACGGTATTGCTATTTTAGGAGGCAGACGTGTGAAATAATCATTGTTATATGGCATGTTACGTTATGAGTAGGTAAGTGGATAATAAGTACTTAAAAGGGTATCGTAAATAAAAACAAAATGTATGTCGTTCATAAGATTCAGTTTAATAATAGATGAGTAATTAAATGGTTTAGTAGTTATAAAATTTGGTTAGCCACAAAAAACAGCATTTATATAATTTGGTCAGCATGCAAAGATTTTGTTTGCAATAAAAAAAAACAGGCAGCTATCCTTGTTCCGTAAATAATCTTGATAATACTCAAAAATTAAATCATAAATAGGCAGCTTACAATAACATGAGTTTGCATTATAAACATTCAGTCTGCAATAGGTATATATAGCTTCACCGTGGATTAGTCATCCGCGGTGAAGCTAAAAGGGATCCAGGAGAGGACGCTCCGCGTGGGCTTGGAGGGGCCTGCGCAGGATGCATCCAACGGTGCGGGTGCGGGGGACAGTTCTGTCTGTCCCTCGCAGTCGGGCGCGGTCGCGGGAGTAGAGGCGTGTCGGTGTTGCGTTCCCGCACGCCCTATCTCCCGCGACCAAATGGGGGCGCACCATTCGATGCGTCGTGGTGGGGCCGAAGAGGAAGAGGAGATGCGGTGTTGCGTTGCCGTCCTCCCTATCCTCTGCGGCCGCTTGGTGTTTTGGCGGCGGAGTCCTACACCTTAATCCGCCGTTAGGGGGTCTTGTTCGGGGCCCGCCTGACCATCTGGTGTGCCATTACCCGACGGAGGGCAGCGACGAGTGCTTCGGCGATGCCCTACCCTCCGACACACGTGGTTTTTAGTGGAAACACCACATACTAGGGCTCTTATTTTCCCCAAGAGTCGCAGATCCGAAGGGATTTTCCATCTCGTAAAACAAAAAAAATTATTGATCGGCAGATCAAAAGTTTAAAGTACTTTAATATTATTATCAACAGCTAGTGCCTAGGGTTTGGTGCAACGAACTTAATAAATAGGTTATGTTAGATTCTCTTATGACCCTTACCCCAAAAATAGGAGTCCTGCGAAGCAGGGCTTCGTCAACTTAATTTATTAAACTAGGTAATTGGACATAATGTCTAGGTACTTACATTATATTTGTTTGCTTACTCTCTGAGTGTTTTAAAATTTTTATTCGATATTGAATTTATAGCTAAATTATATGTTGTAAAGAAATCAATATTGAATAAAAATTTAATCATTAAAATCCAGAATATAAATATGAAAAACCTAGCAAAAACAGTTATATGGAATAGCTTCTAGATTCCATGGATTTGGGGTCTGAAATTTATTGAGTATATGAGGAAAGTAAAGAGCATCATTTCTGTATATATAACTTTTCCCCTTTTGGTAGAATCTTCGGGAAAAGTAAGAAAATCTAAAAATCCAAAATCTCGCTTAAATTTGAATCTAGTCAAGTTATGAGGTTCATTTTAACTGTAAAATGTGCAGTGAAAGAGATGCTATCGGTGCTTCTAACATTATTATTGCGTATCAAGCTTAGTTTAAGAGGAATATCTTTTTTTCTAAATATCCGCTTTAAAATATGAAGATTTTCAAAAAAGTTTTTCTAAAAAACTAGAGATGCTAGCTTAATGGGGATACGAAATATTTCTTTTTATTGAATATATCTATTAGCTTCTTTAATAAAAAGACGGTGTCCGAAAAATGGTCTTCATAAAACACTGTGCGTCGTGTTCATTCAAACAAACTGTAATAAAATCTGTCAAAATTCCTTTGGCTTTTTCAAAATTTACGCATTCCTTCAGCGCTAACAGACATTTAATAAAAAAGAATTTTACCCTGTTGTCGACGTGTTTAAAACAAGTTAAATTGAAAATGATTTTAACAAAATGACTTGTGTCTATTCTAATGTATACATCTTCACTTTTTTCGTCTTCCTCTAGTTTTCTGTAAGATTCTGTAACATATTCTTTAGTAATGTTATGTTTCGTAAATGCTTTTACGCAAGTACCAATCAGCGCGGATGACTCATCGACGATGATTTCGTCTGGTTTTGGATTGCTCACGTGCCATGCTTCTAGCCATTTGTATATAGTGTCCATAGACTGGCTTTCTGATACCATTTGGGTAAGTGGGATACTACTGTGACCTTCATATGTTTTCATGACACATACATAAAACAAAATGTGCTTGGTGATTGTGGCATTATATATTGGGTCAAATGTTTTAAAAATGCTACCGCTGGCGTCTATACTTAATCAATTTATCAGTTTTTTTAATTCTTTGCAATATTGATCTTGACAAGGATCCCAATAATAAATATAAAATGGATACACCGAGATATGTTTGATAGCTTCTTTGTAAGGCGATATTTGGGTCATTAGCCATAATGAAAGTATTTGGTTTTGATGAAAAAGTGAGCTACTCTTATGTTCGTGTTTTATTTGACGTAAGCACCCTGTTGTTGGTAAATGAGTAGGTTCAGGCTCATCGGAATTAACAACTATATTATTTGCCATTGAGTTAGGTTATGAAATAGCGGATACATGTTTAAGATCTTTGGCTATTTCAGTTTGTTTTGCAGGTGATAGTTTTATTTTTCTCATTGGAGTATGAATGAATTTTTTTTCGTAATTTGTTATTATGCATTTATATAGCTATTTTATCCGAAGGCCAGCTAATAATAACTTTAACATCAGCTTCACATTGTTTACAAGATCCGATGCTCGTTATATTGGTGCTCATAGAAATAGAATACTGTTTAAATGTCCAACTGTGTGCTATTGGATGGATCTCCCAAATTTTTTTACGCAATTGATAGGCCCACTGATGTTTAGGCAAAACATTTTTCATTCTAAACACAGACTCAGATCCTTTATTTAATTTTATGCGTTTAGTTATTGGTTGCAAACGCTCCCATTGATACGTATCAATAAAAAAATTATCAGTGACTGTGTTTCCAAGCGATTTGTTGTTGCCGTCTTTGCATTTTTTTTCTACTCTATTATCACATTTACCACTTAAAGTAATTGGGCTTGGTTCTTCACAGCAAATATTATCATCTGGGCTAAGAAATAATCAAAATTTTTCTTCACCAAAAGGTACAGTGCCTGTTTCGTAATCCTATTGGCTAAGGCAGTACTAATTTCACTAAACAGTGGATCAGTAGATGCGGGTAAATCTGACTTACTTGGAAAATACTTTTTGTATTGCAAGAAAACCTTTTTTTGCTTCTCGAGTGGCACAACGAACTTTCTTCCTCTCTTCATCGTCCCAAACACCAAAACACGAATTAAATATAGGTTCTGTAGTTAGGCAGTTATTCCTTATATTATACACATAGAACTATTTAAATTGTCGAATAAAATTAAATAAGCCTAGACTGTGATTCCAAAATTATATATGCACCAGCAATGGCTAAGAATAATTAAAATACTTATACTTATTGGATTGTTGAGGGTAGGTACATATTTTTTTTACGTAAGAATCGTATTACTTACACGGTTACCAGAGCCTAAACGATATTAAACCGACACCTACATAACTAAGTGTTTGCCTTTATAATTTTATCAGGCACTTTTCATTGGGATAATTTAAATAATTGCTATATCCTTGATTTAACATTTGTTTGAAGTTACAACTACATTAGATAAATTAAATAAATATGTAGCAATTATTGACGCAATACATTTCGGACAACTCTGCATGCTTAACATTAAACTAGAAGGTGACCAGCCAACCAAACGTCAGGATGGCTGGTCAAAAAAATATTTTATTTCTAAATATATATCCTATGTAGCAATTATTTATTATATGCAAATATAAGCAATTATGTAGCAATTTTCAAATCAACTCTCATATACCAACGCCACAGGCAACCAGCCATTCTGACGCACATAAAATTTGTATGACAATTGTACAGCGCCCCTATCGTGCGTAAGATGCAACTAATATTGGCAGCACAAACTACTTTCGACGACAATCCTGCGGTAAATGTCATGCAAATGTATCGAGCTTTCCTGAGCTTTCTAACAAATAAGCAATAAACGGCAGCACGAACTCTGATTTGACATAAGCAAAGTAAAGTAAACGAAAATCTAATGTAATTTTGTCTAAACAATTTTCACCTAGAATTTGTTGGTGAGAAAAGATTCGAAACATATAAATGTATCGTATTTATACGTTCTGAGCCTTTTTATGATGAATATTTATGTAGTTTCATATTTGATGTGTTCCTTTTGAATGTAGGACCTGATTATTGACAAAATAAAGAAGCAAACACGGAAATTTCGCCACTTTAAATATGTAGTAAATAACCCCATATTTTGGTTGCGATCATGTAAAAATATGTGTGAAAATTATCTATATACGAAAAACACAGTACCAATCGACATCGACATCGTATCAATTTCCTAATATGAACAAAGGATGTTATTTAGAGACTCTTTTAATACTCCTGAGTATTCTACTCTACAATTAAGTAGGTGCTCTACTCTACAAGTATAAAAATAACTTATCCTGACTAACATATAATCATACGCTGAAGATAGAAACATACAATTGAGACCGCGGATTCATTTTATAACACTTAGGAAGGATTTTCATATTGTATCTTCAAGGGGGTAAAATTGGGTTTGTAAGATTGTTTTAAAACCCTCTTATTTTGAAGTAATAATATGCGGGCACAGCGAGTAAAATAATAAAATTTAGGTGACGGACGAGTATCTGCCGTAAATAATTCGTGAGTCTTATATCAGCGTCTTACCTAGCCCTCTCGGATAAGACTGAATATCAATAAAAACGAACGCTTTAGTCAGAAGACATGTGATGTCTTTAATCTTATTAAGCTGTAGTAATAAATGAAAAACACCAATACAACAATAACCATTATTTTATTTTCAACTAAATATTCTTATAAAAATAGGCTTTGAATGTCAGGTACATAACACTGGTCCACTTTATTAGCTTCTGTATAAAACTTCATGCTTCTTAGCTATACAAATAACCGAAATCTTCTTTAGACATCATACATTTAAGGTGTTCCAACAACAATGAAACTTGTAAACTTATATTATTATAAACTTTTCGTTGAACACGTTATATTGTAGTATTCACGCAGTTTTAACCAAAATAAAATAATGTATCACGAACAGCTTCCATAATAGTATTTACCTAATTCTTTATATAACAATGTGCCAATGATTTAATTACTCGTATTTTGATTTACTAGATTTTTATTTAATGACACAAGTCCGTCACCTGACAATGACTAGAAAGGACATTTGGAAACCATAATTTTTTTTTGTTTTCTACAAAAGAGTTTTTACAATATAAATTTTATAAATATTAACTATTTCACCTAGTTTGGAACGTACCATTAATTCAATAAGACTGTCATTAGCTCACATGGCCACATCCCTATGTACGATACTAATGTAAAGCCATCGAGTAAACGATAGATGTCAAAATGGGTTTGTGCTGGCTGCTATAATTCTGTAATCGAGGACTCGGTACGTTTACTTATCAAATTCGTAAATATTTTGTGCTTGAGCCTCCGATCTCGTATGGGGACTGCACGTAATGACGCTTGATTATTCCGCCTCGATCTTGTTGTTGTGTTGCTGCCGTTTGATAAATACACGAATCTGAATCCTTTCTCATTGTCCCCATCTTTTTTCGTTCTTTTATGTAACACACATGCAGCTTTTATAATCCACTTTGCATGTTCTGTATCGGTCTCAATAGACTTCATATAAATACGCCATTTGTTTGTCAAATTATCAAAGCCACACTCAATAGTTACTCTGGCTCGAGTTACGTACAGTAAATTCATAGTATTAAGCAATAAACTGTAACCATATACTCCCCTTTAGAGATAAGAACCGTAGTACCATAAGTTAGCTGTAAGAAATTTGTATTGAATTAAATCAGTTGAGATTAAAGCCTCAAGGAGACAACATCGTGTCTTTTTTAAAAGCTCCCTCGGTTCGCCACGAACATATCTGGCGCAGTCGGTAGGATAGTGGCAGTCGTCGTCCTAGCGAATCAAACTCTTTGCGAAGACACGGCGCGAATCAAACTCTTTGCGTCCGCGCCGCTATCCCAACAAGAACCCGTCGCGAACCCTGGGCAGCAAGAAGCACAGTCACCAGTCACCGCTCAACTCACCAGGCAGATGGAGCTCTACTGGAGGTAAGATCAAACTCTCATACTACTCAGTATCCCATCTTTTGCCATTTCCCACCACTATAATTACTTTGTGTATTTTATATTGTGTGTGCGTGTATAATTGCCTTTATCGGTAATACATTTAAGTATATAGTGTATATCTGTGTGATCTAAAATCGACACCAGATAATTACACATACTTACCTTAGTTTTAGTTATATACATTTATTATAAATTTATACAATGGCTCAGAACGCCAACGCGCTCGCTGACCTAGCCGCAGCAGCCTCAGTAATAAATAGTTCAAAACCAAATTACGAACTATTAAACAAACTTGTACCGTCATACGATGGCAGTAACAAATCGTTGAACTTTTATATAAGAAGTGTAGAAAGTATATTAACCGCGTATGGTATAACAACAGACGATTCAATAGCGATCTGTCTCATAAGAAATAAGTTAACTAACAAAGCTCAAGAAGCTATTTCATTGGAAGTTGATATCGAAGATTGGACATCCATTAAAGCCGCTCTAATTAATCGATTCGGCGAACACCGAACCGAAGTTCAGTTACTTCAAGAGTTGTTACGTTGCACGAAATACCAAAACGAGACGTGCGAACAATTTGGTAAACGAATAGGAGATCTTTTAGACTCACTTTGCGGAGTAGGCCTGTCCACCAACAAGGACAGTGGTTACCATCAAACCCTAGCAATCAGCACATTTATAGACAACCTAGATTACAACGTAGGCTTAGGCGTACGTCTTAACCAGCCGACAACCCTTGTCAAAGCTATAGCGTTAGCCAGACAGGAAGAAGCTCGAATCAAACGTTCAGATAGGAAAAGCATTACGCAACCCACTCCGAAACCTAGCATAAAGCCAAACAGTAATTTCCCAGTGCGTCCACAGCAGTCATTTAACAGTCCTCTGTTACCAAACGTCCCGTTGTCAAATACACCTAGCTCACGTCCAGCTTTACCAAGCTCTAGTAATCAATACAATAATTACCCTAATAACCAGTATAGTAATTACCCCAGAAATACTCAATTTAATACCCCAAAACCTGCTACAAAACAGGAAGAAAAGGCGTTAGTTCCCGTAAATAGATTAAATCATAATTTAGTAAATAGCGAGGACCGTAGCGAGTCAGTCAGCTGCGACACCTACGCCGCAGAACAGGAACAAGACGTAGACGATTCCCCAGATAACGATTATTTACAGGATTTTTCCCAGGATTGGATAAAACAGGAGAAAACATAGATTACGTAGTAGATAAATTACCACATATTTACATCCGCGAATTTGGTGGTCCGTTTCTCATCGACACCGGAGCTACTCACTCATTAATTAGTACCGCAGTAATAAGGAATCTTGATAAGGCCTGCGTTAAGTCGGAACCTTATAGTATCTCGACACCGCACGGAGAATCATATCATGAGAACGTCGCGTACATCCCGTTACCAGAGATATTCGGATCAAGTAGCATTCATAAGTTTTTGATAGTAGATTTCAGCGAACAGTTTCACGGTCTTATAGGAAGTGATATTTTAGACAGTTTAGGTTGTAGAATAGATTACAGTAAGAAAAAACTTTATACTAAAACAACTTCAATAGATTTTATCTATCAAAATATAAGGATCAAACGAAAAATTTACGTATTATCTCGCGCAGTAATAAACTCGATAGATTTAGTAGAACCAAGCACCTCTGCTGATCCCCAAGTAGATTTAATAAACGAAATTGACTAATTGCAACCTTCACACAGTAATATTCCCACGGTTAGCTCAGAATTCCCACGATCTTCGGAACAACCGCCAGAAAGCGAAAATTTAGACCCTAACGCAATAGACATAAGAACGCTTTTAGATATGCCCACTACACCCGATGCCGAGCCTATAGAGAATAATACCAGTAAGCTACCGAATAGTCCCGACGCAATAGATAAACAGCTAAAGCAGTTTCTTAGAAAGTCACCCGGAACAGAGTACAGAGTAGAGGATAAATCTAAAAATAATTATACAATTAAATACGTTTACATACCCATTAATAATACGAAAGAGGAAATAATTAGATTTTTACGAGAACATACAATAGCCCATTCCATGACGAAGAATTGTTTCCCTTATTTTGCGAAGTATATGATAACGTTTTCGATCAACGCGGTCCCAAACTGATCCGTTTCCTAACTAGAATAACATTGGTACATGAAAAATCCGAGCAAATAGAAATAATAAAACGATATCATGAAGGAAAAACTATCCATCGTGGTGTCCAAGAAACATATAACAGAATACGGAAAAACTACCATTGGAAATTCAAAAATATATAAACGAGTGCGAAACTTGTCTTAAAGCGAAATACAAAAGAAACCCCTTACGACCCACGTATTCAGAACGATACGTTTATCGTGAACAGATTAAGTATATGATTAGTTTAATAGAAAATAAGTTCTTTTACATTTTACCCAGATCTAGTGTTAGAAATAGACGTGGTTTAATTAACGGTTTAGGTTCAATTATAAAATCAATTAGTGGAAACTTAGATAACGAAGATGCCCTACGTTTTGAAAATGAAATAGACAGTTTAAGGAAAAATACATTCACGTTAGCAAGTAATCAGAAGAATACTATTAGTCTGATGAAACAGTATATAGATGAATACACCGAAAGTTTACATAAAGTTCAGAATAACTTAGATTTATTAGCAATCAACTTAAATAATATTAACAGTAACTTAATTTCGCTTAACTCGCGAATAGATATACTTCATATCCACTTTCAAATTGAAAATATTTTCCAACAAATTTACGATAGAGTAAACACATTAGAGACAGCAATTTCTTTTGCTTCTTTAGGTATATTACATCCTAGTATCATAGACCCTTTACATCTATTAGCAGAATTAATTAAAATAAGTAAAAACTTTAACTTACCTTTTGAACCTAGAAGAGAAAATATACACTTGTTAGAAAATAGTATTACGGTCAAGGCATACTGTACCTTAACGTCACTTACATTTATATTATACATACCTATTATAAGCCCTATTACCTTTGACCTTTTACACTTATATTCCATTCCTAATCATAACAACCTTACCCGTATACCCGAAGCACCTTACCTTATACTGAGTAATAAGAAGTTTACTTACCTTCACGAGCCCTGTCGCCGCCTCACCGATGACCTCCAAATCTGCGATCATCTGAAATTAGAAGACGTCGACAAGAGAGCCGATTCCATCGTGCAAACCATTCGACATACGCCCGCAACCAATTGCAAGTTCGCCCATGTCGTCACTAGCAATAACAAGATAGAACAACTTCATGAAAACACCTGGCTAGCAGTCATCCCGAAGGAAGACATCATAAAAACGTCCTGCAACGACGAGAACAGTTATCAACGGATAAAAGGAGTCTATCTACTCACCACTACTGAAAGATGTACCATAACTATAAATAGTATAGTACTACAAACCCACCATAGTACTATCACTATTCCAGAGACCATTCCGTTGCCTAGAAATGAAATAGCATAAGAAAACGTCACTGTGCACAACATAGAGTTGCAAAACATACAGTTGGATAAACTACACTCGCTTGCTACTCTAGCCCGCGAGATGAACATCACGCCGATCACCCCCGGTATCGCCAATCAACCCAGCTGGACTTCAATCGCCGCATTAGCCGCAGTACTAGCCCTCATACTATACTGCGCCTACAAACGACTCAGATCAAGCCTATGCAGACGCCCGGGACTTCAACCGCCGCCGTGCGTCACCATGGAGATGGACTACGCGCCGCGTCCGTCGGAGTCAGCAGCAGAGCCTCAGCACAGCGCTTCGCCCTTGCATAGTCGGCCCTGCGTGCAATCCTCCTCCGTACGCAGCCCTTTGGGAAGGGAGGAGTTACGTACAGCAAATTCATAGTATTAAGCAATAAACTGTAACCATATACTCCCCTTTAGAGATAAGAACCGTAGTACCATAAGTTAGCTGTAAGAAATTTGTATTGAATTAAATCAGTTGAGATTAAAGACTCAAGGAGACAACATCGTGTCTTTTTTAAAAGCTCCCTCGGTTCGCCACGAACATATCTCTCGTGATAATCTTTTTTATTGAATATTTTTTTCTATCTGTCCAAATTTCCAGACGGATAGAGGCGAATTAAATAGGGTTTTAGGGGATAAGCTTCTTCTCCCACCAAACCCTGTGGTAATATTACTCTCGAGCCAAGCAGTTTTAGCTGGGGGTACTGTGAAATATGTGAGTACTTAACTAGCGCAGTAAAACACACAACCGTTCTTTACTCGCTTTATTCTAAGACTGGCGATACAGTAAACACTTATGACTACATACGTTACACCTCCACCCTTATTTACTGTCTAACTTAATTTATGAGTATAATGAACTTAGCTAATGATTATATCTATCTAGAAATATTTTAATGAGTATACAATATTGTTATTTAATCATATTTTATATATTACGTATATACTTGTTGATATCTTAATTTATTAGCTTAATGTCTATTATTGTAAACTTAAGAACTACACAGTTATTACATCGATATATAATCTACTTCCTCAAAACCATACCTACGTACAGGTTTTATTACTCTTTTGGGACGGTTCACCGATAATGGTACAGACGTTGCGACATTTTCATAACCCATTGCCTCCCTACAAGGGCCAGATTCCTGTGCATTCGACTCTGGTAAACTAGACGACACGTTTTGTTCGTCAACTCCTGCATCCCTTGTCTGGTCAGCGTCCGAATTCTCCACAGGGGATCTAGTATCCGGTAATGAACTCATTTCATCTACAGATGATACTCCGTAACTATTTCTTCTTTTTTTTATTTGGTTGACGTGTCTTTTTATGACGGGACCACCGTCCTTGCCTACCATGTAGTTTCGAGACCCTACTCTCTCTGTAATAATGCCATCGGACCACTTTTCTCCTGTATAGTTGCGAGCCCACACCGAGTCACCCACCTTGAACTGTCTATCGGTCCCACCTGCATTACACACTTGCTTACGCTGCGCCTCGTTTACTCTATCTTCTACCTGCCTATCTTCCCCTAGTAATTCTAACCTAGTTCTTAATTTTCTACGCTGTAATAACATAGCTGGTGTTTCGCCAGTGGAACTATGTTCTACATTTCTGTACATCATAAGGTATGTTTGTAATGCTTCATCTAAATCAAACCCGTCCCGTATTGATTTTTTTATAGCTCGTTTACAAAGTTTAACAGCATTTTCCGCTGCTACATTAGAGGCAGGGTGATACACCGGTGTAAATGTTACTTTTATTCCGTTATTACTCATAAATTCCTTATATTCACTACTTGAAAATGGTGGACCATTGTCTGATACTATCTATTTGGGTAAGCCGAAGCGTGCAAAGGTAGTACGAAGCACCTTCACGACGGCACTAGCCGTGGTTCGTGGCATTAAAAATACTTCTAACCATTTACTTGTAGAATCTATAATTACTAAAAATGTTTTGCCTTGAAATGGTCCCAAAAAATCTATATGCAAGCGCGACCATGGTTCTGTGATATGAGGCCACGGCTGCGGTGGTGCCTTTGGGGGTGCTGCTCCTTCCAGGCAACACGTAACACATCTCTGACAAGTCTTTTCAATATCCTGATCGATACCTGGCCACCACACAATACTACGCGCAAGACTTCATTTTTACTATACCAAAATGACCTACATGCAATTCTCGTAGTATAGGTTCCCTTAACATACTTGGTACTAGTAAACTATAACCCCATACTACGCATCCTCGGTCTAAGTATAGCTCATTGCGTCTTATAAAATATGCTTTTAAATCATTCTCATTACACACGTTAGGCCATCCCGTCTTTATGAAATGTATCACTTTAGTTAAAATGCTATCTTTAGAAGTACTTTGTCCCATGTTTTCCTTCGTTATTGGTAAAAAGTGCTGAATGAAATTTAAATAAGTACATTCCTCATTTACCTGTTTTTCTTTGCCTACGGGTAAACGGGACAAGGCATCTGCGGCGTTTCTATGACTACGCACATATTCTATGGTATAATCGTACCCGGCTAAAATTATTGCCCAGCGTTGCATCCTACTAGCTGCCATAACGGGTATTCCTGTTTTATCACCAAAAATAGTTACTAATGGCTTGTGATCTGTCCTTAATATAAATTTTCGCCCGTATACATATTGGTGAAATTTACGTACACCATAAATAATAGCTAAAGCTTCACGTTCAATTTGAGAGTATGCTCTTTCGGCTGAATTGAGTACACGCGACGCGTAAGCCACAGGTCGCTCATCTCCTTTCGGGCAGATGTGTGAGATGACAGCGCCAATGCCTACACTACTCGCGTCAGTCGTTAATAATAGCGGCAACTCAGCAGCATAGTGAGCTAGCACTTTGCTAGATACTAACAGATGCTTTACTTTATTAAATGCTTGCTCGCAATCTGCATTCCATTCATATCTGACATCCTTCTTCAACAATCTATATAAAGGCTCCAGAATAGTACTAATATTTGGCACAAATTTGGAATAATACATCACTAACCCTAAAAACGAACGTAATTCCATAATATTCGTAGGTATAGGCGCTCGCTTAATTGCATCTACTTTTTCTGGGCATGTATGTACACCTTGCTTACTAATCACAAAGCCTAAGTAAGTGACGCTATCCGCGAAAAATGTACATTTTTCTTTCTTAATTCTCAAACCATACTTTTGTAATCGGTCAAAAACCTGATGTAATGTATTTAAATGCGTAGGCGTATCTATTCCAGTTACAATAATGTGGTCTAAAAAGACGCCTACTTGTGGCATTTCGCTAAAAAGCTGTTCTAGTTTACGTTGAAAAATACCTGGACTGGAAGCTAACCCATAAATTAATCTGTTATACATAAATAAACCCTTGTGTGTGTTTATAACTGTGTACTTTTTGGACTCATCTAACTCAAATTGTGCGTACGCCTGTGACAAGTCTAACTTTGTGAATTTTTCCCCACCGTGTAAGTTTATAAGCAAATCTTCTACTTTAGGCAAAGGATAGTGGTCCACCTCTAAGCACTTATTCAATGTAATTTTGAAATCTGCACATATTCGAATGGTACCATCTTTTTTCATTACCGGTACTATAGGTGTAGCCCAGTCCGATGTGGAGACCGGCGTGATGATTCCGTCTCGCACCATCTCATCGAGTGCACGTTCAACTGGCTCCCGCAGGGCATAGGCGAGTGGTCGCGCGCGCAAGAACATAGGCCGCGCTCCCTCCCGCAAGCGAAATCCTACTTGTCCGCCAGTGAACCGCCCCAAGCCATTCTTGAAGACCTCAGAGTACCTGGAACTGAATTCCCTTACATCAAAAACATTGTTACAATTATTTATTTTATGTACATTGCATGTTGGTATGCCTATACCTAACTCATTGAGCCAACATCTTCCTAATAAATAAGCTTTTCCACTTTTTATCACGTACAAGTCTAACACTTTTGTTATGGTTTGAAATTTTACCTTGACCTCAATCTTTCCCACAGGCGTCACTACTTCGCCTGTATAGTATCGTAATTTTAAATTACTCGGTTGTAGTTTACAATGAACAAAGAGCTTTCTATAACAGTCATAACTTATGGTGTCGATCTCCATGTTTAGTAAACAATTCTCAACATAAACATTTACAGTGTATGGTCCAAGTAAGTGTGATTGTGGTGTGTTTGTACTTAAAGAATAATTATTATAATATTTTACCTCGTCACTGTTACAGCCGTCATTACCCTTATTTTCGTGTATATTATGTAAAGATGTACTTTTTTGTAATGTAGGGCACATCGGTTTTAGATGTCCATCCTTGTTGCACACCCTACATACATACAATTTGAACTTGCACGTGTTTTCTTCGTGATTGCCGCCACATGCGCGACATTTGTGAATTGCGGTTGTCCCGTTTTGCCGACTGGTATTCGCCTGAAATTTACCGCTTCCCGCTCCGCTTTGACCGCTTGTACCACCGCCGCTCCCGCCGGCTTGAGTACGCGGCACTTGTGTGTTAACCCTCTGGCCTTTTTTTCTTTGTCCTAAGAAATTTAGAGTGCCAACATTTGGTTCTTTGTTACCAGTGATTCTGCCCCTGGTACAATCCTCTACTAATGCCGCATTTGTCTCTGCCGCTTCCATGGACATAGCTAACGTAAAGGCTTTGTCAAATGATATCGAGTCCTCTTCGGTAAACAATCTCTGGCGTATATCTTCATTAGACAAGCCGCATACGAACTGATCACGTAGGTTTTCTGCTAAGTCTTGAAAACCGCAGTTTTTACTTAGCTTCTTGAGAATCCGTTGGCGAAATTTAAACCTCTCAGCTAATTGACTTGGTTTCGGGTTCAAGTGCAACTTCATCAATGTCACTAGCTCATCATATGTCTTCTTAGCTGGTTTTTCGGGTGTACATAAATTTGTCATGAGCTCATAAGCTTCACTCCCTATCACTGTGATCAAGGTAGCCACCTGTAACTCCGTTTTCACTTGATTTGCCACGAAATATTGTTTCAGTCGGTCAATATACGCCTCCCAATTGTCCTTTTCTAGTTCAAACGGTCCTACTTTGCCGATGGTCATTTTATAAATTTTTACTTTATAGTCACTTAAATATCAACAAAAACAATTTTAAGTACGCGTGAAATCTTTGAGTCCTCGTCGCCACTGTGAAATATGTGAGTACTTAACTAGCGCAGTAAAACACACAACCGTTCTTTACTCGCTTTATTCTAAGACTGGCGATACAGTAAACACTTATGACTACATATGTTACAGGTACATTATATCTATCATTGTTCAACAACATAGAAAAATCTCGAATGTAAAATGCTGGACCAATCTCATATCCCGTTTCCTAAGTTTCCTTTGCTCTCCTTCTTTAAAGGATAACATTTCTCGTTTATTCATTTCAGCTGTACAGTGACCATATAATTTATAGTAGTCTTCAATCCTGCACTGAGTTCTGCCCTTATGAAAATTAACCGATGCGGAGGTTATCAGTAGAAACGAGTGCTTCAAGATTTAGAGTGTAGTCTGAATAGTTTCGAAGAGGTTTCTGCGTATTTCTTGTAGTTACAACTTCAGATCACAGAGGTCAAAAATGTAACACGACCACTCTCCACAAATTTGAATGACATATTGTGTGCAAAATGTTCATATATTGTAAAAATTACGTCGGATGCTACTGAAGTATGGCTGGCTCCAGTATCTATTAAAAACGTACCATTCAATTCAGGGAGCTCAACATTATGTGTAGGTATGCCTTCTATTGATCTGACTCTGGCTGTCTCGATCCTCTCTCGCGATAAAATCCTGGCTAACTTCCGTCAAGATCGTTGTCGTAGGATTGTCTCTATTGACTTGTTTATAATTGTATTGTAACTCACCTTCATCATAACTGTTAACATAACTGGGTCCTTATGGCTAGTAGTGTAATAAACCTGTGGCGTGGCGAAATGCGGTGTCGTGGGTCTTTTGACGGGCCACATTGGAACATAAGATACGTTTTGCGGCGGGTTGACATGCTGCTTAGGTATATTTTGCTGATTTTAAAGTTGCCGCTATTGTTTCTAAAAGAATTCGGCTTAAGGTAACCTGATGGTGTTTTGTTGTTCCAAGGCAGCATCCACAGCGGTTGCTGCTGACAGGTGTCAGCAGCAACATTATATTATACATTTTGGTGCAGCATCTGGTCAGGTGACCAGATGCTGCGCCAAACTGTAACAGTGGTATCATCATTCGGTCGACACCGGCCAGTAATGGTGATCATTATTGGCCGAGGAATCAGGGCGGTGAAACCGGCGATGGGAGCCGGTGCATCCACTTTTCTTCTCTCTGGAATGTGCGATCCAGACAATATTGACCCACTCTATTTTATATTACTTAATACGGTTGTTATTATTATTATTAAAAGTTGTAGGCTTTGCACACTTCAAATTCTTCATGGCCAATGTATATTCATACTTTTTATATGATTTCTCTAAAATTCGTAACTGATTTTTGGATGTGGGTATTTTCAAGAAAATAATACATGTGAACACGGCAGGTAATCTTCATACAAAATATTTCAACCTTGGTCTATGGCACTCACATATCTTATTTGACAGTTACCTCCCGCCCCGAACCCCTGGAACCTATCGCCATGTTTGCTAATCTGTCAATTTGTCAAACTTTTGACAATTATGACAGTTTTATCAACAGCAACAACAAAGTTGATCGAGTGAAGTTTTGCGTTGATTTATTTTCGTAACTTATCCTCTCAATTTCCGAAGCTGTGATATTATCATGTACAACAAGTGCTGTGTTGCGACATGTGCTAGTAGACGAAAGGACGTTAGTTTTCACATGTTTCCAAAAAGTGAGACAGGACTCAAAAAGTGGTTGCAGTCCATTAATTATGAACGATTGCGAAGCTTGAGCTTCCAGGAACTTCGTAAACAGTTTGTGTGCCAAAAGCATTTCGAGAAGAGGTTTCTTTCTGCAAGGTGCGATAGAGTTCGTCTTTAAATATTAAAAGGCACGGATGTCTTCCGACTACAAAACCAATCTTTACCTGTGATGCAAGGTAAAGCTTTAAATAATGATGACTAACTAACAATGATTAAGAATGATTCAGCCAATTTTTTCCTACTAGGAAATATCCATTTTATTACTATCTTAAGTTAAGGAAGGGCATTTCTAAAATAAAACACTGCTTTTTCACTTCGCTTAATTTTTTAATTTAGTTTTATATTTTTTTAAAGCATTAAATTGCATCATGAGTAAAGTTTTATTTTGTAGTCGGAAGAGATCCGTGCCTTTTAAAATTCGGTTAATATTATTGCACCAATTAAATACTGTCAATCTAACAGATATTGAAATAAAGCATTCAGAAATGGCTTCTTTATGGGATTCGCAATGTAAAAGTCAAGTAAATATTTATTTTTGACCAAAGTGGTTTGGGTAACATTGTATGGACCAGTGGCGTCATTTTTTTTTCCAGCGGCCACGAATAATTTTTATGATACTTCGTTGTACTATACTAAATATATACATAACTTCAATTATTTTTGTCCTAAGTAATATCGGAGCTGAGATTTGAGCATTTGAAGATTTTCAGAATGTCGTCAATATAAACTAATAGAGAGATGCGCTTAGTGTTTTACTTAAGATTATTTACGTTTCAAGATCGTTCACTGACATGATATCAATGTAATAAGACATAAACGAAATAATAAAACCATATGTTTATGCTTTAAAATAATATATTACACAGTTTGCTATCTTCATACATTTTAATTGGCAGTGGCTTGTGACGTCCGACAAATAAGCGGGCTGGGCCTACAGGTAGCGCCTCATAAGACCGAGGCGCTGTAGTTCCACAGGAAACGACAGAGTGTGGTTCCATCTAGCTCGCTTATTAGAGTGGATGGTGTGGAGGTCCGAGTAGACCGGTATATTAAGTAACTCGGGCTCACCCTCGACAGCCGCTAGAGCTTCAAAGAGCATTTCGAGCGTATGGTCCCTTGAGTTCGCGGATCAGCAGGAGCCCGTCAAAGGCTGCTTCTGAACCTCAGGGGTCCCAGACAAGAAGTTCGCCGTCTCTATTTGGCCGTACGACCCATGGTCCTTTACGGAGCGCCTATATTGGCCTCACGCCTAGCGGCCTCCTCACGCTGTAGAGCCAAGCTCAATAGCGTGCAACGGGCGGCTGCCATTCGGATCGTACAAGGATACCGCACAATTTCATCAGAAGCGGCGACAGTTCCGGCTCGTTTCCCGACCTTCGATATCCTGGCGGACATGGACGTGAAGGTCTATGACCAGACTCGCGCATTTCACCGGGAAGCGAACGGGGATGTCCAGGAATGCTCACCGACAGGCTCTGCAGCAATGGCAAAGCGCTCTCGGTGCCATTCTGCCAAGCTTTGAAGCGTGAGTTGGACGGAAACGCGGCCGCATCACCTACCGATTGACTCAGATGCCCACCGGGCACGGGTACTTCGGTGAGTATCTGAATCGAATCGGACGCGAAAGAACGGCACAATATCACCACTGTGCAGGCGACTTAGACTCCGCCCAGCATACGTTGGAGGATTGCCCGGAGGAGGTCCCAGCGTGAAGTCCTTGTCGACCAGATCGGACGCGATCTGTCCCCGCCAGCAGTTGTTGCTGCCATGCTGGCGAGTGAGGAGGGCTGGCAAGCAGTGTCCTCCTTTTGTGAAGCTGTTATGCTCCAAAAGGAGGCTGCAGAGCGCTATCGGGACAGAGCCGATCTCGAAGACAAGGGCGGCGTCGCAGAGAGCCGCCAATGGGGCCGCAGGCCACCAGAGCCTGAGGAGCTCTGATCGCTGATTAGGATTCGTTGCTCCGGGAAGCCGCCAGTAAGGGTAATTGAGGGCGTTTAGCCTTCCCTAAAAATGGATTCCATTGAACATGGCGCCATAGGAGGAAGACTAGACAGCTCCTGTACCCAGTGTTCCTCCCGTGAGGCGTCTTTGGTTGACGGTCGAGGTGGTTTTTAGTGGTAACACCACATACTCCGGCTCTCCGTAAACCACCTCGTAAAACAATAATAAAACGTTGTATACTTCGATCAGATACGAACCGTCGCTTTTTGTCGCTTGTTCTACGCACTTGTTCAAGTACGTATAATACCAAATCATCGGAACTCACAGAAATGGGAAATTTACCTAGGTCAGATACTTCCGCATTCATTATTTCAAAATCAACCCTTCTTCTATTTGGATTATCGCAATTACTTATTCACCTAAATGGTTTTGACTGCTATAATTAGGTATACGAACGAAATTAAACTATCTAGCGTAAACTATTTTAAAGGATTAGGAATGATTTTTCTGTTATTATCAATGATTACGAAACAGAATCTAAAATAGTGCAGGTAAGAATGATAACTTATTCGATTTTACGAAGAAATGTAAAACCGAATATCTTTTAGAGAAATGTGGCCATAATAACTTTTGATCGTTTCATCCTGATCTTTCATAATATATAAATTTCATTGCTGGCCGCAAAAGTTCAGAATGACGACAACTTAACCCAAACCCCTTTATTATGTTTTTTTCAATAGGTCTCCTCTCTGGCATATTTTCTAAATATTTATTTGCTTCATCTACACAAATCCCAAATAATCTAACAGCATTTTCCGAAGGGTAGGTCAATTTCTTTTGTTTTATACTTTTATATTCTCTAAAGGAAATCCAATTACTACAAGAGTTTTTATCGTAATTGGATTCCCTACTGGTTAAATCATTTTCCCAATTATGGCATTTATATTTTTGTAATTTTTTTTTTATAACCCACCCAGCAGTAAACGCACGTGAGTGAATATTTAATCTTTCTTGCCTTGCTGATCTCTGAATGCTTTGAGTTTGTACAAAATTCAACATCTCTGAGGACTCAGGTGATTCCAAGTCTATCTGCTTTTCTGCATCATAAAATAGAGATTTTAACTTTAATATTTGTTTCCCTGAGTCCTCTTCACAATTATAACTCTCTGAGTGAAATTTTATAAATCTTGTGATTAACAGTGATTTAAAAATGCTTTTAACAGTGTGGCAATCTGGATTCGTATTTCTAAAATTATACGCCCTCGTCTGACCAAAGAAATTTTCTATTGGATCCGAATTTAAATATCGTGGGCGTATAATTTTTACATTTTTTGTCTTTAAATATTGCCACATTCTCTGATAACTTTTTAAAGTTTTAATCCAATTTTTCAATGACGGCACAGATGTTTCCTTACCGTGGTTATCTACAAATTTAATTTCTTGGAGCTTTTTTTAGCATCTATCCAAAATTGGTGGTGCTGAGACTTCCTGGCGTAATGGTTTCTCTTTTGAAATGTTACTGTTTCCATTGACAGAATCGAAGAGATCGTCAAAGAAGGAAACAATTTCGGCCGTATTCCTTAAAGTGCTGCTTACTGGTGTTCCATCAGCATAATGAGCTAAAAAAAATAACATACATACATATATACACAGACTCACGCCTGTTTCCCCGAAGGGGTAGGCAGAGGCATATTAAACGCCCACTTTTCGCCAGTGTTTTGATCCCACGTAATAGGTGGCGAGCCTATTGCCGGTTTTTGGGACATTTTGTTTGCCAGAGCCTCGTCCGTTGATCGGCAGGTGCACCACTTGCAGGTGAGGTTGGCTTGGGACCCTAAGTTCTTGGTGGGAACCCTATGCACCCATAAAAAAAATAAGTATACAACGCTAATTAATAACAAGTTAAGTGAAATTCTTTAAATATGTTATAATTCAAATAACAATCTATCCTGACTGAATCATGATCATGGTGGACAATTCTAATGGAAAATAGCCATCTAAGCTGTATAGAGTGCACAAGTCACAAGTGTGTGCGCAAACGCAAGCGCACGCTAATAATCTATAATAATCATAATCTAAAACAATCGGAGACAGATTAGAATCAAGGGCTTAATGCCCTTTCTATAAAAAAAAACAATTATTATATTTTCTCTGCCCTGGCAGTCGAACCTGAAAACTCATATTGCGTACTGAATTACTGAGGTAATTGAAACATATTATTAACCAACTAGCAACTTACAAAACTGTGCAAAGTATGACAATGTAGCAGCTACTGTTCTGCTGAACACTCTGGTGCAATATTTCACCTGAAACATAATAAATTAACACGTTGACTGCCATAGAAGAAATGAGAAAAATCACATAAAAACTTTTTTGTGAAAATTGTCGCGAAATGCTTAGATTTAAAAATATATCTAACTTACAGTTTAATTAGTTAAGTAGTTTTCAAAATATTTTCAAAAACCTTTACGAGGTCACCGGTGACCTACATGGCGCTGTGAAGCGAAAAAATCAAAAACCGTTACGTAGGCGCCGGAGTTACCACGGCTCCGGTCACCCGCAACCCGCAGTGTGTCGTCATCGCTGGAGCCGCGTACACGTCGCGTTGCTTATAGTCAGTTTTGAATTTTTCTTAACGGTTTCTTTATTCAATCAGGGATACTGAGCGTTTGGATTTAGATTTTAATATTTCACAAGATGATTTGCGTGATATAGATTTGCTAGAAGCTAGTATCTTTGAAGAGATAAGAAGAAATTGTGATTTGAATGAAAATGAATATTCAGATTGTGAAGATGTTTTTATCCGTCCTCCAAAGAAGCGCAGACGCATTTTTATTACCAGTGACTCCGAGCCCGAATGCGATCCTGTGGAAAAGTTTGTTACGGAAAACATACCTAGTTTGATTGGAAGTACGCCACAAAAATGGTTCGAACCAAAGGGCACCAACCAACTGTTATCGCCTTTACAGAGCCAACAGGTAATTGTTTCTTTTTATAGTTTGCACGTGTTGTTTCTTTTTTAGTGTTCCGTAGTCCTGACAAGGAACCCTTTTAGTTTCGTCATGTCCATCTGTCTGTCCATCTGTCCGAGAGGTGCTGCTAAAAGACTGTTTGTACGGGAAAGCCGTAATTTTGTAGAGGTGTGTTTATCAATTACGCCAACAAAAGAGTAAAATAAAATTTATGAAAATATTTTTTTAGTGTAGATCTCCTACATGTGAATTGGACAGATTTTATTTTCTTTGTCTACCCAATCCTGTGGGGTATCGTTAAATTAAATTTTTCTCGTCTAGTAGATCTTATACATTTTTTCATTTTTATGTGCTTTATACGTTTTTTCATTTTTCATTTGCATAGAGGCTTTATACAATTTTTCCATTATATTGTAGGAATGAAGGAACCATATGCCAGTCACCTGCGGAATGCTACTCAAGGAGAATATTTCAGCCTGATGGTACCAGACGAAATATTTGAAGAGATTGCAGTTCAGACAAATTTGTTTGCAGAACAGCGAGAAAAAAGCGCAAAGCCTTCGTCACGCTTACATAAGTGGAAACCAACCACAACGGATGAGATAAAATGATTCTTTGGCTTAATATTGTACATGGGTCTTGTGAAATTGCCAAAAAATTGTCTTTATTGGAGTACAGACCGAGTTTTTAGACAAACTTTTCCAGCTACTGTAATGAGCCGAAACAGATTTGAGATAATTTTGCAGAATTTGCACTTCACAAATAATGAAACAGCTGATCCTAATGATAGAATTAGTAAAATACGTCCTCTTATCGACAAATAAAACGAAAACTTTGTAAAGCACTATGGTCCTAAGGAAGATGTATGCGTAGATGAAACTCAAGTCCCATTCAGAGGACGTATAATTTTCAGACAGTACAATAAGAGCACAAGACACAAATACGGAATGAAACTGTTTAAGCTCTGTACAATACCAGGCTACACATGCAAATTGCAAATGTATGCAGGTAAAAATAATGAGATTTTGAATACCACGCCCACGAAAGTTGTGATGTCTTTATGTGACCATATTTTGAGTTTGGGGCATACAGTTGCAACTGATAATTGAATGGAAAATGAACGCGGTATATGTGTACTTAAATGGAAGGACACACGTGACGTGTTGATGCTATCGACAAAGCATTCAAAGGGATTTTCAAAAATCACCAAAAAGGGCAAGATAATTCGGAAACCAAGAATGGTATTAGCGTATAATAAGGCAAAAGGAGCCTTTGATATGAGTGACCAAATGGCTGCGTATTCGTCGCCATTAAGAAGAACTGTAACACCTTACGGTGATACTTGTTAATGAAACAACTCCTCCAAAATGCAATCTTCTTATATTATTTTCTTGTCAAAGCACAGTGGTTACAAAGTACATGAAAACTTGTAAGAAACACTAGTGACGGACCACACAAGACGTTCGAGACGAAGCGTCCGCACGGATACGTCACACTACGCAGAGGCGCGAGCGAAGGTCTGTTTAGTACAACCAGAGTTCCGAGGTACCGGATGCAATGGGCGCGGCGGCGGTCTTATATAGGCGGCGCGTGTGAGTGTGTGCGTAGACTCGATACAGTGGGGAGCGCGTAGCCGCGATGCGCGTGGAGGTGAGCCGGGTCGCATGTTTATGTTGTTAAATCCTCCCCCTCTGGATACGAAGTCGTCCCGACGAGAAGACAGCCAGGAAAGGTGTTTCAGGTTATTGTCTTATTCTTGGTCGCCCACGTCTCGATCCAGATTGTGTAGGAGCGGGTGCTGCCTTTAGCTTTGGCGGTCGGCCCCGTTTCCTCAATGGACGCACTGGTAGAGGTGGCGTGCTGTCACTGCCCTGATAAGGAGTTAAGGCAGAAGTATGGTACACGCCTAAGGCCTGTCCAGGTGCGCTGGGATCTGAAAGCACATAAGAGGATACGCCATGGCGATCCATGATTAAATATGGTCCATCGCGCCGTGGACTGAACTTGGCGCTGACTCCTCTAGCCGAATTGCTAATGGGGTGAGTCGAAGCCAAAACTAAATCACCAGCCTTATAGCCGATGTCTTTGCGGCGTCCTCTGTCCGCAATTTCCTTCCTGCGCTCTTCTTTCATTTCTCGTACTTCCCGAGCTCTATTCAAAGTATTGGCAATCAGTAGTAGCTTCGGAGTTATCTCGGGGATGAAGTTCTCAGACTGGATGATTGCCCGCATGTCATGTGCATTATCGTCCGGAGTTCGAAGTTCTCTAGCAAAAGTTAAGTATGCAGGAGTGTAACCAGTAGTCAGACTGTTTGCAGTATTCATTGCAAATCTAATACTAGACAACTTATCGTCCCATGTGCAATGATTATCTTCTACAAGGATGGCCAACTGTGTCTTCAAATCTCTATTCTTCCGCTCTACTGGATTTGCTGCGGGACGATAAACCGGAGTTAAAGCATGCTTGATGTTGAGGCAAAAGGTAAGCTGCTGCATAACGGCACTAACGAATTGTGGTCCATTGTCACTTATGAGCTTTCTAGGCAGTCCATATCGTAGAAAGACAACATCTATCAAGATTTTCGCGCAGTACTCAGCGCTCGCAATCTTCATTGCAAACAGCTCAATCCAGCCTGTCGCCACATCTTCGACTATAAAGATCCATGTATTGCCATTGGCTGTGGTTGGCAAGGGTCTAAATAGATCGAAGGCAACGGTCTCAAACCTCTGATTGATCGGGGTACTTTGGAGTAATCCTGCTGGTTTCATATTTGATGGTTTGTACCGTTGACAAGAAACGCAGTTTTTGACATATGCTTCAACATACTTCCTCATTCCCTTCCAATGATGGCGTCGAGAAATGCGTTGATAGGTTTTGTCAGCACCGTAGTGTCCGGCTAACGGATCATCATGATAAACAACTAAGACGTTGGCCCCCTCATGCTGTGGTACGACGAGCTGAGCTTCCTCCGAGTCAGTACTAGGGTTGTACCGGTAAAGTAACCCATTGTTCATTATATAACCCTTACTACTCCAATAAACAGCGTTTTCAGTTTTCTCAGCATCTTCTAAGGCGAGCACAATGCGGCGTATCTGGTCATCCTTTAACTGCTCGTCTCTTATTTCTGAAGGAGATCGCTTGGGCATATTTACTTCAACGCTACATACTTCGCATTGCTTAGAAGATACATCATCGCAATTAGGTCTTGACAGTGTGTCTGCAACTACATTAGTCCTTCCCGGGGTATATTTGATCGTGATGTCATAGGCTTGTATTTGCAAAGCCCATCTCGCTAGTCTGCCTGTAGGAGATCGTAGAGACATAAGCCACTTCAATGCCTGGTGGTCTGTTATCACGGTAATTGGGAGTCCTTCGATGTAGCCTCTAAATTTTGCAATAGCCCATACTACAGCAAGAGCCTCTCTTTCAGTGGTTGAATAATTTCTCTCAGCTGCGTTTAGCAATCGGCTGGCAAATTCGACCGGATGCTCATCATCGCCCTCCCCCTGGACCAAAACCGCTCCGAGAGCATATTTGCTGGCATCTGTCTTGATAACGTACGGTTTGGTGCTGTCAGCTTGGCGAAGAATTGGAGCCGTTGTCTGGTGGGATTTCAGCTGATTAAAGGCACCTTCTTGTTCAGAGGTCCAGTTCCATATTGCCTTTTTCTTTGTTAGGCGAGTTAGCGGTTCACTAATTTGCGCGAACTTTGGGATGAACCGCCTGTACCATGAGCAGGTTTGCAGAAACGTTAACAGGTGCTTGACATTCCTAGGAGCAGGATATTCCAGAATGGCCGATACCTTCTGTGGATCAATCTTTAATCCGTCTGGAGTAATGAGGTAGCTCAAGTATTTTATGGTCGGAGAACAAAATTTGCATTTTGCAAAGTTAACTGCAAGGTTATACTCCTTTAACCTTTGAAGAACTTTCTCTAGGTCCGCCAGATGACTTTCAAAGCTGGAAGACATAATGACCAGGTCATCCAAGTATGCTAGCATTTTTACATCTTCCAGGCTAATGCGCACTCTATCAATGAGACGTTGGAAAGTGGCAGGCGCGTTACGCAGTCCAAAGGGCATCCTTGTGAACCGATATACTCCGAACGGTGTAATGAACGCTGTTTTGTCTTGGTCAGCCTCTTTGACCTTCACTTGCCAGTACCCTGATTGCAGGTCTAGCGTAGACATAAACGGCGTTGGCTTGGCTGCATGTAATAGGTCATCGATCCGCGGAATCGGATAAATATCTGGCACGGTTATCGCGTTTAGCCGTCGATAATCAATGCAAATTCGCATTGAGCCATCCTTCTTAGGAACCATCACAACCGGTGCTGACCATGGTGAGGAACATGGCTCAATAATGTTCCTGTCTAGCATCTTTAATATTTCTTTCTTCAGCATCGCTTGCCGTGGAGGTGATACCCGATACGGTGGCACAGAAATGGGGTTATGATCCCGCGTATCGATGCTATGTTCCGCTATTGTTGTTGGTTCATTGCTTTCACCGAATGCTTCCATATTCCTATGCAGGACTTCTCTTATTTGGATTTTTTGTACTGTATCCAATGTCTCCGAGTCCACATCGTCCAAAGAAATAGACCCTATTTCCACATCGTCACTACCGTCGTCGCTTGGAAACAATAATCTTGAGTGCGGTGACAAGTCAACTTCAGCGAGATGCGTATTTATTTGGGCGTCCCGGTACATAAAGTCGATAAAACTTGGTGAGTAGCCATCGAACAGTGCTCTTTTCTTCCTAGGCGTCGTTGGTGGATCTATAAGTACTACTCTGTACGGCCTCTCACAGGCGCATGACCCAGGTAGCGCTGCTTCTCTAGGGCTTCTAGATTTTCTTAAATCCACCGCACCACAGGCACTGGATTCGGGCAATGCTGGTCCTCCGTCAGCGATATTGCCCATGGAACCTTCCGGTGTGATCGGCAAGGGAGAAATAAGATCCGGTAGTTCAAGTTCTTGTAGAAACTCCCTTCTTGTCGGGCTTGATAAAGGGGTGTTCTCGATGTGAGCCATTGATGTTTCCTCGTTACCCTCCACGCATAAGTTGTAAAAGTGGTCTGGATCGTCGACAAAGTGCCAGCACAGTTGGGGAATATTAAGAACTATCTCGGCATCCTGGATGAATCCAACCCCCAGTAGAGTACGTGTCTCTCGTGACTCTGGAAACACGATAAAAGTTGTGGGAATCACCGGGTTGCAAAGACTGACCGGTACCTTGATCATTAGTACATCGCGCTGCGTCTTCCCACCGTCGGCTAGTGTAACTATAAGTTTTTCCTTGCTGAAGTTGTAGCCCTGCTGGCGTAGACATTGATAAAGTCCATATGAAGCCACGCTTGTCTTCGAACAGGAATCTACGTATGCTGTTCCTGATATCCTGCCTACGCTGATCCCGATTATCGGCCTTGGACGAGCATCAGTCTTGATGTTGATGGCACAGAAACTAACCTCCTGCTTGATAGGAGTCTTTTTCATGCAAGTCGGACATTTAGAGCGTACCACACCCGGTGCACCACAACCATAACACGAAAATTTCGGCTGGGAGGGTGATGGCATTTGCGCTGCTACAGACGAGGCAGTTGGTTGCACGAGTGGTGGCTGAGTTGAAGGTGCGGTCGTATTTGTACTCCCTTGATCTCTTGCCCTTCTGCGACAAATTTCCGTGGAATGACCTGGCAGCCTGCAGTACCCACATCGTATCTTTTTGGGCACCGAAGTTTCCTTTGAACGTTCTGACTGAGTTCCAGGATGTTTTTCAAGTAGCAGTTGTTCCACTCCCCTAGCTGCTCTTCTACAAGTCGTCGTAGGTGGATACGGATTCTCTAGGTATTTTGCCGCGAATTTTGAATCGTAACTGGCCGTATATCATATCCAGCTGCTGCGTTTCTGTGTGCTCTGGATCTGGTAACTGCGCAAAAAGAGCTCTCTTTCGGGATATAAATGTGTCAGTCGGCTCCTTGTCTTCCTGTTTTATACCGACTATGTCCTGATATACAAGAAATGCTGGCCTCTTGGGAGCATAGGCTTCTCGAATTCTAGCTTCAAAATCTGCCCAGGTACTGACGCGCTTCTTGATACCATTCCACCAAATTGCCGCTTCACCTTTTAATATCAATGGTACGCTGTTAATGGCTTCCTCGTCATTGATGTTTTCAACGGTCTTGAAAACAGTTGCTGCCGTAAGGAACGCTTCAACAACTTCTGTGTCCCTTGTTCCATCATAACATTCCTTACAAATGGCAAAGGAACTGCGCTGTTGTGACCCAACCTTCACAATTAGCCGCTTAAACTGGTCTTCAGAAAGGTTCATACCGCCTTCTGTTCTTTCCTTCTTGGCTATTCTTCTCGCCTTTGGGCTTGCCTTCTTTAAGGCCTTTACGTTGAGCGCCAGTTTTGTAACACCTTACGGTGATACTTGTTAATGAAACAACTCCTCCAAAATGCAATCTTCTTATATTATTTTCTTGTCAAAGCACAGTGGTTACAAAGTACATGAAAACTTGTAAAAAACACTAGTGATGAACCACACAAGACGTTCGAGACGAAGCGTCCGCACGGATACGTCACACTACGCAGAGGCGCGAGCGAAGGTCTGTTTAGCACAACCAGAGTTCCGAGGTACCGGATGCAATGGCTGCGCGTAGCAGACTGCGCAGGCTAGGCGCAGCGGCGGTCTTATATAGGCAGCGCGTGTGAGTGTGTGCGTAAACTCGATACAGTGGGGAGCGCGTAGCCGCGATGCGCGTGGAGGTGAGCCGGGTCGCATGTTTATGTTGTTACAGAACTGTTAAATGGTATAAAAAATTGGGAACAGAAGTTATTCTAAATACAGCTGTGGTGAATGGATGGTATAACGAAAATAGAAAAGTTAATGAAGGTATTGTAGAGTACAGAAGAAAGTTGGTCGAGTATCTCGTAGATTCAGGAATTGATAGGTCTGAAGACACAGAAAAAACCGATAGACCAAAACGAATGAAGCACCAGTTGAAAAAACGAGAGGGCAAGGTCAGAAACACAAGACGTTTCTGTTCAGAATGCTACAAGAAAAACGTTGCGATACTTGGTTCATCAGCAGCCAAAAACAATACAAAAAAAGTGGCAACATACTGCCATGAATGTCCTAATGAACCTTTTTTTGTATGGCTTGTTTTAATAAAATTCACCGCTATGTTTAAATTTTTAACTCTTAAATTTAACATTTTAACATTACTCTTTTGATAGTTTTTATTACTGTTAATAAACTTACAATAATTTTGTGGCCTTCTGAATGCTTAAGTAGTTTTATTTGACCCATTTAGTTCCCATTCTCGCCAGGCACTCCAGATAAAAAGTAGCCTATGTGTTTTTAAGGTAAAAAATGTCCCTATGTAAAGTTTTATTAAAATCTGTCAGTCTTATTTAGTGATATAATGCACAAAAACAAGAAATAATTCACTTTTCACTGGTCAAAAATTTCGCCTTCAGAATTTTAGTAGAAAAGTCAAAAATATTGACGACAGACCAAAACCATGCGTAAGACGTAATCTATAGCGCCACTCCGGTCACCTGAGTACACAAAATGTACGGGAAATGCGTCCTACGGCGTTTAAATTGCTATCAAAAACAGGTTTTCCTTGAGCTCACCGGTGACCGTCATGGCCCATAGATACAGGTAGGGGTCCGGTTACCGGTGACCGGCGTGGCAGTCAACGTGTTAATTATTATTAAAAAAAAAGGAAAGGCCATCGGCAAATGTCACTGCCATTTTGTAAGAATTGTGCATTTTTTAATAAAACTAATTTGTAAACTGATGGAAGACTGTTAAAGGTTTATAAAATAACAATTCTCTATGTTTATTTTTGTAAATTTTTATCAGTTTATTATCGTCATCAGCCTTTTACAGTCCACTGCTGGACTAGGCCTCTCCTTTGAAAGGAGGTATTGGCCTACTATACCACGCTGACCAAACGGGTTGGTATACGGTTTGTGTCAAGTGTTCCTTCTCTTACAGTAATGTTCTCTGCATAATATGTTCCCTCTGTCGGCTCTTACGACACCCAGGGGATGATATGGGGTGGTGACATTCCGTATTCTTAATCCGTCACCATATATTTATATCACCGATATATTTTATTATCATTGTACAAATAATGTATGAAAAATTACCTGAATCATTTTTATTTTTTCTGGAATAACATGTTTATCATTCAATTTATGTAGGAGTCGCATTTGGGCGTGACTGCAGTCTGTTTTGTAGACTTCTACTATATCAGTCCACTTTGAAATTTGTCCATTTATTCTTATGCTTTTTGTTAAAAAAATATTCCTTAACCCTTTATAAGGTGTGGTGGATCGTATATAATATGCAACTTCCATTCGTCAATCTGAATTGTATCATCTGTAACATTAAAAATATATTAAGAGAAATAGATCAAATATTTTCAGTGAAAACTAGAGACAAGTTTTAATGTAAGCTTACCAAGATTTTCATCAGACAAAATTTGTTATCGCCGTGTGTTTGTTTGTAAATTCTTAAAGGCAGCTTGAATTGCTGTGCCCTGGGGCCCAATTCCGCTTAATAAATATAGTCGCAATATCATGTCAGTGTCATACTTACTCTGACTCTGCTATTTATCAAAATAGCAATACATTCAGAAGACTTGAAAGTGGAGACTATCCTGACAGCTATTTGCTGGGTGACAGTGGATACCCATTGAAGGTAAAAACTTAAAAATATCGTAAAAAATATAAAAGCTATTAAGTATAGCTAGCTAGTACGAGTATATAATAGGAAGAGAGCTACAGAATTAAATAAGACTATCCATGTATCATACATAAGTAATCAATTTATTTAAAACATACAATTTCTCTTTAATCATTCCTTGGCACTCCAAATAAATTCTTCAGATTGAAGTTTCCACCTGAAAAGTAAATTATAATATTAAAAACTTATAAAACAGCAGAAATATTTTTCTTTTCAGAATTATCTATTGACACCTTACTTAAATCCTACAACAAGAGGACAGCAAAAATATAATGAAGCTCACATAAAAACGGGATAATACGTGGGTAGTTGTAGCATTGACATCAAAAATTTTAAGCTGCACTTATAAAATTTAAAATAAATAGTTAAAGTTTATATTCTTAAGTTATTTTAATGAAATTACTTTAATAATAAGAAGCAGTCCCTGCCAGTAAAGTGTAGACACTATCCTACATACATTTTACATCTCCAAATTTTTTTACACACTATGTCACAACCACTGCAAGACTCAATGAACAGTTTAAAGGAAATGTTCCTGAAGCGGATGGCTGATTTTGAAGCGGAGTTACCAAAATCACAAAGTACTCCATCGGTGCCTGGATTGGCCTCTGAATATACCTCCTTCAAGTCATTTGTGTTAGAAACTCTGAGAGCTTTTCAGCAGCAAATAGATCTTCTTGCCAATACAGTGGACTCAATGGAGATGAGGACAAGAAGAAAAATGTTGCTGCTGCATGGTGTGGCGGAGGACAGTAAAGAAGATACTGGCAATGTGATTGTTAAGGTCATCAAAGAGCATCTCAAGTCCGACATAACTGTTGCTGATATCCGACGCTGTCACAGAATGGGACGCACATCAAACAGCCACAAGCCCCGGCCCATTGTGTTGAAATTCAATAACACCTCAGTACGTGACAGCATATGGTTCGGCAAAACCAAGTTCAAGGGCACAGGTGTAACGGTTTCCGAATTCCTCACGAAGCAGCGACATGAAGCTTTTATGGCCGCACGTCAAAAGTTCGGTGTATCACAATGCTGGACCAAGGACGGCATCATCCACGTTCTGGCGCCTGATGGTTCGCGGCATCGCGTAGTCAACCTCGGGGATCTGCACAAGATAGAGCAGAAGGACGTGGAGAAGCCAATCACGCCAGCGAAGCCAGCCGCAAAGACGAAACGGACTGTGGCCCAAAAGAAATAAGTTTATGTTTGTTTTGGTTGATTGCCGGTCCGGGTAGTAAGTAATATGTATTTATCATTTATAATCTTTCTTGCTTTGTACCCACTTATCTGCTTCACTTTTGTACTTCTTAAATACACTTATAATTAGCCCAATATCTAATATTTATGTCGGTGTCTGATATTTTTATTTTCCCTTACAAACTGTCAACTGTCACTTACTCCGTCTCCTGTCAAATCAACTATCTGTTTGGGTACAAGGCTTTTTGGACTATTATATTTCTTTTTCATTTTTCTTTTATACCCTTTTCTTGTTCTTGCGATATACTTTGTTTCCTTTTCCACTAACTCTTAAAATTATTTTTATATTGTTTTGTTACTACCCGGACCAATCTTAGTTTTATTTTCCAATCAATTTATTTTATGAAATCTTCTTTAGTCTTGTTTCAATGTAACCTGATCTTTTTTCTACTCTTGGCTCTACTGGCAGGTGGTGTATTATTGGTAATTTAAAAACTTTTTTTTTTGTTTGTATATTTGTATATATATTTATTTAGATTATATTTATTATATTATCATATTTAAGTATTGTACCTGTTATCATTGATATCAATAATATTAGTGATGATGATAGTTTCCACTCAGTATGTAGTGTAGATGACAGTTTTAGCAGTATACCGTCACTTTCCGATTGTCTTAATTCACAGTTTTCTGATGTACCTAAAAATTTCAATGCCGTTCATATCAATGCCCAAAGTATTCCGGCACATTTCACTGATATGCTGGCCAATTTAGACTGTAAGAGCATTCATGCTATCCTTGTTTCTGAGTCATGGCTTAAGCCCTGTCTACCTTCTACATTATACTCCCTCCCTGGTTTTCAACTTATCAGAAATGATCGCGTGGTTGGGGGCGGTATGGGTGTTGCCATATATCTTCGCTCTCATATCCCTTACAAAGTGTAAGTATGTCTGCACAACCATCGCCTTCAAATGAAGGTGAGCATTTATTTCTGGAAGTTGCATTAAACCACACCAAACTCCTTCTCGGCGTTTACTACTGTCCTTCATTACGTATAGATTATTTTTCTACTTTTGAAACCCTACTGGTTAATCTCGTGCCCTCTTACAGTCATACTATCATAATGGGTGATTTTAACACATGTCTGCTTAAAAATGATTCTCGTTCTTCGTCTCTTGTTTCTATTTCAATAGCCTGTAATCTTACAATACTATCCTTAAGTGCAACTCATCATTTCCCACATTCCACACCTTCCCTTCTCGACATAATCATGGTTTCTTCTCGAGAACATGTTGCCACGCACGGGCAATATCCAGCAGACATGTTTTCTTACCACGACCTGCTCTATATCTCGTACAAAATTCGTCCGCCTAAAATGAAGCGGAACGTACTAATGCAGCGCAATTTTGGTGGCATGAACACCGATTCTCTTCCTAAAGATGCCAGTGATATTAACTGGATTCCACTTCTCAATGCCGAATCCATTGATGATAAGGTTAGCGTCTTTAAAACTCAAATCACTGAATTGTATGATAAGCATGCACCCATTCGACCGGTGAAGATTAAACACCCTCCCTCACCATGGCTTACTGAAAGCATCAAACAGCTTACACACAAGAAAGCTGCAGCAAAATTCAGGTATAAAATTAGGCCCGACGATAACAACCTGCAAAAATATGTTGCGATTAGGAATCACTGCAATAGGGTGTGTAGGGACGCACAACGCCAACATATCCATAATTCTGTGAAAAACGGAGATCCAGCAAAGGTCTGGAAATTTCTTAAAACCCTGGGGGTCGGCAAATCACCTCAACTTACTACCCCTAATGACTTCAATATTGACTCGCTCAATCAACATTTCGCTACCTCGTCCAATATTGATAGGACTACTAAAGAAAGCACTCTTAACTATCTTTCATCCCTGCCAACCCCTAGTTATTCACCATTTGTCTTTAATCATTTCACTGATAGTGATGTTAAGAAGAGCATAATGTCAATCACATCCAACGCAGCTGGTAGTGACGGTGTCAACCGTAATATGCTCCTTCTCATCCTTGATTTAATCCTACCCATCATTACTCACATCATTAATTACTCCTTGTCCAGTGGTGAATTCCCATCGATGTGGAAGGATGCCCTAATAACTCCAATTCCGAAAAAATCACATCCTTTATCCTTTTCTGATTACCGACCTATTTCTATTCTACCATTCCTTTCCAAAGTCCTCGAACGTCTCATTTACAATCAAGTCAACTCGTTCCTTTCTAAAAATAATCTCCTTAATCCATTCCAGTCCGGCTTCCGTCCAGGCCATAGCACCGCTACAACCCTTATCAATATTACGGATGACATCAGGGCTGGTATGGAGAGCGGACAGCTCACAGTCCTTGCTCTGCTAGATTTTAGCAACGCCTTCAATACAGTGGATTTTGATATTCTACTTGGCCGTCTTTGCTCTCTTAACATATCTCCTACGGTGATTGATTGGTTTCGTAGTTACCTGTGTGGCCGCCGACAGCGTATACGAGTTGAAAATTCACTCTCTTCATGGTGTAACACGGCTGTTGGCGTGCCCCAGGGCGGCGTGTTGTCTCCTTTACTCTTCGCAATTTTTATAAATTCTATATCAAACAATCTTCGCTCTTCCTATCACCTTTATGCAGATGATCTCCAAATCTATACGCAGTCGACATTGGCTCAGATGTCACACTCTATAGGTACCATCAACAGTGATCTTGCACAGATTAGTAGCTGGAGCAAATCCTATGGACTTATAGTGAACCCCTCGAAAACGCAGGTCATTTTTGTTGGTAGTTCGAGAATGTTATCGAAGATGGACTGGTCTCAACTTCCTAATGTTATATTTAATGGCACTGTTATTCCTATATAGGATAAAGTAAAAATTCTGGGCTTAATCATTGATTCTACCCTTTCCTGGCGCTCACAGGTCCAAGAAGTGAGTCGTAAGATATTTGCTTCGGCAGGTTCATTGCGAAGACTTAGGAATTTTCTTCCTACTGCCACCAAAATTGCACTTGCAAACTGTCTTCTATTACCCATTATTGATTATGCAGATGTCACCTATCCAGATCTCGCCGAAAACCAACTAGACAAACTTGAGCGCCTTCAAAATCTCTGTATACGATTCATATTTGGATTACGCAAATACGATCATGTCTCACAATTTCGAACACAACTCAAGTGGTTTACCCGTACGATTTCGCCGGAATACTCACATACTTTCTTTACTATACAACATATTGTTTAACCCTTCAACTCCCTCCTATCTTAAAGGAAGATTCGAATTCCTACATGATACGCATAACCGTTATTTAAGGTCATCAGAAAATTTAAAGCTGAAGATGCCGGCTCATTGCACGGATTTTATTGATAAATCGTTTTGTGTCACTGCTGTTCGCCTATGGAATGCACTCCCATTACATATAAGACAGGCTCAGACGGTAACAAAGTTCAAATCCTTAGTCAAGGATCACTACTTATCACTATGATATTTCCCGTTCTAATATTATTTTAAGTATTATTTATTATTTATGTATGTGTATGTATGTATGTTGTATGTATGTATGTATGCATGTATGTGTTTATGTTTGTATGTATAAGTATTTATATATGTGTAGTACATTCTTATAATATTGAATAAATGTATATATTTAAAGTATTATTTATCATCTTATTACTGGTACACTTACAACTACCATTTCTTTCCTACCAATAATATCTCCATCCAAAGGTTGCCTGGTAGAAATCGCTGTTAGCAATAAGGCCGCCCTTTGTACTTTACTTAATATAAAATTTCTTTACATATGTTCTTAAAAGTGTACAATAAAGTATTAAATAAATAAATAAAAACGAGAAATGTAGTAAAAAGGCAGTATGGAGTCTTAAAACGACGTTTTCCTGTCTTGGCCATAGGTATTAGATTAGAATTAAAAAATGCTGTCAACGTCATCATTGCATGTTGTGTCTAACACAATATTTGCATTTTAAGTAATGAACATGAACCAGTGAATGAAAATATTACACAGAACAGATATGGATTGCGACGATTACAAATTACAAATTATTGTTATATGCAATAAATTAATGTAATAATGTTAATTAATTGTTTTCTTATATTATTACATACCTTTTATTTGATCTAGTACTTCTATTTTTATTTCTAAATCTTTTCTCGCCGATTCTAACTGTAGGTATAGGCTTCTTTTAAATTCAAGTTCTTTTTCCAACAATTTGTTTTTTAAATCTTCACCTTGAAGTTTTTTATTATTAACATCTTGAAATCCTGTACACAGGGTAGACACAACTTCTGTTTGTGGATGGTTCTGTTTTTTTAGTCCAGGCCTCCGCCTTTTCCAAAGCGGAGATGCTGATACTTTTGAACATGATGGTGTGTTCATTATATCATCTTCCTTCACTTCTTTTAATGACATGTCCTGAAATCATATTTAAGTGTAAGTAATAGAGCTTACTGTGACTTCGTCAGTATACAAATGATTATCATAAGAAGCATGGCCAGCTTCTATAATATAAGTTTGATCAAGATCAGATCAGATTCAGCAGTTTATTGCATAAAAGGTAATGTTACAAAAAGATAGAGAAGTCCTTTCACAATTTATTACCTTAGTACAGTACATAAGGGCCTAGGGCAATATAAATCTGCCAGTAGTTACCGTAATGAGTTCAGCATCTAAAATGATAGCCTGGGCGCCTTCATTGGTGGGTTCTGAATCTATGGCATTGATCTGTGATATTGGTATGGTGATGACTGAATCCGATTCTAAAACATCAGCAATACCACTGCAACCTCGACCCATCAAATCGCAGACTAGTTCCAGTATTGGGTCTGTTTTCATGATTGATGGTCCTCCACCTGTTCCGATAGTACAGCTCCTGTTTCTTGAGTTGTAAATTTTTGCCTCACTTTTCATTTTCTCCCAAACGCGCAGATGAGCATCTTTACTTCTAAGATAAAAATAGATATATAATTCACATGTGGTAATTTTCAGATGATAAAATATGGCATGTTGGTTTTTATTTAAATGTTAAAACTAACCTGTACATCATTCCCGTTGAGTTATATTGGGTACAGAGATTTATCCAAGCCTCGTTCTTAGCTTGGTTAGTTGCACCGTCTGTTCTCTTATTTAACATTACATTTCTAAATGTATACACCAATTTTACCAACTTATCTTTCTCGTCTACTGTAAAATTTTGACTACGCATTCTTTTTTCGGACATTTTATTATAATATGACGATTTCCGAATGCAAAAGATTGATATAAAACGTAAATTACACGCGAAGGCGATCAAAACAAACAATGGGTTAGTGTCTAGAGTTCAACGACAACCATAGAACACCATAATTATACGACGACAACACAGTTGGGTTGTCGTTGCTAGTTACACTCGACTGTCAAATACAAATAAGCACAGATTATATGAAAGTTTCGTTATGCAAGTACAGAGTAAATATTCTTAAAAATATTAATTTCAATAGAAATACGAATGAAATAATATTAATAATTACTATTAAAACATTATTTATGATAAACGTACCTATTTGTGTAAATACTTTAGAGAAATGGATAAAAAACTATAGCGTATAAATGTATCGATAAGTTCAAAGAACAACCAGTCACCAGCATCGAAAATAAAACGTCACATATCTATGTGCCCCCTAGTTAGGTGACAGAAGTGATGGTGAAACGAAATTTTATATAGGGGTTGGTTTAGGGGAGCTTTTAAGTAAAGGGTCCCATACTTATGTGGTAGTACAGGGGGTGTTAGTGAAAACGGGCATAAATCTCTTTTATTTCCTATTTTAATAGTATTAAACATACGAGTAACTTGTATCATATTATAGTTATAAATCTTCAAAAAATGGTTTATAAAATGATGGAATGTGTTTTTAAGTTATTAGCTCCAATAAATCTTTTCTTTTCTGTCTTAAATACCTGGTTTTCTTTCAAAAGCCGGTATTAATTGAGTGTTAATAGTCTTCCGTTTGATAACAACAACCTTTTCAAACTCTTCATCTTTATAAGATGTTTTATAGAAAGCGGATTCGGGACATTCTTTCCTTACTTCAACTACTTTGGCTTCATTTATTTTCATTGATCCAAGATTCACACATCCTAAGCTTGAAAATAGTTTTTTAATGTCATAGAAGCATTCATAATTTAATTCGTGTACTTTAAAAGGCGGTCCATTTCTTTTAGCCATTTTTATAGCAGATACAAAAGATTCCGGTGTATACATAGGCTCACTTCTTATTTGGCGTTTGATCTGTCGTTCAATCAGCGAATGAACTGCATCTCCCTCATTTTTGGTGTGGCCCTTAATAAAGTACTTATGGCAAATTTTATTTTTATTAAGACATCTAACAGCATACAAATACAATCCTACCATGAATTTTTTTTTGTTGCCCAGCACAGTTGTCACTATAAAATATGATCTCCGTTTTTCCAGCATCTGATGCACTTTTCAAATATTCATAAACGTAACTAGGTCGTTCGTTAACCAAGTTCGTTAACTCCTCTGTATCCATTTGACTCATCCCAAACGTAACAATCAGTTGTTTTATCAGGCCTCCTTCACTCGGCCGTACCTACAGCGATAAGTGCCTACACTTTCACGCGGCTTCCACGCCGCGTCGTCACCGCTCGCGCGCAGGGCTAGCTAATAACGTGAATTTTAATAGTGAACAACAAAAATGTCTCATCACAAGTCTGGTGCAAAGTATTGCTCATTTAAGGACGCGTTTACAAAATTAGTAGTTACAAAATCGCGTCACTACAGCGACACGGCGGCAGCGGTACGTACTACGTACGGTAACTTGCGGAAATGTAGTTCAACTAAATAACTTTGAGACTTTAGATTGTTTTTGTGATATGTATCTATGTTATAGGCCTGGAATATTATTATTATTTTGTCGGTGTCGTATGAATGTAATGATGGTAATGGTAACACGCAACAGACTTCGTTGACTGTTGTTGACATTATTACTTTGTAGACAAGTAGAAGAGACCCTACCACTGGATCTTATGAAGTAACCGTCCAGGGTTATTCGATAACTCTTGCTGGTACTCATATGTGAGTAGAGCTAGGCATGCCAAGCTTGGGCTCATTTTGTTTGTACATAAGAGACCCTACCACTGGAACTTATGAAGTAACCTTCCAAGGTTATTTGATGACTCTTGCTGGTACTCATATGTGAGTAGAGCTAGGCATGCCGAGTTTGGGCTTGGCATTCTCGTCAGGCATTCCAGATAAAAAGTGGCCTATGTGTTTTTAAGGTAAAAAATGTCCCTACGTAAAGTTTTATTAAAATCTGTCAGTCTTATTTAGTGATATAATGCACAAAAACAAGAAATAATTCACTTTTCACTGGTCAAAAATTTCGCCTTCAGAATTTTAGTAGAAAAGTCAAAAATATTGACGACAGACCAAAACCATGCGTAAGACGTAATCTAAAGCGCCACTCCGGTCACCTGAGTACACAAAATGTACGGGAAATGCGTCCTACGGCGTTTAAATTGCTATCAAAAACAGGTTTTCCTTGAGCTCACTGGTGACCGTCATGGCCCATAGATACAGGTCCGGTCACCGGTGACCGGCGTGGCAGTCAACGTGTTAATTATTATAAAAAAAAAGGATAGGCCATCGGCACATGTCACTGCCATTTTGTAAGAATTGTGCATTTTTTTATAAAACTAATTTGTAAACTGATGGAAGACTGTTAAAGGTTTATAAAATAACAATTCTCTATGTTTATTTTTGTAAATTGTTATCAGTTTATTATCGTCATCAGCCTTTTACAGTCCGCTGCTGGACTAGGCCTCTCCTTTGAAAGGAGGTATTGGCCTACTATACCACGCTGACTAAACGGGTTGGTATAGGGTTTGTGTCAAGTGTTCCTTCTCTTACAGTAATGTTCTCTGCATAATATGTTCCCTCTGTCGGCTCTTACGACACCCAGGGGATGATATGGGGTGGTGACATTCCGTATTCTTAATCCGTCACCGCACGGATATATTTTATTATCATTGCACAAATAATGTATGAAAAATTACCTTAATCATTTTTATTTTTTCTGGAATAACATGTTCATCATTCAATTTATGTAGGAGTCGCATTTGGGCGTGACTGCAGTCTGTTTTGTAGACTTCTACTATATCAGTCCACTTTGAAATTTGTCCATTTAGTCTTATGCTTTTTGTTAAAAAAATATTCCTTAACCCTTTTATAAGGTGTGGTGGGTCGTATATAATATGCAACTTCCATTCGTCAATCTGAATTGTATCATCTGTAACATTAAAAATATATTAAGAGAAATAGATCAATAATTTTCAGTGAAAACTAGAGACAAGTTTTAATGTAAGCTTACCAAGATTTTCATCAGACAAAATTTGTTATCGCCGTGTGTTTGTTTGTAAATTCTTAAAGGCAGCTTGAATTGCTGTGCCCTGGGGCCCAATTCCGCTAAATAAATATAGTCGCAATATCATGTCAGTGTCATACTTACGTCACAAAAAGCGTATTCTTCTAAATTATATGATATTTGAATGAAATTGTAACGAGATCGTATGTGTCAACGACGAACTGTTTATTTTAAATTATACGATAATGACATAAGGTTATCAGAATACCGCTTTTAAATCCATTCAAAATATGATATCAATGTCATTTAAAAATAGCAGAATTGGCCTCCTGGTCACACACCAGTGCCAGTGGGATCAGGCCAGTATTTCCAACAGCACTGATTATGCTGGCTAAAATTGCCTTTAACTCCACTCCAGAAGTGGCTCCTTTACAAAATACGACTGTGTGTACTGTTGCCAATTAAGTACGACCCCCCGCAACATAAACACAAGAGCGTGGTCAGCAAAATCATTTGAGGTGCTATTTAACTCGACAAATCCATTAATAATATCCTTATGTTTGTCATAAGATAACGCTGCCTCCAATGCCACTTCATCGAAGAGGATGGAGCAATATATTTTCTTCTCATCCCAAATATGGACCTGAAATCAATATTTGTTATATATTGCTTTAAATATGTGCAAAAACTTACATAATATTTGTACCACCTTTTATCACCACCATCTCTATATCGCTCACTTATTGCAAGACCAACATAACGCAAAAATCTTCATCTTACAGGGTGGCAGTTTAAAAAGTGAAAATGGAATTTTATAATATTGCAAGATTTCCTAATGTTCTTGGATGCATCGATTGTACACATGTGAAAATTCAATCACCAGAAGACTATATACCCTTATTAGTTTAACGATTTCTGACAGCTATTTGCTGGGTGACAGTGGATACCCATTGAAGGTAAAAACTTAAAAATATCGTAAAAAATATAAAAGCTATTAAGTATAGCTAGCTAGTACGAGTATATAATAGGAAGAGAGCTACAGAATTAAATAAGACTATCCATGTATCATACATAAGTAATCAATTTATTTAAAACATACAATTTCTCTTTAATCATTCCTTGGCACTCCAAATAAATTCTTCAGATTGAAGTTTCCACCCGAAAAGTAAATTATAATATTAAAAACTTATAAAACAGCAGAAATATTTTTCTTTTCAGAATTATCTATTGACACCTTACTTAAATCCTACAACAAGAGGACAGCAAAAATATAATGAAGCTCACATAAAAACGAGAAATGTAGTAAAAAGGCAGTATGGAGTCTTAAAACGACGTTTTCCTGTCTTGGCCATAGGTATTAGATTAGAATTAAAAAATGCTGTCAACGTCATCATTGCATGTTGTGTCTAACACAATATTTGCATTTTAAGTAATGAACATGAACCAGTGAATGAAAATATTACACAGAACACATGGATTTCGACGATTACAAATTACAAATTATTGTTACATGCAATAAATTATATTGTTTTCTTATACAGGGTGTCACAAGACCCATCACCAAGCCGAAGTCTACTCGTTGTGGACGTCATGCCAAGTCATACTAACCAAAATTAATACCTGGGAAACGAACTTTTTTTTAAGTTTTCACATTTTTTAAACCACAATTAAAAGCGCGCGCGTGTAATGCTCAAAATACCTACTTATGCATGGGGTCATAGGGCACCTAAAGAACATATTGGTGGGGTAAATGCATCGATTTTGTACCCAATTAGAAAAATTCCATACTAACTTTGAGCCTCAATATCTGCTGAACCAGTAATTTCCCAGGTATGGGGCTGAAGTAAAAAATGTTCGTAGTGATTGGTACAACATGGGATTTCAGTATTCGTTAAGGGTCTTTTTACACCCTGTATTATTACATACCTTTTATTTGATCTAGTACTTCTATTTTTATTTCTAAATCTTTTCTCGCCGATTCTAACTGTAGTTTGTATAGGCTTCTTTTAAATTCAAGTTCTTCTTCCAACAACTTGTTTTTTAAATCTTCACCTTGAAGTTTTTTATTATTAACATCTTGAAATCCTGTACACAGGGTAGACACAACTTCTGTTTGTCGATGGTTCTGTTTTTTTAGTCCAGGCCTACGCCTTTTCCAAAGCGGAGATGCTGATACTTTTGAACATGATGGTGTGTTCATTATATCATCTTCCTTCACTTCTTTTAATGACATGTCCTGAAATCATATTTAAGTGTAAGTAATAGAGCTTACTGTGACTTCGTCAGTATACAAATGATTATCATAAGAAGCATGGCCAGCTGCTATAAGTTTGATCCAGATCAGCTTCAGCAGTTTATTGCATAAAAGGTAATGTTACAAAAAGATAGAGAAGTCCTTTCACAATTTATTACCTTAGTACAGTACAAAAAGGCCTAGGGCAATATAAATCTGCCAGTACTTACCGTAATGAGTTCAGCATCTAAAATGATAGCCTGGGCTTCTTCATTGGTAGGTTCTGAATCTATGGCATTGATCTGTGATATTGGTATGGTGATGACTGAATCCGATTCTAAAACATCAGCAATACCACTGCAACCTCGACCCATCAAATCGCAGACTAGTTCCAGTATTGGGTCTGTTTTAATGATTGAGGGTCCTCCACCTGTTCCGATAGTACAGCTCCTGTTTCTTGAGTTGTAAATTTTTGCCTCACTTTTCATTTTCTCCCAAACGCGCAGATGAGCATCTTTACTTCTAAGATAAAAATAGATATATAATTCACATGTGGTAATTTTCAGATGATAAAATATGGCATGTTGGTTTTTATTTAAATGTTAAAACTAACCTGTACATCATTCCCGTTGAGTTATATTGGGTACAGAGATTTATCCAAGCCTCGTTCTTAGCTTGGTTAGTTGCACCGTCTGTTCTCTTATTTAAAATTACATTTCTAAATGTATACACCAATTTTACCAACTTATCTTTCTCGTCTACTGTAAAATTTTGACTACGCATTCTTTTTTCGGACATTTTATTATAATATGACGATTGCCGAATGCAAAAGATTGATATAAAACTTAAATTACACGCGAAGGCGATCAAAACAAACAATGGGTTAGTGTCTAGAGTTCAACGACAACCACAGAACACCATAATTATACGACGACAACACAGTTGGGTTGTCGTTGCTAGTTACACTCGACTGTCAAATACAAATAAGCACAGATTATATGAAAGTTTCGTTATGCAAGTACAGAGTAAATATTCTTAAAAATATAAATTTCAATAGAAATACGAATGAAATAATATTAATAATTACTATTAAAACATTATTTATGATAAACGTACCTATTTGTGTAAATACTTTAGAGAAATGGATAAAAAACTATAGCGTATAAATGTATCGATAAGTTCAAAGAACAACCAGTCACCAGCATCGAAAATAAAACGTCACATATCTATGTGCCCCCTAGTTAGGTGACAGAAGTGATGGTGAAACGAAATTTTATATAGGGGTTGGTTTAGGGGAGCTTTTAAGTAAAGGGTCCCATACTTATGTGGTAGTACAGGGGGTGTTAGTGAAAACGGGCATAAATCTCTTTTATTTCCTATTTTAATAGTATTAAACATACGAGTAACTTGTATCACATTATAGTTATAAATCTTCAAAAAATGGTTTATAAAATGATGGAATGTGTTTTTAAGTTATTAACTCCAATAAATCTTTTTTTTTCTGTCTTAAATACCTGGTTTTCTTTCAAAAGCCGGTATTAATTGAGTGTTAATAGTCTTCCGTTTGATAACAACAACCTTTTCAAACTCTTCATCTTTATAAGATGTTTTATAGAAAGCGGATTCGGGACATTCTTTCCTTACTTCAACTACTTTGGCTTCATTTATTTTCATTGATCCAAGATTCACACATCCTAAGCTTGAAAATAGTTTTTTAATGTCATAGAAGCATTCATAATTTAATTCGTGTACTTTAAAAGGCGGTCCATTTCTTTTAGCCATTTTTATAGCAGATACAAAAGATTCCTGTGTATACATAGGCTCACTTCTTATTTGGCGTTTGATCTGTCGTTCAATCAGCGAATGAACTGCATCTCCCTCATTTTTGGTGTGGCCCTTAATAAAGTACTTATGGCAAATTTTATTTATATTAAGACATCTAACAGCATACAAATACAATCCTACCATGAATTTTTTTTTGTTGCCCAGCACAGTTGTCACTATAAAATATGATCTCCGATTTTCCAGCATCTGATGCACTTTTCAAATATTCATAAACGTAACTAGTTCGTTCGTTAACCAAGTTCGTTAACTCCTCTGTATCCATTTGACTCATCCCAAACGTAACAATCAGTTGTTTTATCAGGCCTCCTTCACTCGGCCGTACCTACAGCGATAAGTGCCTACACTTTCACGCGGCTTCCACGCCGCGTCGTCACCGCTCGCGCGCAGGGCTAGCTAATAACGTGAATTTTAATAGTGAACAACAAAAATGTCTCATCAGAAGTCTGGTGCAAAGTATTGCTCATTTAAGGACGCGTTTACAAAATTAGTAGTTACAAAATCGCGTCACTACAGCGACACGGCGGCAGCGGTACGTACTACGTACGGTAACTTGCGGAAATGTAGTTCAACTAAATAACTTTGAGACTTTAGATTGTTTTTGTGATATGTATCTATGTTATAGGCCTGGAATATTATTATTATTTTGTCGGTGTCGTATGAATGTAATGATGGTAATGGTAACACGCAACAGACTTCGTTGACTGTTGTTGACATTATTACTTTGTAGACAAGTAGAAGAGACCCTACCACTGGAACTTATGAAGTAACCTTCCAAGGTTATTTGATGACTCTTGCTGGTACTCATATGTGAGTAGAGCTAGGCATGCCGAGTTTAGGCTTGGCATTCTCGTCAGGCATTCCAGATAAAAAGTGGCCTATGTGTTTTAAGGTAAAAAATGTCCCTACGTAAAGTTTTATTAAAATCTGTCAGTCTTATTTAGTGACATAATGCACAAAAACAAGAAATTATTCACTTTTCACTGGTCAAAAATTTCGCCTTCAGAATTTTAGTAGAAAAGTCAAAAATATTGACGACAGACCAAAACCATGCGTAAGACGTAATCTAAAGCGCCACTCCGGTCACCTGAGTACACAAAATGTACGGGAAATGCGTCCTACGGCGTTTAAATTGCTATCAAAAACAGGTTTTCCTTGAGCTCACTGGTGACCGTCATGGCCCATAGATACAGGTCCGGTCACCGGTGACCGGCGTGGCAGTCAACGTGTTAATTATTATAAAAAAAAAGGATAGGCCATCGGCACATGTCACTGCTATTTTGTAAGAATTGTGCATTTTTTAATAAAACTAATTTGTAAACTGATGGAAGACTGTTAAAGGTTTATAAAATAACAATTCTCTATGTTTATTTTTGTAAATTGTTATCAGTTTATTATCGTCATCAGCCTTTTACAGTCCACTGCTGGACTAGGCCTCTCCTTTGAAAGGAGGTATTGGCCTACTATACCACGCTGACTAAACGGGTTGGTATAGGGTTTGTGTCAAGTGTTCCTTCTCTTACAGTAATGTTCTCTGCATAATATGTTCCCTCTGTCGGCTCTTACGACACCCAGGGGATGATATGGGGTGGTGACATTCCGTATTCTTAATCCGTCACCGCACGGATATATTTTATTATCATTGCACAAATAATGTATGAAAAATTACCTTAATCATTTTTATTTTTTCTGGAATAACATGTTCATCATTCAATTTATGTAGGAGTCGCATTTGGGCGTGACTGCAGTCTGTTTTGTAGACTTCTACTATATCAGTCCACTTTGAAATTTGTCCATTTAGTCTTATGCTTTTTGTTAAAAAAATATTCCTTAACCCTTTTATAAGGTGTGGTGGGTCGTATATAATATGCAACTTCCATTCGTCAATCTGAATTGTATCATCTGTAACATTAAAAATATATTAAGAGAAATAGATCAATAATTTTCAGTGAAAACTAGAGACAAGTTTTAATGTAAGCTTACCAAGATTTTCATCAGACAAAATTTGTTATCGCCGTGTGTTTGTTTGTAAATTCTTAAAGGCAGCTTGAATTGCTGTGCCCTGGGGCCCAATTCCGCTAAATAAATATAGTCGCAATATCATGTCAGTGTCATACTTACGTCACAAAAAGCGTATTCTTCTAAATTATATGATATTTGAATGAAATTGTAACGAGATCGTATGTGTCAACGACGAACTGTTTATTTTAAATTATACGATAATGACATAAGGTTATCAGAATACCGCTTTTAAATCCATTCAAAATATGATATCAATGTCATTTAAAAATAGCAGAATTGGCCTCCTGGTCACACACCAGTGCCAGTGGGATCAGGCCAGTATTTCCAACAGCACTGATTATGCTGGCTAAAATTGCCTTTAACTCCACTCCAGAAGTGGCTCCTTTACAAAATACGACTGTGTGTACTGTTGCCAATTAAGTACGACCCCCCGCAACATAAACACAAGAGCGTGGTCAGCAAAATCATTTGAGGTGCTATTTAACTCGACAAATCCATTAATAATATCCTTATGTTTGTCATAAGATAACGCTGCCTCCAATGCCACTTCATCGAAGAGGATGGAGCAATATATTTTCTTCTCATCCCAAATATGGACCTGAAATCAATATTTGTTATATATTGCTTTAAATATGTGCAAAAACTTACATAATATTTGTACCACCTTTTATCACCACCATCTCTATATCGCTCACTTATTGCAAGACCAACATAACGCAAAAATCTTCATCTTACAGGGTGGCAGTTTAAAAAGTGAAAATGGAATTTTATAATATTGCAAGATTTCCTAATGTTCTTGGATGCATCGATTGTACACATGTGAAAATTCAATCACCAGAAGACTATATACCCTTATTAGTTTAACAAAGTCAGAACTTTAATGAAACTTTTATCAAATGGTTTGGGACTTACACAGAATAAAATGTGATGTTATGTATGATTTTTTTAAGGTGGAGATGATGCAGAGCTATTTAGAAATAGGAAGGGATACATGTCCATATATGTTCAGACCACAGATATAGATAGACCTAGATAACGCAAGTATCACGATCTGTATGAAAACCAAGCGTGCCAGTTTTTAACTACCTACTATTACGTCACAAGCACTATTTAGTGATGGGAAAATCAAATCGATTCAAAGACTCCACCGCCGCGTACGGCGCCCCCCCTCGGCTCACCCCCCGCCTTGCACCAGCGCTCACCCAGCCAGCAGTACGCTGCAAGTCTTAGTAGTGAGAGGTTGCGTGCTCGAGCGCTTGTGTTCCGTCGACGTGCTAGTTTTTGGATACCTTTGCTATAATTGGAAGTAAGTTTACCATTTATAAACACGTAAATATTAAAACACCAAATATTGAACAATATAAAACACTTTTTGCTGGGTGAAAACTCAATTTAAATAAAGTTCACCTTTGTTTATACCATTTCTCAATTACTATACGAATATATACTATTTATTGAGTAATTGTGTACAGTAAAGAATTATAAGAATCGATCAAATCGATTTATGTATCGATTTTATGACAGAGTAATGAGATAGACAGAGTAATGAGATAGACAGAGTAATGAGATATACAGAGGAATAAAATGAAATGACTCATTCATCGACCCACTCGGTCAAGACTCGCTCGAACTGGACGCTGGACGTTCCGATTTTACGTACTTTTTCTATCGTTAATTCGCGCGGACGTAGAAATCTGACGTATTTACGTACACTCAGCTACAAAAACTTCTTACAAAATGTAAACTAAGGTTATAAGTAAATGTATTAGAAATTGTATACGACTTCACTTCAAAATAAAACAAATAACAGCTAATTATTGTTTATAAAATGATATTTAATATAAATCAAGATGATAATTATATAAAATTGCATATTGATGTATCAATTAGACCCATTTAAATCATTTGAAACGAAAATTTAAAAATAAGTAGCGGGAATGATGTTATTTGGAACTGAAGCTAAAATAGAAATCTACAAGTAGGAATAGCATTTGACTAATTATTACTTACTAAAAATATAAATCTTTTAATTATTTATCCTATCTGTCTTAGGCACTATGTATGAAAATCACAGATCATATGATTACGAGTTTTGAGCAAGCGAGTCGATGAATGAGTCAATAAAATAAAACAGAGGAAAATAAAATTCCTGATCTGCTTACGAATATATATTTTTTTACAAAATTGTTATAATTTCTCTTATTATTTCTTGTAATTGTTGTAGACTATTAAAATGTCAGAAACAAAGAAAAAAACCAAAGAAGAAATTTTAGAAGCAAAACGAAAAGCAAGTAAAATACGCTATAATAAAATTAAAAGTGATCCAAAATTACATGAGCTACGAAAACAAAAAGACAAAGAAAATTATTTGGAGAAAAAGAAAAACAAGAGTGTTATATGTATATGTATAAAGGACAAAAGCATAGATGAACAGCAAAAACAGCGAGATCAATGGCGTAAGAATTCGAGAGCGTATTACAGACGTAGGCAGAATCAGAAAAAAACCCTCCACGTGATTGTTAATGAAAATGATCATGACGTCATGATTACTGACCACAATTTAGAAAATGACACTGATCCTTTAGAGCAGTCATGTACTGTGAAGTCAAATACCAGCATAAAAAACGGCAGACCCAAAGTGACTATACTTTCCGATGTCAAAGTTAATTTTGATCTGAAAAAACTGTTTGGACCCGGTCATACTACGTCAAATTGCCAATATAGTGTCTCATCATCGGACGTTGGTAAAGATTTCGAAGAATTGAAAAATGAATAAGAGAAGAAAATACTCAAAAATAAAAATCTTCTAATATTATATAGTTATGTAAGGTGCTTCTAAAACATCTGACACGGTTTCTATGGTATGAAAAGAAAATGACAAATAATCAATATTTTATCTTTACTATTGCAATCTATAAACACAATACTACCTCCCATTAAAGCCATGTCAGATGTTTTAGAAGCACCTTATATAGTAAAAAACTTGATCTCATCAAAACTGACTTTTTTTAAAACTATTAGAAGAAACTGAAGTTCCTATAATTTTAATTTAAAATTAGTAGTTCCAAAGTGCCAAATAATGTTATTTTTATAAGTTCATTTATGTCAAAGTTTAAATGGCTAATTCTAATAAAAAATATTTATATTTAAATTGTTAATTATTATAAAAGTTAATTTTGTTAAAATTAAAGTTGATTATTTGTTAAGTATAGATATAGTGAATAATCCTTTCCTATCGGCAAAACTCGGAACAACGATAACACCCGAATGGTGCTGATGTGTCTATGAATTACTGTATTATACTACTACTATACTACCTGTACTATACTACTACTACTGTACCATAATTATAGATACTACAATAATACGACCGTTCACGAACATTTCCGAGAAAATACGAAAGGAAAGGATTATTCACTACATCTATACATGCATACAAGTAAGTAAAATGTTATGTTTGAATTAAGGTATGATCATGATCTCAGTACGTTTTGCTTGGTTTGTCAGTTTGGTAAAACGTAACATGAAACTCAACATACATTAAAATAAATTCGTATAGCTATTGTGTTATATTGCGGACCGCTCATTTATGTAAAATGTAATGTTACGTTTCACCAACCTGTACCGGGCAAAAGGATCAACCTATTTCTATTTTAGCGCATTTATAAGAAGAAAAACAACAAAATCATAGAATTATGTTCTTTATTAAAAGTATTTTGAAAATAAACCTTTGATTCATTCAAGTTAAATCTGTAGTTTCACTTTGTTTCACAATATTAAGGGCGCAACGACAAAGTTATTGTCCCTGCAATAAAATTAGCTTATTGTATAACTGTCTTTTTGTTACAGCAGATCTCAAAAATTTTGTTAAATAATGAAAACGCACGCTCATATATGTACTCGCGACTGTCTTAATTAAATTGACTAAATGGTTCTCTGTTGGCGATTGATCGAATTGATGAATGGCAATGCTACTGAAGATGTTACTATTAACAAAATAACGTAAAATCTTATTAATCAGGAGGAGTTTACTTAATGACGGCTTCATGTTGAATTTTTGAGATTTATTAATTATATCTCGAATCTCCATCTCTGCAACTTTGCATATTTGAATGACGTCTTTTGTGGGATAAACGAGACCACCTTTGTCCTTGAAATTAATTAATTCATAAGTATGATCTATGCCCGTTTTTTCATGTAAAAACAAAGCACTGATACATTCGTCGCATTTGATACTATTTTGTATTGCTCTTACTACATATCCGGCAATGTATGTGATAATTTGCCCACTAAATTCTGTAATTTGTGGCAACGTGTTGCAAAAATCATCAAAATTTCGGAGACTACTTATATTAAGTTCTGTACAATCTGTTTCATCATCTGCTAGTGGTCCGCGTGTTGTGGTAGCATTAATTGTTTGTATCGCCGAAGAACAATTCAGTATGGAAATTTGCTCCAATTCCACACAATTACCAACATTACTGTTTTTTATTTCAACGTGAGTCAATAGTTTCTTGTAAAAAGATTGGAACTGTCTTGAAGTAGGATTGTTGTTACTTCCACCATGAGCCCGAATATTGCAAAAAAACAACTCTAGGTGATCCTGGCTGAATCTGTACATCGACATAAATTTGATTCTGTTTTCTTCAATCAAATGTTGAAACAGCGCTTTTGTACTTTTGATGCAAACCAGAAGTCCAACAAATCCTGTTTTTCTGCGACTTTGAGTCAATAAATCTCCTTCTGGAGTTCGCAATCCCATAATGTACTTTTCAGCCTTATCCAAAAAATCTAGTATTCTTGATTTGTTATATAAGTTAAGTGGCTGTTTATAATCAATTTTTTTCAAATTTCTGGAATTGAGTACATCGAATAAATCGTTGAAAATACGTATGAATTCTGCTGTAGCTAGTGAATCTTTAAAATCAGAAATTCTTAATTTTTCTCTACAAAAATCGAGAGAATCAGCAACGCTTTTGCTTAGAAGTTGGGTAGCCAACTTAACTTTCATTTTCTGATTGTGAAAATTAATGTGTTGGTTCCGTAATTTGTTGGCTAAATGGAAATATTCCGTAGTTTGAAGTTTGTTCAGATGTTCAAAGTACTCCCATGAAATACATTTGCCATTACCATCAACAAGGTGTTTACATGATTGAAGACAATTTCTCACTAATTTCATCATATGACAAGCATCTAAAAAAATTGCAATTGGTTGTTTAGTACTAGGGTGTTCAAACGTGGTTTTCGTATTATTTGGTTCAAATTTGCCACCCAATATTTTTGCCATTGTTATGTTAGATGGACATCCATCAAAAGTAAGACCGACTACGTTTATATTTGATTCGTTTAAATGTCTCAGACATTGCAACACTAAATTGGCTTTTTGCTGACCAGTTGCTCCATCTATTAAAAAATATCCGACAGGTACCTGTAAATAAAAGCGAATTAATAAAATATCATTATAAATAATAAAAAATCATTATTAATTAAAATTTCAAGATCACCTTCCAGTTAGCATTTATTCCGGTGACTAAAAATACCAGTGCTTCTTTAGCTTCAGGAACCTCTTCGGTATCTAATACGCCACCAAAATCTACATAACCATGGAATTTATTTCCGTCCCATTCAATTTTCTTTCTAATTGCCATTTCATCGATCATAAGACAACAATATAAAGGACGTTCCGTTTTATTCGCTATCATCTTCAACGCCTCTAAAGATTCAGTGGTAAAGCCAGGACTACCGTTTATGCATTTATACCACTTATGAATAGTGTGAGGATGTGGTAAGCTCAAATTAAAAACCTTTCTGACATAATTGTAAGCTTTTGTTGAATAATAGTGTAACGTCAGAGCAAAAGTCCGTAATGCTGGTGTATACTTTGATGTACCTACTACGTTTTTGTTCTTCAACTGTCTAAAATAAAGTTCTTGAGTTGTAACGTTGGTTGTTTTAAG